>JZKD02S1845791.1:0-27435 GCA_000966675.3 Picea glauca | reverse complement strand
TTAGTTTATAAAATTGGTTTCATGGATAAAGAGAAGTTGAACGTGATCACTTTTGGTGAGTAAAGATATTAAATAAAGTATATTATATGTGTTATCTAATATATTAGATAATTAAATTAATATAGATTAAATAAAATATATTATGTTTTATTTAATATTTTTATTTTTAATTAAAAATAAATTAATTAATATTTTAGATATTTAAATTAGATAAAATATATTATGTTATATTTAATATTTTCACTCAACATATTTTACTTTTAATTTTATTAAAAAAAAAAAAAAAATTGTTGATACTTATTATTCTATCTAAAATATATTAAAATTAAGGTATTACAAGGATGTAATCACACATAATTTAGAAGATCAAAATTATCTATTTGTTTTGTCAAGTGTAAAGAAAAAATCAATTTTCATTAGTTTCATAGTGAATGTTACCTTTGTGACACTAAGAAGGTTGAAAATGAAAAGTATTTTTTCTTAGATTGTCTAACCTATACTCATATTAGATCTCATTTTCAAATATTTGTCACACTACCAACCTTCCTAACCTCTTAAAGAAACAAAATTCTAAAAACTCACAAATAATCACTTACCTCTTAAAATTTGATAGAATTGATCTTAATGAACATTAATCATCATCATATTAAATATCAATAATACAAATTTTAAATAATTAATATCAATAATACAAATTTTAAATAATTAATATTCAAAAGTGTACTTATATCACTCCACTCTTAAAGAAATAAAAATCACACATGATAAAATGTTGTCATCATACATTTCGATACATACTTTCCAGCAAACATTATATATCTATGGCTAAGGTCTATATCTGCTTTATTATGACTAAGGGACAAACTAATGCAATCCTCACAACGTATTTGCATTTGGATGATTTTTGGGGATACGACACAGTCATGCAAAGTCCATGCATTCTCACATTCGCACACATTCGCACAAGTGTTTATAAAAACCAACGAAGCCACTGGGATTTCTTTGGACTGATTTTACACGCTGCTGACTGGTTACGTTCAAATCAGAGCACTGCTTACTCCTCCCGATCCATCGTCAGCATCGCTTTGGAATGAGAGGCGTGCACATTCTTGGGTTCAGCGTGGATGGGCCCAATCTAACTGCGTTTATATAATTTACGGGGCTGTGAGCCGAAACCCCCGGAACCATAAGCCCTAGTATTCTGCAGAATATCGACAATTTCGTTTCTTTGAATTCCCTTCCCTTTGTGTATTGCAGGAATAAACTCTGCACCAATTCCCACACAGCATTTATGCGTATGGGTATGAAGTATAATAAAGAGAAATTTCTGTTGGGCTCATCTGGAAGATTCTGTCATAACACAAACCCAAACATGAATTCAAAAAAAGTCCCAAGATTAATACCAAGTTTGCTTACTGTTATGCAGACAATTGGAAGAGCAGCAGTATAAGTACCTTCTCATGGTAGCAGCTGTTGTAGTAAAGGCATACTCCAAAGTGTTTGTACAGAAATATACCATCATCATAGGGCACTCTGGGAACGATGTCATTGCAGTAGACAATTCTAAAATATCTGGGCACAGGATCGTTTAGATTCTTGTTCATAAACTTTGCAAACGCTTCATCTCCAACTCTTGGCTGTCCGAATGTATAAACAGCACACAGTTTCTGCAAGAGCGTCTCTTCCTTGCGCATAAAAAGTATTGCTGGAAACAATACAGCCAATGCGCCACCAAGACTGTGGCCTGTCACCATGAATTTTGCATTTCTGTGAACTTGTAATAATTCTTTTAATCTCTTACGAATAACATAATAGGCCAAAGGTTTGTCAGGATCTTCTTTGTCATCAAGCGGCAGCACATAACTTGTAAACGCAGAACTTCTACGATTATAAAAGATCTCAGTTTTTTTGGAACGGTTAGCGAGACCTAAAGCTTCTAGAAATCCAAGATGAACCTTTCCGATTTGACTGGATTCATACCATGAGAAATCGAAATCTGTTTCCCAGTCATCTGCATTAAATATCTCTGTACCTCTGAAGGCTATGACTATCAGTTGGGCGTCTACTTCCTTGTCACAGAATAGAAACGCTTGCGTTGATTTCTTTTGCAAGTGATCTGATTGTTTACAGGTCAATCTCCATGTCAATTAATGAACGCAAAATTAATCACACGAAAAACAATTATATGTTACAATGACCCGATAATAATGTAAAGAACCCAAGGTGTTGCATACCGTTCCAGCAGTCGAAGAACTCCACGAAATGCATCTGCAAGATAAGATTGAAACGTGCATTAAATAAAATAGAGCTTTCCATGAATAATCTAGAATTAAAATGCATGGAAATTAAACAGTACCTTCCAATGCTCTGTAACTCTGTTTCTGATAACCAGTTCATTCTCATAAGCTGCCGTTGAAGCCATGATGCAAAGATCTGGATAGAACCTGTTCCCAGCTTCAATGGTTGAGTCAATATCCCCACTACCACACTCATGTGTTCCGCCATCATACAAGTTTATGCGATGCTCAACAAGGCCGACGATACTTAGAAACGTCTCGGACCCTCTTCTCGGTATAACAATGCTTCTGCCTGCAGAAATCAAAACATCAACCAAACCCTAACTCATGATGTTGGCTGAGGATGAAATCCTTATTAGATTTCAATACATGAAAAGCAGGTATAGAAGAAATAAACAGATCAATACAATCACCAGTGAGTAGCCTGAACAACGTTTTTAGCAGTCCACCATTCTGAGAACTGAGGTTTAAAAGGAATTCTATCCAGATCCCAAGCTGGGCTAATGGTACGGCAGCAATCTTAAGAAGTTTTATTAATATCAGCGAAAGCTTGATTTTCCAATTCTCATTCAGCTCCAATCTGATGGACTCCGAGCATTCTAAAACATCAGATCTCAATACCCTCGGACAGAAAAGAAGCTGTGAGATGCGAACTCTGTGAGCGTGAACTATGAGATAGTTACCGGCCGTCATTTTGTGAGGGAGTTGGATGGAAGGGATGAGTGTATCAAACTTCTTATAATATTTTTCAATTCGTCATGTAAAAATCATGAACAGACGGAAAATAGGGTTAGTCCGGCCTTGTAATTTACGTGTAGAATTTGCAATTGTAAAACCTCGTCAGCATTAATTTAACCGCTTGATAATCAGTGATCATATGCCATCTGCATTCATAATCGCTTGGTGATCAGTGAACATATGACAGCTGCTAAATAAATAGAGAAACATATTAAGTAAAATGAAATGAAACAAGATTAAGCAGATCTTCAGCCGATATGTGGCCAGTCGATGATAACATAGTTATCTTCTGTGCTGCTTCGACTGATTGAGTAATATTTAAATGTTAATTTTCCAAAAAAATTACCAACCAATACGAATTAAGACTTCAAATACCCCGTCTTTCAATAACCAGACAATTGTTTACGACTCTTCAACGATTAAAGTACGTAGATTAATCTCTTCCCGATTAGAGCACCTAGTTTAAAATATGTCAATGGCTCTACAAAACTATTAATCTCTTCACGGAAATAAAATAAAATAAAATAAATGTAATAACATGTTAATCCGATTAAATTTGTGTGTAAGAAAGTGTTATTATTAATATAATTTACAAAAATCACAATATATATCATAAGTTTTGAGAAGCTTCAAGATCACCTTACTTTTGTTGAGTTAAGAGTTTAGAAAGGTTGGTAGTGTGATAAATATTTTGAAAATGAGATCTAATATGGGTATAGGTTGGACAATCTAAGAGAAAGTGCTTTTCATCTTCAACCTTCTTAGTGTCACAAAGGTGACACACTCTTTCATCCCACTGTGTTTTAGGAATTGACCAATGCCCACTTTCACTATAGAGCTAGTGAGAATTTGTTCTTATCTTAGCAATACTTATTTTTTTCTTTACACTTGGCAAAAACAAATAGATAATTTTGATCTTCTAGATTAGGATTGATTACATCTTTATAATACCTTAATTTTTTTTTTAATAATATCTTTATATGCCCTTCAATTTATAAGAAGTGTTTTGAGTAGAATTAAACAATATGATCATGGAATTATGACATCATCCTTGAATATTGAGTAGAGTTAAACGATATGATCATGGAATTATGACATCATCCTTGAGTATTGAGTAGAGTTAAACGAATGTGATATTGGATTTATGATATTATTATTGAGAGTAACATATTGTTATATATTTCCTTAATAATTAATGTTCATAAATTATTAGTGAAACACTTCAAGTGTATGGGAAGTGATGGAGCTCATAAGATAGATGGGGTTTTCTGAGAAGCTTTATATTTTAGTATGTGTGTAAGCATTGGTCTCTTTCTCTTAATTATTAATTGTAGTAATGTTGATTGAGCTATAACACTAATAAAAGTATTGTGTCTAGTAATTATCATGGAAATATCTTCATTATTTATGGAAAAGTTTATATTTGTTTTTTTATTTATATTTAATAGGTTAAAAAAAAATTGTTCAATGACACTTAAAAGATATTTAGATGAGGCTCGGATAGAAGTAAATAAAGTGGCTTCGGGATGTCTCGGCCCTTGTCGAGTTACAAGTTTTTGCTAGTACTGGTTTTAGTGCTAGCTACACAAAATTTACTTGTGAAAAAAAAAGTTTCCATGTCTTTAAAAATTTGAGTTTTAAGTGATTATGTTCCATGTGCATGTTAAAGTTAGTTTATTCTTTAATCTTAACAACAGTGAAAATACTAACAACAACCATCATACACACAAATACACATTACACCAAAAAAATTAATTGCACAACCTCATGGATAAGAAATTCCAAAATGACACTAAACAAAAAAAAATTGCTTTTAGAACATGTTTTCACTTCTATTACACAATTTTCATTGTCATGGAGTGCTTCACATAGCGCTACACTTCTCTTGATTGGCCTTCAATCTTTTTTGCAACTTCCATGATGAAGCTATCTCTCTTCCCAATCCTCTTACAAATGAACTTGGTTCACTCTTTCCTTGGCCATTGAATTTTGACTCTATGATCTTAGCTCTAGCTCTTTATGCTCATGCCTGCATCATTCTACTTCAACTCCTATTGTTTCTCTCCAATAGCACATACGAATTACAAGATAAACTCATTTACAAAATATGAACCCTTTTGCAATAGTTGGATCTTATTTTATTAGTATTCCTACTATATTCAATTACATTGGTTCATTTCCATGCTATTCTCAACCTTATTAGAATTCCATGGTTACTCGCCGATCTTGGAAATTTACAACCACCAAATTCATGGAGCAAGGTCTTCACATGTGTCTCTAGGGGTAAGCGTCGGTGTGGCTAAGATTTGTTTCTCATGTATTATATGTGTGACTACTCATTGTGTTTCTTTGATATCTACTAGAAAATCCAATCAGGATTTTTAAGCTATCCATGATTTTCCGACTAGGATTTCTAGGTTCTTTTCTGAAGATGAGAAGATGTTTGTGTAAACAAAAAAAAATTCCTTTTTTTTCTTTTCTTTTTATGAATAGGGTTTTCATTGGTATTAGGTTATCTTCACAAACTAGGTTTTCCCCACCATAGAGTTTTCTTTATTGGCAAGGTTTTTCCTCCCAAGGTTTTCTATGTCTTCACTGCTAGATGGAAAAACCCAATAACAAAAGTGCGTCACAATCCTTTCTTGGCATCTAAATAAAAAAAAAATGTGGGTTTGAAACCATGAACTTTGATTGATGTTTGGATGGTTAGACTATTTTCATCTTTGTAAAGAACTGACAATAAATGTTTTTGTGAAGTCAAGTGTGGCTAGGACAAGAGTTGTACACTTAGCCTCCTTAAGTTTTTCAAAATATTTGGTTTCTACTTGAGTCCAAGAAAATACTTCCTTCTTTAATAATGTTGTTAGAGGTAGAATCTGGACTAGTTGAATGGGCCCTTACTTACTCGCTTAGTCAAGATCCAAAAATGACTTACATTATGAGATCAAGATTAATGAAAACCATGAATAGAGTTGAAACCTCAATTTGCATCCATCAAATATTTTTTACAGGGTGTTATCAAATTGCATTACATATCAACCTATCTCATGAAGAACACAACTCCATATTTATACAATTTATGCTCAATAGAAGGTCAAACTATTCAGATCTATTATGCCAATTTTATTTCATATAAATCTCCTTCTAAGATAGTGAAGAAGTGCATTGTCTTGTTTGAAGTAACAATTGCAACCTTCATTTTGATTCTCTTTGCTAAAAATAGAGTATTGGTTTATAACAACCTACGTAACAATATCTCCAAAATATTGCTTCCTTGGTTGGCTAATAATGGTCAATGATTTTGATTTCTTGTTGTTGATGGAGTTGAATATCTCTCTCTTGCTGTTGATGTAATTGATGATTTCAATTTCTTGTTTAGATGTAGTAAAAAACCTTTCATTCTTGTATATTTGAAAGCTTAATCCTCAAATATTGTTTTACTTCACGTAGATAAGAGTTAATCATAGGATAAAAATACAATATTTATCCTAAGTATTCATATAATAAATAACACTCATAATAAATGTTGAGGAAATTACCTAATTATATCATTATCCAATATTCTTTCGAAGGTAAGGAAAGGGTGGAAAGTTGTAGAAAAAAGGAGCTTATATGGAAGAAAAAAGAGTAGTTTATGTGTATATATGGTAGTTAAAAATATGCCATATCCCAATCCCATCATTCTCCCATAAAAAACTATTGCATGTCCTCATGAAATTGATCATGAAAACTCTAATAACCCTAAATGCATGTTGGTCAATTTGAATGTTATATGACCGAATTTTAATGTTGTATAGTATCCCAGTTGATCATCAACTTCTATCCAATTAGCCTCTTCCTCATAGTCATTCCATTAACTTCTATCCAATTAGCCTCTTCCTCATAGTCATTCCATTGAGATACAATCTCGTACATTTTTGGGGGCACCATATACGTGGGAAATAAAACCTTAGGCTAATTCAGCTAGTGTCAAACCTCTTTAAGGAGTTCAAATAATAATTTTCTCTTTTTAATGCCAAATTAAAAAATGATAGTAAGTGGGGTCTCTACTTATCAAAATAGTAGGTAAAATAATCCACCTCTCATGTGAACAATCTCTTCATAATTATTGATAGATTCTCTTTGATTATGTGTCATTCTGCTAACATTCTTGGAATAAGATATGAAGTCTTGGTGATCTTTGATAATGACTAGAGGAGGTGAACATTCCTCTCTTGTTTATCTGGATTGGATAATCATATAATTTTTCATCTATCTTGGTACATTTTGGGTGGAGAAATATGGAGGAATCGACTTGCACGAAAATTCAAGTGGCAAGTCCTAGTTTGGAAAATTTAAGTGGTGGGTCTGTAACTTGTGCCTACACCCTCAACATTTATCTATGAACCAAGACCTTTCCAATTATGTGAAAATCACCTTAATCAGAGCTCGTATGCAAAATTTATGCCTCCCATAAGTTGAATTACCTTGTTGACCACCATGGTACTAGTGGATGCCACGTCAACCCCCATTACTCATACATATGGGGTTAGCCACATGTACAATTTCAATAATATTATAGAAATTCCAAAATTTATCACTAATTGACGGTTCAGGTGTTAGGGACCTAACCTACCTAACCCCTCAAGTGGGTAGAATAATATATTTCCATGTAATAAAGCTCAATATTAATAAGGCCTAGCAATAAGGAGGAATAAGTCAATTGTAAGAAGACCTAATAGAAGCTTCCACTTCTAGAAGGATCTTCCTCTAGATTGTTCTTTTGGATAGATAGATTTAGTATAAATAAGAGTAGAGGGTATGATAAGTTTTTTCTTGGATATTATTGTAATAGAGGTATGCTCTGCTGGAGGTTTCCCCCTTGAAGAGGCAAGTGAACATTGCTATCATTAATCAATGTGCTCTTTCTGGTATTATTCTGGTATTGTTTTGGTTATATCATTGTTTTTCTGCTATTTCTATCTAAACTATTTATGTTCTGCATACTATTCTATATCTGGAATACTACAAGTGGTATCAGAGCACTTTCCTCGGCAGAAAATTGTGGGCTAATGTTTTTTTTTAGGGTAGAGACGTATTTCATCATCTTAAATCTATAGAGATCTATCGTTACGCACATAAAACTGCGGTCGGAGAGTAATACACACAAGAAATACAAGAGGTACTCAAGTGCATATATGTTGGCCACCCTTGTAACCCTTGTTAGTACCCCTTCGAGTGGTAGCACATCAAACATTACCTATATATGGATCGACCTAGATCTCCTGAAGCCCTCCATAGATAAATCGATCAGCCACCTGAATGTTGTAGTCCCATCGAGAAATACACTCAGGAAGATACTCTCTAGTACTTTCATAATTGGGTAGTATAGCTAAGGGAACAATCTATCCTCCTTAGTTGATACCCTGAGATATTGGTCTGAGTATTACTGTTGGACCCTGCACATATATCAAAGAGNAAACTAGTGCCCAAATTTATGGTCCTTATACAGTTCTCAAGCATGTGGGACATGTGGCCTATCAATTAGCTTTTCCTAGTTCTTCCAAGCTCCATCCTGTTTTTCATGTCTCCTTCTTAAAGAAGGTGATTGGAACTAAGTGCCAAAATCAAACCAGCCTTCCTGAGTTGGATGAAGAAGGATCCATCTGGTTCTAGCCACAAGCAGTTTTTGACAAGTTTGAGTGTCGTCTTCGTCAGCGCACCATCAAGGAAGTGTTATTTGAGTGGAAAGATACATCTCCCGTAGATGCCACCTGGGCACCAACTAACATTCTTCAACAATTTAATCATATCAAGCCTTGAGGACAAGGCATATTTTAAGGGGGAGCACGTGTTAGGGACCTAACCTATCTAACCCCTCAAGTGGGTAGAATAATGCATTTCCATGTAATAAAGGTCAATATTAATAAGGCCTCGCAATAAGGAGGAATAAGTCAATTATCAGAATACCTAATAGAAGATTTCGCTTCTATAAGGATCTTCCTCTAGATTGTTCTTTTGGATAGATATGTTTATTATAAATAAGAGTAGAGGGTATAAGAATTTTTTTCTTGGATATTATTGTAATAGAAGTCTGCTTTGCTAGAGGTTTCCCCCTCGAAGAGGCAAGTGAACATTGTTATCATTAATCAAGGTGTTGTTTTTGGTATTATTCTGGTATCGTTATGTTTATATCATTGTTGTTATACTATTTATAGCTAAACTATTTATGTTCGGCATACTATTCTATATATAGAATACTACATCAAGATAAAAAAACCCGTAACCCTAGATGTTTATCGGGTTATGTTAAATATCAGGCTTCTAGGAGGAGAAAGGGTTATATTCTTTAGCATTGTACTTTCTCCATAGAATAAAATCTAGGAGTCGTGTTGATATGAACATCCTTAGATGTCAATTAGTTCTTAAGAAGACACTAAACATCTGACCATATTTGGGAAATTAAGATCGTTTTGACTATTTGAAAAATATCATGTGAAAACGCTTGTTTATCCATAAACTTCATCAACTAATAATAACTTGCAGAAATAATGAGTGCCAAAATAGAGATTAATGGATACAACAATAACATTACACAAGTTATTAACAGAGTTCACCCATCTTGGGCTATGTCTCTAGGCCCCTTTACAACAGTTATACCGCTCGATTAATGTTCAAATGGCAAAATTACAATGAATCGACTTACAAATGCCAATTTTTTGAAGACACCCTTCAAGTATGCTACTCCAACCCAGAAACAGAGGTTACCATTGAATTACTCATGAAATTATGAGAAGAATGAGTATAAACTTGACTATTCTCTTGACACACTCCAACCGCACAATCAAATCCCATGGTGGTAGTTGATCGTCTTTCCAAGTATGCTCATTTATGTGCTCTTCAACATCCATTTACTACATCCAATGTGGCTCAATTTTTCATGGATCATATCTTCAAGCTTCATGGCATGCATCATTATATTGTTTCTGATCGAGACCCCACTTTCACCAGCAATTTTTAGCAAGAACTATTTAGGCTACAGGGCACCTAATTACATCTCAACACTACCTATCATCTGAGACTGATGGTGGAATTGAATTTGTCAACAAGTGTTTGGATACTTATTTGAGGTGTTTTTCCTCTGAAAGGAAAAATCAATGGTCTCAATAGTTATTGTTGGCACAGGGGCAGACCCAGGGTTCAACGCTCAAGAGCACACCAAAAAAACCCTAACTACCGGCCCTTTCGGCAACACCTGCAAAGCATATGAAGTCTCACTCGAGGTAGAGGCAGGGGTCGTTGCAGGACTCAGATGTATGCAACCTTAGATGGGACACTGATCTGTGATTATATCTTTCTTACAATGCACTTAGCATCAATTATTCCTTAACATACATTCATTAATACACTTCGCAGAAAGTACAGAGCACCGTAGTGAATACTTATACTAAGGATGATTCAATACTAAGCCACAAAAATATTGGTTAGATTCAATAGATCAAGGACTAAGAATCTTATATATAGATCTAATGTTCATTCATATATCATCAACACAGATCATAACTAGATCTACTTAATCATATCAAGAACTTAGCCAAGAAAAAGATAAACACATTAGATCAAAGCACAAAGCACTATACACACAGTTACCGTGGTTTACCCCCACCCTGGGGCTACATCCACAAAATCTTCTTTATATTATCTCAGTCAAGAAGTTACAACACAGAGCTTCAAAGACCCTTACTTCACACAGGACAGAACATATGCGCAGCTTGCTATATCCTTCCTCCTTTCTCTTCAGCACAAGCCTACAACAACTTGCACTTAACTTTCCGATCTCATGCACAAAGCACTCTAAGATACATCCGATCACATAGATCCAGTTACTAGCACTAAGCTTTCAGTTATACATCACATAGATGTCTACATTACTACTATTCTCCTCTATTTACATTGCCTATTTATAGATTAGAAAATGGGCCTAACCGTGGGTAAACCCATGGGCCGACATCCCTTTCCTGTTACATCAACCCAAAACCTTAAAATGGACCCAAAAATAGGTCTTTCTTCCTTACTTTCCTCTTCGCATTGCGCTCCTTCCTTGGCAAGCTGTCGTAGTTCCAAAAGTGGTCAAGGGCCAACAGGCCCCCAACACTCACTTGTGACTCATCCTGAGCCACTCAAGTCTAACCAATTCCACTTCGAATGCCTCGAGCTTGGCTCGAGCTGCTTCGACCTGCTGCAATGCGACAACCTCTTGTTTAGTAAATTCCTGGATTACTCTGTCATTGAGAGGTCCTTCCAGGCGTTGTTCTACAGTGATGACACCCTATTAGAGTTCAACTCCCTGGCTTTCAAGTTCAATGAATAGTTGGCATGCCTTCTCTTGGAGTGGTTGCAGTCGTTGAGAGACTTCCATTACTTTACTTTGCAGCGTGTGTACTTGTTGTTGGATTGTGCGTTGTTCTGCAAACCTCTTCATTCTTTCGACTGGGGTCACGAAATTCAGCTGCGCTTGTAGCACATCTGCATGCTTCTTTTCTTCGTGGAGTTGTGCCTCCAATGTCTACAATTCTATATTCTCTGTGAGGGTTTCATAAGTCTGGATGCTTCTAGTTCTTAGCTACCTACATTCTGAAGCCAAGGTTTTTAATCGGTCGACTGTGCTTCGAGCAGTGGCCTCTCTTAGATCTCTTATCTCTTAGGGTGTCTCAGGCACGGTGTGAAACTCCAGATCTGTGATGCGCTATTGAATTTGTTGGATTACTTCTTCCAGTTGGTTCACCTGCCATGGGAGATGATCTTCCATCTTCACTTCTATGATTGTCATAGAGCGCAGTGATTTGTGAACTCTTTCCTGTACTTCAAGTTGATCTGCTAGAAACTGGTCCTTGCTCTGCTGTAACTGTTATTTTTCCTCCTCCCACTTCGCTTGTAAGGCAAGCTTCTCTTGTTCTACCTTCCTTCGTTGTTCTCCATGTGTGCTATGTTCTTGTGCCAAAGCCTGGGTGGCTTGTGTTATGTATTCTTGAGCTCGTCGAAGGTGAGCTTCGACTTTCTCGACGATCTGGCATAATTGAGTGGGATCATCACATGTTTCTGGTATTTCCATTGTTAAGGGAGCCGTAGAAGCTGCTTGGCTAGGATAGATTGCCTACTACACTTATTTGAGTTTTCCCATGATCCGACGGAATAACTCCTCCTACTTTTCTTCTTTCTTTTCTGTGAGCTCTAGTGAAACATCATTTAGTGTTGCAATTAAGAAGTCAAAATCATCCGGGGTAAGGGTAGTTTTAAGCATGGTCCGGGTAGCCTTAGATTTGTTTTAGGATGAGGGATTGGGTGGGGTAATCTTCCTTTTCTTGAAGGGATATTACTCATCTTTAGGCGGAGTAACCTCACCTTTGTTTTGCTCAACTTTTGTGCCCCCTAGTTCTTTGTCATTACCTCCCTTCGTAGGTGAGAGTGAAGCAGTCTTTGTGGATTTGTTGTGGATATCTTGAACTTCCACATCCTTCTTAGTCTTACGTGGTCCTGTTGTATCCATCATAGCTTCAATTCTATCTATGTCGGACATCTCTGCGGGATCTGCTACAACAAGGAGGTCTGCCAACCATTCCTTGGTAATCTCCTCCAAGTCATCTGTTGTCATCTTGTAATATGACTAGAGTTGTTGTTTGTGCTCATCTGCGTGCAGTGTGATGTAGGTGAAGTGATGATCTACGCTTAATTTCATCAAAGGTCTAAACCTATGAAGCATGTTGGGTGTGATGCGTGGTGTAGACTGAATGGAAATTTTCAATTGAGTGTAGTAAGCGTGGAAGACGGAATTGGACTGCCACTGTTTTTTCATGTCGCTAGAGTACCACAGTGTACAAAACTTCGTGGCCAGTGGTTCGAAGGGTTTGATCTCTAGAAAAGTGGCTCCCTCGGGTAGTTCCCAAGCAATGAAAGCGATGAGTATGAGCAACGAGCTAAAGTGGAACTCATACCCTTGCTCCTACGCTTGTCTACAGTCAATCTCTAGTTGATTTATAAGGTATTTTTCCCAGTTCATTTGTAGTCCCTCCATGCACTTCCCTGCAAGGTCAACTACAAATCCAGTCACCTGTGTAGGTCTGTTTTTTCAGATTAACTTCCCTAATATCAACTGGAAACCAAATCGCATTGCTGCATTCTCAATGGAGGCTACCTTGTAACCTCGTGTGCCTTTATCCAGATCATCATATGTGTCTTTTATTCGTTGAGAGAGAGCACGATCTGCGGTATTTCTAGGGTAAAAGTCTTTGGGTCAGGGCCTTGCATGCTTAGCCCAGTGATCTGATTGATCAGAATTGGATCCAGAGTGATGCAACAATCCAACCATAGGTATCCTCCGTGGTAGAAAGACATCGACAATCTAACGCATGCATTTACTTCCTTATGCCTCCCGAAATGTGGAATCTTCATTATGTTGAGGAGGGTTGACTGCGCAAGGTTATGGGTCCATTGTTGCGGTACAATATTGGGTTTCTTTCCTTTTGTAATAGTCAAATTACTTGTGAAGGGCTATCATATTGTAAACCTTGTGATCTCCAAGGTTAAAATCACTAAATTTCAGCGTGGTGAGCTTCTCCTGATCAGCATGAACTGCGTGCACCCCTTTCGGGAGGTACGCAATGACTACAACATAGTCAAAGTATCTAGGTATAGTGTCTCGATTCACTGTTCCGCTTAGTGGTGGGATATATTTAGGCGAGATTCTTGGGATCATCTTCACAATAGCGAAGTCGTTTCCGAGCTTAGATCATCTTTTCGAAGGCGGTCGGGATGGTCCTACTCGAGCAGTGGAGGGGGAAGCTGGAAGTGCACCCAAGGATGATGCATGTACACCTATAGACATTCTGTGTTCTAAAATGACTCTCTCAATGATTAAATCAATTAGAACTTCTTCAACAATTTTCTCAGTAGCTCTGAGCTCGTCTAACATACAAACTTGGGTCAGTTGGCTCGGGTGCAAAATGAATTCAGAGACTACAGTGAATAGTAAGGTAATGATCTCAGGGTAAGTAAATCTCAAGGTTCACGCTCAAATTCTCAGTTAGCAAAAAGTTTTCTCAGTGCGTGGCGTGATGGGTTAAGTAGGCAATCTCAGCAGCGGTCTTCTTGCAATGGACATGAGGCCTTCATTAACTTTGTTCTATCTATTCGGGTTCTATCCAACGGTCTAGTGGTAACCCATAACTTATTTTTGATCTGTTTGGAGTGGCGATCGAACGGGTATATCGGTTCCAACGACTATATTTCTTCGTCATGGCGAAGTACTCTATGTCGTTGTTCTGATATCTCGGTGAAGCTCCAATTATGCAATTCTTCTTGCTGCAAAGTGTCCTCTAGAACCTCTTGTAATCTTACAGTATCAACCCTTTTCTTTCTTAACTTCCTAGCCTTCTTCCCAGTTTTCTTTGTCTCAGTAATTCTTTTACCATTCAGATGTTTATCTTCTGTGGTCTTAGTTACTTCACGTTTTTGAAAGTCTTTCCTAGGGTTCCTTGATAATACTTCTTATGTATAAAAAATAGGTAACTCGATCTTCTGTGGATCCTCCAATGTTCTCTTAGCTTCAACATCGGAGTTGCTAATATTATATATCTGTGATCTGCTCTTTTGTTCTTCAATCAAATGCACGATCCTTCTAGTCATAAAGTCTTTTAACTCTTGCTTCTTCTATTCCAAAAACTTTTCTTCCTCTTTTCGTCTGGCTTGTTCTCTATCAATCCAAGTTTTTCCTATGAGCATGGTAAACGGGGCGTTGTCTTCAACAAATTTAATGACCTCAAAGTCTTCCTCTGTTGAATTTCCATAGACAGTCATAGGTATCCGGGTGAGCCTTCCACATAGGTTTACTAGCTTTCCTTTGAAGAAACTTGTTCCTCCTAGGGAAGGGATCATGGCAGGCTTTCCTATAGCTTCCCAAGTTNTCTAGTACTTTCATAATTGGGTAGTATAGCTAAGGGAACAATCTATCCTCCTTAGTTGATACCCTGAGATATTGGTCTGAGTATTACTGTTGGACCCTGCACATATATCAAAGAGATATAGCACAGGGAAAACCCTTGTATTTAGAAACCCTGAATACCCTAACCCTTGGGACGGAAATAAAAACAAAACAAACAAGATTTATTTCCATGCAACTGTGCCTTCTGCATTGTGGTTGTGAAATTACTACGCATTTCTTCCTGTTAAGAATTTGGGCATTTCATCACTGCAGTATTATTCAGGCCAAAGTATACCTCCGCGGGAGTTAAAAAAAGAAGAAGAGTATAGTGTTCCCGCCGACACACTTATTTGAGACCTATCCCATTGGATTCCCCTTTTCTCCCTAATCGTAGTCATACCTTTCATTTTTAATATTTTATTTTCAGTGGACCCGAACCCTTCTCAGCTTCCATATTTTTCCACCTATTCCATTATGTTTCCCTTATCGCCCTAATCATCGTGGTACCTATCACTTATAAGTCCCTTTTTGTGGTCCCACCCACCCATTTTTCCTTACCCGCACTTCCCTCTCCAAATGGAAACTAATCACAACCAAGACCTACAAGCTTCCATCAATCACGTGACATCTATGATTGCCTCTACTAATTTTGTCCTTTCACAATTCGAGACCCAAGTCAAGCACAAATTTGACACCATTGAAGCCAACTTCATGAACCAATTTAACGCCCTCCAGTCTGTTGTCAACCAGTTGTTGAACCGTCCTTCAGGTCCTTCCTCCTCGGACCAACCCGATGCTACTGATTCCTCTCATTCTCTACATTTTCAATCCAACTCCTTTCAGTGTGACCCTTGTATTCCTCGTGTCAAGGTCAATAAATATGATGGCTCTGATCCTACAGGTTGGGTCACTCAATTGGAGCATTATTTTTCTCTGTATGTTATTATTGATGAGTTGGCCAAACTTCTATATGTTGTCCTCTATCTAGATTATGAATGATGACAATGGTGGAAATGGCGTAAAAATTCACATCAGGGGTATATTTCATGGACCCAGTTTTTTGCAAAGCTCTATGACTGCTTTGACATTGATACCCACTATCTCAGTCATTTGACTAAGTTGAAACATTTAGGCACAACGGAATAATTTATAACTACTTTTGAGGATTTTTCCTTTCAAACTGAGGGTATGTCAGATGCTTTCTTCCGTGAATGATTTATCAGTGGCTTAAAGGATGAATTCTGATCCTAGGTTCTCATGGCCTGCCTCAGACTTGGTTAGAAGATACTAAACGTGCTAAAGAGGCCCAACAAGTTGTTTTTTCCAAGAACAAAAAAACCTCTTTTGTTCCTCTCCCTCGACCCACTAATCCTAACCCCCCTGTCACTCCCCTCATGGTCCAGAAATTAACTAGCAATGAAATGGTTGAATGCCAACTGAAGGGTCTTTGATATAATTGTGATAAAAAATATTTTTCGAGGCACAAGTGTAAGGAACAAAAACTTTTTATGGCCATTTCCAAAGATGTTCTCGATGAAGATGTGACATTTCCACTTGTTGAAGATCCCTCCCTACCCGATGATACCCAGGAGTCCACTGACCCACCTGAAGTTGAACCACTCATTTCCTTGCATGCCCTCACTGGATTCTCTACTCCACAAACCCTCGAGCTCATTGGTTATATTAAGAATAGGAAGGTCATCATTCTTGTTGATAGTGGTAGCACCCACAATTTTATTCATCATCGCATTGCCCAGGAAACCAATTGCTAAATTCATGTTGTCAATAATTTTCAAATCATGATAGTCAATGGTGGGTCCATGAAATGTGGTGGGCATTTTGAAAATGTATGTCTTCAAATTGGACATTACCACCTAAAATCTCATATGTTTACCATTGAAATGGGTGGTTGTGACATTGTGCTAGGTGTTGAATGGTTACGCACTTTGGGTCTTATTCTTATGGATTTTAAGGAATTAACCATGCAACTCCAACAAGAGGGACAAATGTATCACTTCCAAGGTCTCACAGCTAGTTCTCCTGAGATCACCAGTTCCCATCACATGGAAAATATCCTCAAGAAAGGCCACTTTGGTATTATTGCTCAACTCCATTCTATTCATGCAGTTGAGACACCCTCTATGCATCCTGATCTCCAAGCTATTCTCTCCAAACACCAAGTTGTTTTTTCCACTCCTTAGGGAATTCCTCCTTCTCATGGTGTTCATGGTCATTCTATACCCCTTGTTCCTGGCGTCTTCCTCCCAATGTTCACCCTTATCATCATCCCTTTGCCCAAAAGAATGAAATTGAGAAAATAATGTAGGAATTTCTATAAGCGGGTGTTATCCTCCCTAGTACCAACCCTTCTTCTTATCCTATGGTCATGGTAATTAAGAAAGAAGGTACTTGGCACATGTGTCCTGACTTTCATTCCCTCAATAAAATCACCATCAAGGACAAGTTTCCCATTCATGTCATTGATGATCTCTTGGATGAGTTGAGTGGTGCTCAATATTTCACTAAACTTCATATGTGTTGTATCTACCACTAGATACATATGAAAGACGTTAACATCCCCAAGACTGCCTTTCGAACCCATGAGGGTCACTGTGAGTTCTTGGTCATGCCCTTTGGCCTGTGTAATTCCCCCTCCACCTTCCAAATTCTCATAAAACATGTCTTCCATCCTTTTCTCCGTCATTTTGTCTTAGTTTTCTTTGATGATATTCTTATCTATAGTAAAACTTGGCAATCCCATCTTGCCCAAGTGGATCAAGTTCTTCATCTACTCTCTCAGCATCAAATTTTCCTCAAACACTCTAAATGTTCCTTTGGCACCTCAGAAGTCGAGTTCTTGGGTCATATTGTTGGCAAGGCTAGTGTCCGGGTGGATCCTAAGAATATTGAAGCAATGTAGGATTGGCCTCACCCAAATACTATCAAAATCTTGTGTGTTTTTCTGGGTTTAACAGGCTATTATCGCAAGTTTTCTTAGAATTATGGAAAGATTGTGAGACCTCTCACTTCTCTACTTAAAAATAATTCTTTCACTTGGACTCTCATAGTTGATATGGCCTTTCAAGCATTGAAGGAGGCTATGTGCACTACTTTGATCTTGGCCTTTCATGATTTCACAAAGACCTTTGTCCTGGAATGTGATGCCTCCAAGATAGGAATTGGAATAGTCCTTATGCAAGAGGGCATACCTTTGGCCTTTACCAACAAACAATTGTCAGAACACCATTTGGTCTAATCAATCTATGAAAAGGAAATGTTGGTTATTCTGCATGCAATGGATCTCTGGCGCCCTTATCTCTTGGGGAAATTCTTCCAAATTAAGACATATCATCAAAGCCTTAAATATTTTCTAGAGCAACGACCTTCCTCTCCAGAGAAACAAAAATGAGTAACTAAGATATTTGGATATGATTATAAGATCATTTACAAGAAAGGTAAATAAAATGTGGTTGTTGATGATCTTTCTCAAAAATATGAAGATAAAGGGTCCCTGTTCTCCCTATCCTTCGTTGTACTAGATTGGCTCCAAGTTGTTCGCCAAGAATGGCTACAAGATCCTAAAATTTCACATCTAATCCAACAATTGCAAGACAATTCTCCAGTTTCCTTGGGGTACTCTTGGCACAATGATGAGCTTCACTACAAAGTTTGTTTGTATTTAAGTAAATAGTCACAACTTAGATCCACGATGCATTTTGAGCTTCATGCTACCCCCACATCTAGGCACTATGGGTTTACCAAAACCTATGATAGAGTCAAACGTTCTTTTTTCTGATATGGTATGAAAAAGTACGTTCACACTTTTGTGGAAAAATGTGATGTTTGTCAATGTAACCAGGGAGAAATAATCAAATCCCCTAGCACACTCCAACCTCTTCTGATTCCACCTGCTATTTGGAGGGGCATCTCTATGGATTTCATTGTGGGATTCCTAAATCATGCAACAAGTCAATCATCATGGTGGTAGTCGATCATATTTCCAAGTGTGCTCATTTATGTGCTCTTCAACATCCATTTACTACATCCAATGTGGCTCAAATTTTCATGGATCATATCTTCAAGCTTCATGGCATGCCTCATTATATTGTTTCTGATCGAGACCCCACTTTCACAAGAAATTTTTGGCAAGAACTGTTCAGGCTATAGGGTACCCAATTACATCTCATCACTGCCTATCATCCCAGACTGATGGTGAAACTGAAGTTGTCAACAAGTGTTTGGATACTTATTTAAGGTGTTTTTCCTCTGAAAGGAAAAATCAATGGTCTCAATGGTTACCATTAGTTTAATGGTGGTACAACACATCTTACCATACAACTACTCACATGACTCCTTTTGAAGCAGTATATGGACAAAAAACACCTTTTGTTCTCTCCTACATGTCAGGTATCTTGAAGGTTCAGGCGGTTGACCAAACACTTACAGTTCGAAAAGTTATTCTCTTCACCCTCAAAGAGAATTTGGTCATGGCTCATAATTGCATGAAGAAACAATTCGATCAAGGTCGCTCAGAACGCCAATTTGTTGAAGGAGACCAGGTATTTCTTCGACTGCAACCTTATAAAAAAGATTCACTCAAGGCCGAACATTGTCAAAAACTAGTGCCCAAATTTATGGTCCTTATACAGTTCTCAAGCATGTGGGACATGTGGCCTATCAATTAGCTTTTCCTAGTTCTTCCAAGCTCCATCCTGTTTTTCATGTCTCCTTCTTAAAGAAGGTGATTGGAACTAAGTGCCAAAATCAAACCAGCCTTCCTGAGTTGGATGAAGAAGGATCCATCTGGTTCTAGCCACAAGCAGTTTTTGACAAGTTTGAGTGTCGTCTTCGTCAGCGCACCATCAAGGAAGTGTTATTTGAGTGGAAAGATACATCTCCCGTAGATGCCACCTGGGCACCAACTAACATTCTTCAACAATTTAATCATATCAAGCCTTGAGGACAAGGCATATTTTAAGGGGGAGCACGTGTTAGGGACCTAACCTATCTAACCCCTCAAGTGGGTAGAATAATGCATTTCCATGTAATAAAGGTCAATATTAATAAGGCCTCGCAATAAGGAGGAATAAGTCAATTATCAGAATACCTAATAGAAGATTTCGCTTCTATAAGGATCTTCCTCTAGATTGTTCTTTTGGATAGATATGTTTATTATAAATAAGAGTAGAGGGTATAAGAATTTTTTTCTTGGATATTATTGTAATAGAAGTCTGCTTTGCTAGAGGTTTCCCCCTCGAAGAGGCAAGTGAACATTGTTATCATTAATCAAGGTGTTGTTTTTGGTATTATTCTGGTATCGTTATGTTTATATCATTGTTGTTATACTATTTATAGCTAAACTATTTATGTTCGGCATACTATTCTATATATAGAATACTACATCAAGATAAAAAAACCCGTAACCCTAGATGTTTATCGGGTTATGTTAAATATCAGGCTTCTAGGAGGAGAAAGGGTTATATTCTTTAGCATTGTACTTTCTCCATAGAATAAAATCTAGGAGTCGTGTTGATATGAACATCCTTAGATGTCAATTAGTTCTTAAGAAGACACTAAACATCTGACCATATTTGGGAAATTAAGATCGTTTTGACTATTTGAAAAATATCATGTGAAAACGCTTGTTTATCCATAAACTTCATCAACTAATAATAACTTGCAGAAATAATGAGTGCCAAAATAGAGATTAATGGATACAACAATAACATTACACAAGTTATTAACAGAGTTCACCCATCTTGGGCTATGTCTCTAGGCCCCTTTACAACAGTTATACCGCTCGATTAATGTTCAAATGGCAAAATTACAATGAATCGACTTACAAATGCCAATTTTTTGAAGACACCCTTCAAGTATGCTACTCCAACCCAGAAACAGAGGTTACCATTGAATTACTCATGAAATTATGAGAAGAATGAGTATAAACTTGACTATTCTCTTGACACACTCCAACCGCACAATCAAATCCCATGGTGGTAGTTGATCGTCTTTCCAAGTATGCTCATTTATGTGCTCTTCAACATCCATTTACTACATCCAATGTGGCTCAATTTTTCATGGATCATATCTTCAAGCTTCATGGCATGCATCATTATATTGTTTCTGATCGAGACCCCACTTTCACCAGCAATTTTTAGCAAGAACTATTTAGGCTACAGGGCACCTAATTACATCTCAACACTACCTATCATCTGAGACTGATGGTGGAATTGAATTTGTCAACAAGTGTTTGGATACTTATTTGAGGTGTTTTTCCTCTGAAAGGAAAAATCAATGGTCTCAATAGTTATTGTTGGCACAGGGGCAGACCCAGGGTTCAACGCTCAAGAGCACACCAAAAAAACCCTAACTACCGGCCCTTTCGGCAACACCTGCAAAGCATATGAAGTCTCACTCGAGGTAGAGGCAGGGGTCGTTGCAGGACTCAGATGTATGCAACCTTAGATGGGACACTGATCTGTGATTATATCTTTCTTACAA
Organism: Picea glauca; assembly: GCA_000966675.3. Classification (NCBI taxonomy): domain Eukaryota; kingdom Viridiplantae; phylum Streptophyta; class Pinopsida; order Pinales; family Pinaceae; genus Picea; species Picea glauca. The sequence continues at coordinate 5,943 of JZKD02S1845791.1, read as the reverse complement.
TGCACTTAGCATCAATTATTCCTTAACATACATTCATTAATACACTTCGCAGAAAGTACAGAGCACCGTAGTGAATACTTATACTAAGGATGATTCAATACTAAGCCACAAAAATATTGGTTAGATTCAATAGATCAAGGACTAAGAATCTTATATATAGATCTAATGTTCATTCATATATCATCAACACAGATCATAACTAGATCTACTTAATCATATCAAGAACTTAGCCAAGAAAAAGATAAACACATTAGATCAAAGCACAAAGCACTATACACACAGTTACCGTGGTTTACCCCCACCCTGGGGCTACATCCACAAAATCTTCTTTATATTATCTCAGTCAAGAAGTTACAACACAGAGCTTCAAAGACCCTTACTTCACACAGGACAGAACATATGCGCAGCTTGCTATATCCTTCCTCCTTTCTCTTCAGCACAAGCCTACAACAACTTGCACTTAACTTTCCGATCTCATGCACAAAGCACTCTAAGATACATCCGATCACATAGATCCAGTTACTAGCACTAAGCTTTCAGTTATACATCACATAGATGTCTACATTACTACTATTCTCCTCTATTTACATTGCCTATTTATAGATTAGAAAATGGGCCTAACCGTGGGTAAACCCATGGGCCGACATCCCTTTCCTGTTACATCAACCCAAAACCTTAAAATGGACCCAAAAATAGGTCTTTCTTCCTTACTTTCCTCTTCGCATTGCGCTCCTTCCTTGGCAAGCTGTCGTAGTTCCAAAAGTGGTCAAGGGCCAACAGGCCCCCAACACTCACTTGTGACTCATCCTGAGCCACTCAAGTCTAACCAATTCCACTTCGAATGCCTCGAGCTTGGCTCGAGCTGCTTCGACCTGCTGCAATGCGACAACCTCTTGTTTAGTAAATTCCTGGATTACTCTGTCATTGAGAGGTCCTTCCAGGCGTTGTTCTACAGTGATGACACCCTATTAGAGTTCAACTCCCTGGCTTTCAAGTTCAATGAATAGTTGGCATGCCTTCTCTTGGAGTGGTTGCAGTCGTTGAGAGACTTCCATTACTTTACTTTGCAGCGTGTGTACTTGTTGTTGGATTGTGCGTTGTTCTGCAAACCTCTTCATTCTTTCGACTGGGGTCACGAAATTCAGCTGCGCTTGTAGCACATCTGCATGCTTCTTTTCTTCGTGGAGTTGTGCCTCCAATGTCTACAATTCTATATTCTCTGTGAGGGTTTCATAAGTCTGGATGCTTCTAGTTCTTAGCTACCTACATTCTGAAGCCAAGGTTTTTAATCGGTCGACTGTGCTTCGAGCAGTGGCCTCTCTTAGATCTCTTATCTCTTAGGGTGTCTCAGGCACGGTGTGAAACTCCAGATCTGTGATGCGCTATTGAATTTGTTGGATTACTTCTTCCAGTTGGTTCACCTGCCATGGGAGATGATCTTCCATCTTCACTTCTATGATTGTCATAGAGCGCAGTGATTTGTGAACTCTTTCCTGTACTTCAAGTTGATCTGCTAGAAACTGGTCCTTGCTCTGCTGTAACTGTTATTTTTCCTCCTCCCACTTCGCTTGTAAGGCAAGCTTCTCTTGTTCTACCTTCCTTCGTTGTTCTCCATGTGTGCTATGTTCTTGTGCCAAAGCCTGGGTGGCTTGTGTTATGTATTCTTGAGCTCGTCGAAGGTGAGCTTCGACTTTCTCGACGATCTGGCATAATTGAGTGGGATCATCACATGTTTCTGGTATTTCCATTGTTAAGGGAGCCGTAGAAGCTGCTTGGCTAGGATAGATTGCCTACTACACTTATTTGAGTTTTCCCATGATCCGACGGAATAACTCCTCCTACTTTTCTTCTTTCTTTTCTGTGAGCTCTAGTGAAACATCATTTAGTGTTGCAATTAAGAAGTCAAAATCATCCGGGGTAAGGGTAGTTTTAAGCATGGTCCGGGTAGCCTTAGATTTGTTTTAGGATGAGGGATTGGGTGGGGTAATCTTCCTTTTCTTGAAGGGATATTACTCATCTTTAGGCGGAGTAACCTCACCTTTGTTTTGCTCAACTTTTGTGCCCCCTAGTTCTTTGTCATTACCTCCCTTCGTAGGTGAGAGTGAAGCAGTCTTTGTGGATTTGTTGTGGATATCTTGAACTTCCACATCCTTCTTAGTCTTACGTGGTCCTGTTGTATCCATCATAGCTTCAATTCTATCTATGTCGGACATCTCTGCGGGATCTGCTACAACAAGGAGGTCTGCCAACCATTCCTTGGTAATCTCCTCCAAGTCATCTGTTGTCATCTTGTAATATGACTAGAGTTGTTGTTTGTGCTCATCTGCGTGCAGTGTGATGTAGGTGAAGTGATGATCTACGCTTAATTTCATCAAAGGTCTAAACCTATGAAGCATGTTGGGTGTGATGCGTGGTGTAGACTGAATGGAAATTTTCAATTGAGTGTAGTAAGCGTGGAAGACGGAATTGGACTGCCACTGTTTTTTCATGTCGCTAGAGTACCACAGTGTACAAAACTTCGTGGCCAGTGGTTCGAAGGGTTTGATCTCTAGAAAAGTGGCTCCCTCGGGTAGTTCCCAAGCAATGAAAGCGATGAGTATGAGCAACGAGCTAAAGTGGAACTCATACCCTTGCTCCTACGCTTGTCTACAGTCAATCTCTAGTTGATTTATAAGGTATTTTTCCCAGTTCATTTGTAGTCCCTCCATGCACTTCCCTGCAAGGTCAACTACAAATCCAGTCACCTGTGTAGGTCTGTTTTTTCAGATTAACTTCCCTAATATCAACTGGAAACCAAATCGCATTGCTGCATTCTCAATGGAGGCTACCTTGTAACCTCGTGTGCCTTTATCCAGATCATCATATGTGTCTTTTATTCGTTGAGAGAGAGCACGATCTGCGGTATTTCTAGGGTAAAAGTCTTTGGGTCAGGGCCTTGCATGCTTAGCCCAGTGATCTGATTGATCAGAATTGGATCCAGAGTGATGCAACAATCCAACCATAGGTATCCTCCGTGGTAGAAAGACATCGACAATCTAACGCATGCATTTACTTCCTTATGCCTCCCGAAATGTGGAATCTTCATTATGTTGAGGAGGGTTGACTGCGCAAGGTTATGGGTCCATTGTTGCGGTACAATATTGGGTTTCTTTCCTTTTGTAATAGTCAAATTACTTGTGAAGGGCTATCATATTGTAAACCTTGTGATCTCCAAGGTTAAAATCACTAAATTTCAGCGTGGTGAGCTTCTCCTGATCAGCATGAACTGCGTGCACCCCTTTCGGGAGGTACGCAATGACTACAACATAGTCAAAGTATCTAGGTATAGTGTCTCGATTCACTGTTCCGCTTAGTGGTGGTATATATTTAGGCGAGATTCTTGGGATCATCTTCACAATAGCGAAGTCGTTTCCGAGCTTAGATCATCTTTTCGAAGGCGGTCGAGATGGTCCTACTCGAGCAGTGGAGGGGGAAGCTGGCAGTGCACCCAAGGATGATGCATGTACACCTATAGACATTCTGTGTTCTAAAATGACTCTCTCAATGATTAAATCAATTAGAACTTCTTCAACAATTTTCTCAGCAGCGCTGAGCTCGTCTAACATACAAACTTGGGTCAGTTGGCTCGGGTGCAAAAGGAATTTAGAGACTACAGTGAATAGTAAGGTAATGATCTCAGGGTAAGTAAATCTCAGGGTTCACGCTCAAATTCTCAGTTAGCAAAAATTTTTCTCAGTGCGTGGCGTGATGGGTTAAGTAGGCAATCTCAGCAACGGTCTTCTTGCAATGGACATGGGGCCTTCATTAACTTTGTTCTATCTATTCTGGTGCTATCCAACGGTCTAGTGGTAACCCATAACTTATTTTTGATCCGTTTGGAGTGGCGATCGAACGGGTATATCGGTTCCAACGACTATATTTCTTCGTCATGGCGAAGTACTCTATGTCGTTGTTCCAATATCTCGGTGAAGCTCCAATTCTGCAATTCTTCTTGCTGCAAAGTGTCCTCTAGAACCTCTTGTAATCTTACAGTATCAACCCTTTTCTTTCTTAACTTCCTAGCCTTCTTCCCATTTTTCTTTGTCTCAGTAATTCTTTTACCATTCAAATGTTTATCTTCTGTGGTCTTAGTTACTTCACGTTGTTGAAAGTCTTTCCTAGGGTTCCTTGATAATACTTCTTATGTATAAAAAATAGGTAACTCGATCTTCTGTGGATCCTCCAATGTTCTCTTATCTTCAACATCGGAGTTGCTAATATTAAATATTTGTGATCTGCTCTTTTGTTCTTCAATCAAATGCACGATCCTTCTAGTCATAAAGTCTTTTAACTCTTGCTTCTTCTGTTCCAAAAACTTTTCTTCCTCTTTTCGTCTGGCTTGTTCTCTATCAATCCAAGTTTTTCCTATGAGCATGGTAAACGGAGCGTTGTCTTCAACAAATTTAATGACCTCAAAGTCTTCCTCTGTTGAATTTCCATAGACAGTCATAGGTATCCGGGCGAGCCTTCCACATAGGTTTACTAGCTTTCCTTTGAAGAAACTTGTTCCTCCTAGGGAAGGGATCATGGCAGGCTTTCCTATAGCTTCCCAAGTTCTTTCTGGCATAATTTTCACTTTTTTTTCTTCATCAAGAGTATAGTCAATGCCAAAGTCCCCTATTCTTGCTTTGATTTTCTCCTTTTCTTTGAATATCTCTGATAGCCTAACATGTCAGTGGTCATTCAAGGTATCTTTCATCTGTAGAAATATCTTTTCTGATTCTTTCTGGGTTTCTGCTATAATCTTGGTCTCTTGATCTCCTTCATGGTTTACTTGCTCCATATTCAACTTCTCAAGCCTAGAAATCATTCTAGGGAAATCCAATACTTCATGGTCCATAGCCTTACAACAGAGGCAACTAGGTATTCTGATGCGGGAGCATAAGTTCATAGCGCTAGAAGATCTATGGTTGTTGCAAGTCAAAGGCAAATTTTAGAGAGAGTGGGTGCTCTTTAATTTTCTTGTTGTATTTAGTTCAAATTGAATAAATGGTCAAAGGATCTCGAATCCTAACAATGTAATAGCTGTAGGAGAAGTTGAGATTACCATCAGAAATTGTAGGATCTTAGTGGATTCGATCCAGACTTTGTGGATCTGAAAACCTACGTTTTGAATTGTATTTAGGCAAACTAAACCGATTGGTAGAGGGATGAAAGGGCACGAGAGGGAGAATGTACAGGATTGTTGCAGAGAAAAGAAAGAGAGACTTCATTTATAAAAGTTTCAATATATTATGCAGCGTTCTTATAACTGAGAAATCCTCTTCATCTGCGTGTGAATTGTTGTGATATACATATATATATATATATATATACATGATCTGGCAATATTGTTTAAAACCCCTGGCATCGAAAACAATACTGAAAACGAATTGGCATTTCCATTCTATATGTATTGGGGTTCGTGGTAGAGATGCGCAGAGAGTGTACAAGAGGAGCGTAGAGTGGGTGCACGAGATTTGCAGAATCCTCTTCATCTGTATACGATTTTGCTACCTTCGCTCTCATTGAGGGAATATATATATGACCTGTCATATTATTTCAAAGATYCCTRGAATTGAAAAACGATATTGAAACGAATTTGTATTCTCATTCTGTATGTATCGGGGTTTGTGGTGGAAGGCAGAATAGAATTCGAGGAGATTAGGGATCGGTGGTGTCAATTGTCCAAGAGATGGACGATTAAAATATGAACGATGTCCAGAAACAAAGAACAAACGGCCCAGATCACAGCGGAAGGTGGATAGCTCGATTTTCAAAGCGTTTTGGTGATTTCCGTTGAGGCCACACGTCCATCGGTGAGTGGGAACGGAAATATCATGGTAAGTATGAAAATGCTGTTAAGTTGATTTCCGTTGGGGACTATGGTCACGTTGTAGGGTCATAAAGTGTTTACATCCTGCA
>JZKD02S1845780.1:41937-57048 GCA_000966675.3 Picea glauca | reverse complement strand
TGTTACATTTGGAGATGACTCGTCTACTAAAATACTTGGAAAAGGAATTGTAAAGCTTGGAAGTGAAAATGTAAAAGCAGGAAAAGTCCTATTGGTTGAATATATGAAGCATAATATCCTCAGTGTCAGCAAAATATGTGATCAAGGATACACTCTTGCGTTTGACTCCCGAAAATGTAAAATCAGAGAAAATAACTCAGGAAGATTGGTTGCAACTGCAACAATAAGACCGAACAACATATACATCCTAGACATGAAGAAGAGAGAGAAGATAAAAGCCACAGAAAAGGATTCCAAGGAAGAAAAATTCCCAAAGACTAAAAATAAGGATGAAGTATTATTGAGTGCCACATGTTCAGGGGGAGCARCCCCAAAGAAGAGAGTTACATTTTTCCATTAAACTCAGGGGGAGAATCCCTACCCTTTTCCATTGATGTCAAAGGGGGAGATAAATTGGGATCATGATGATAGGGGGAGAATGAGTGTTTCCATCAATGACAAAGGGGGATATTGTTGGAATATTGGTTGTTGTCATTGATGTCAACCCTAGTCATGGATTTTGGACCGCAAGATTGATGAAGGTATTTGGACATGAAGGAAAATGAACATGCAGATACAAGACCCATGGATGGATAGTATACATCATGTTGTTTCCGGTGGCATGTGGAACGTCACGTGGATCCTCATGGTTGAGGATAAATGAATTTTTGAAGATGACAAAGTGAATTGAAGAAGGAAGTACATGTAGGCCCTGAAGAGAATTAAATAACAGAATTACAAAATAAGAAAGTGTCAGGTCGGCCCTAATGTTAAAAGGAAGTGACATAAATGGTATAAATAAATATCATTATACATTCATTTTGATATGCAAGTCGAATTTCAGAGGAAATTAGAAGTAAAGAAGGTTGGATTTCAAGGGAGGATGAAGTCTTTTGGTGATGTGTTCTAAGGTATGTTATTTTCAGGTCATCTTACTATTTTCGCTATAATGTTTTTTATAGAATGATTCAGATGGTGAAATTGCTATGGTATTGAGAAGACATATCAAGATACTGGTGGTAAAAGTTTCATCTCTTGATTCACTATAATTATGGAGATACACTATGTGGAAGATAGGGTTTTGGACCATTCCTGAAGCTAGTCAATAAACATGTGTTATGGGTACAACAATCATAACTTATTCATAGATAATCCAAATGAAGTGGGACAAATTTAATTGGAAATATTACAGACTTTAGTTTCTTGTGTACGAGTTTCAGAATTTTATGTTAAATACTGAGCACGGGGCATTCTGTACAAGTTCGGTCTCCTGAATAAACCAGAATTGAACAAAGTCTACCATTCTCTCTATAACTTATTTTTGGGGAGGATTCAAGGAGTGAAACTTGGAGAAGTTTCAAATAATACATTGAGTAATATTGTCTATAGGATCAGAGTATTCCAAGAATTGAAGAAGTCTTAGGAAGCATTATCGGGTTCTATGTGATGGTTGGTTGATGGTGATGATTTAATGTAAATTTTTATTATCTCTCATATATTATTGGGTGGAAGGAAGGGGAAAGGATGGAGAATTAAATCCTCTCTTGATATTGGAGGACTGTACATATGATGGAGCAAGATATCCTTTTAAATGTTACTCGAGGAATCTCTTTCATGAAAAAGGAACAAAATGATGGACAACTTTTCACAAACCCTTCGATGACTTCCCATAAGAGACACATCTTCATCAAGTAGCCATGCAACCCCCTTCAAGGAACAAGTAAATTTTGATATTCCATTATTTGAAGGACTGATAGATGCAGATGTTGTAGATAAATGGTTTAATCTTCTTTAAGGGTGTTTTTCAGTCCACAATTTTTCCGATAGGGAAAAGATTACTTTTGCACTCCTCAAGGTCATCCCCCATATTAAGGACTGTTGGGATACTTACTCTAAGCAAAGGGCCATAGAGGAATCTGCAATATTTTTGGTCTCCCCCACATGGGATTTCTTCATGGATGCCATTAAGAATAGTACTACCATGTTGGAAGCTACGAGGACCAGTACACAAGATGGACCACCCTGCGTCAGGAAAGGGACCAAACAGTAATAGATTTCACCAATATTTTCCATACCCTACACACCAAATTGGGTATCAAATACTCAGAGTGAGTTCTATATCTAAAATACCGTGTTTGTATGCATAGATACATTAAAATAGAAATGGACTTTATGGACATCGCATCATTGGGTATGGATTATAGATATGTTTTCAATATCGAGAAGAAATTTAAGAAGAAGAGGAGAGATTTTAGATCTGCAAACTCCTCACAACCGAAGCAGGGAAAAGGTGTCTCCAACCCACAAAAGAAGGGAAAAATAAAAGATGGCCACTCTCAAGAAAACTATTCCAAGTTGCAACATAAGAAGGGTAATGAGAAGTTGAAGAAGGACACAGGAAAATGGTGTGAATACATCAAAATCCCTTGGCACAACACTGAAGAATGTTGTTCCAAGCAGTGACTTGTGGCCTAGCTTAAAGCTTCCAAGTCAGAGGAATATTTTTACTCCAAATCAAATTGAGAAGGAGGGAAGTGGATTATCAATGTTGAACCTAATTCCATTTTCTCTACCACCAAAGTCCATCCAAGCAAACTAGAAGAACCATAGGAAGGGGAATGCCCCTTTCACTCACAGATGTGTGTAAAGGGGGATTCGCTTAATTTCATTGTCGATCACGGCATTCAGAAGAACCTGATATCATCAGAGGTCGTCAAGCGGCTAGACCTACCGATGATATCAAACCTACAATCCTACACCATCAGTTGGCTTCGCCAAGGAAGAGATCTTTGTGTCATCCAACAATGTCGTCTTCCCTACGGCATCAAACCTTTCAAAGATGAGGTATTGTGTGATATTTCTCAACTTGAAGTTTGTGATGTTCTTTTAGGACAACCATATTTGTGGAAGCGACATGTTATGTATGATTCTAAACCCTGCAGTGTTATTATTAATTTTGGTAGACAATTGTACAGGATACCAGAGGTAGCGTCGCCTACTGCTATCTCGTTAATCTATGTTAAGCAATGCAGTAAGGTCATTTCACAGACTGGAAAGTTATTCTTATTTTTTATTCATGCTCATAGTAAGCAAAAGGTCATTACCACATCTATGGCCTCTACACATAGCCTCTCTTTGTAGCAAAAGAGAGTGGATAGGATTGTGGAAGAGTAAAAATACATCTTCTCCTCACCCACCAGGGTACTGATGCACTACCAAGTCAAGCATCCAATTGATCTAACCCCCAGTGCACCTATTCCTAATGGACCAATCTATCATCAGTCATTGATGGAAAATGATGAAATCAAGCATCAAATCCAAGATTTGTTTCAAAAGGGGCACATCAGACCCATCTCCTCCCCTTGTGGAAGCTCGATTGTACTGGTGTAGAATAAATGTAGGACCTAGCAGCTCTGCAATGATTTCAGAGAATTAAACAAAATCACAGTCAGGAACCAGTAACAAATTCCCAGAATTGATGACCTTCTTGATCAACTCAAGGGGGAAAAATTCTTCAGCCATATTGACCTAAATTATGGATACCACTAGGTTCCCATCGAACCAACTGATGTATGGAAGACAACCTCCAAATCTAAAGAAGGTCTCTTCAAATTGTTGGTCATTCCCTTTGGCTTAAAAAATGCACCAACCACTTTCATGAGGTTGATGGATGATGTATTGAGACCCTTCACCAACTCTTTTTTGGTGGTATATTTGGATGACATCCTCATATTCAATAGAATTTGGGAGGATCACATACAACATTTTCAACAGGTTTTGAGCACTCTACGACAACACAAGCTATATGGAATCTTGGAAAAATTCTTCTTTGCATGAACAAGTTCCAATACTTGGGCTAGATTGTTGATGAGCATGGGATACAAGTTGATCCATCTAATATCCAAGTCATATGTGACTGGTTAGCCCTGACCACATGCCCATGGTTACACTCACCACCATGATTACACTCACCACTGGTCAACCTCCCATGGTTACACTCACCACCATGCTCCATTCTTGTGGGCATGAGGCATCTGAGTGGACCCAACTTTATCAGCAAGATATGGACTTTTCCACTACCTATAATCTCTTTGGTACAGCCGCGAATATCATTGATTTTCACATTCAAGACGGACTAGTATGCCATTTGGTCCATCTCTATGTTCCTGCAAGCGAGTGTGCAAAGTTTATTTGCGAGGCTCACTATAGTCGGATGGCAGGACATTTTGGGGTGGATAAAATTTTGATCATTCTACAGAAAAAAATTTATTGGACAAAAAAATGACAGGACATCAACAAGTGTATCAGATCTTGCACTATATGTGCCATTGCCAAGCCAACCATCAAGAGACAAGGATTATACACCCCTCTTCCTACTCCTAAGAGGCCTCGGGAATCCATCACAATGGATTACATGTCTGGCCTTCCATCCATCAATAAAGGTAATGATTTTGTATTTGTTGTATTTTATTGGTTTTCGAAGATGGTCATTCTCACAGCCCGCAAGAAGAGCATCAAAGAGGTAGATACTTCCAAGTTCTTCTTCGAATGAGTGTGGGTCCATTTTGGGATACCACAGACCATCATCTATGATCGAGACAACAGGTTCCTCAACATGTTTTGGTCGAGTCTCTGGTCACTGTTGGACACCAAGCTCACTAAATGCACTACCTTCCACCCTCAAATCGATGGCCAAAAAAAGGTCGTCAATGGGATGATTGTGCACATCTTGCACATGTATAACTCTAAGCATCTGCGTACATGGGATGAGAGTCTTATCTATGTTCCACACAACTACAATAGGGCTCTCCATAGCCCCTTTCAGGTGTGGCTAGGATTCCAAATCTTGGGTCCCATTAATGTTGCACTACCTCTTGAAACAACACAAAAATATTATTACCATATTCAGTCTGAGGCCGACAAAGCCACCAAATTCATTGAGAGGATTCAGCACATATTCCAACAGGTCCATGATATTTTGTAGAAATCCAATGCTAAGTAAAAGAAGTTACATGATCAATGTCGGGTACCACACCATTTTCAAGTGGGAGAGAAGGTCGGGTTACATTTTTTTAAAGAGCACCTTATAGGGCCCCATCGAAAGCTCTACCCACTTTGCTATGGGCCTTACACTATTACCAAGGTTGTGGGTAGAAATGATTTTGAGCTCAACACTCCACCCTTCCTTGGCTTGCACCAATGTGCAATGTGGACCTCCTTTATCAATATTTTCCACCATTATTGGACACCTCAGAGATCGAAAAATAGTTGACACCAACAGATCTCAACCCTGACTCCATGGAACATGCATTCACTGATCAAATAGTGGACACACAGGTCAAGGTCACTCGCCAACAGAGGATCAAGGTTTATCAGGTTGTCAAGGCAGGGCAACTCCTCCTCCAAGGAAAGTGGCTCACCCAGGGAAAAATTTAGTAGAATTTTCCTCACCTAATGGGGGCACTCAATGCAATGGAGACCATTTCTTACTAAGGGGGGAGGAATGATCCATGTGGATATTGGTGGACACTCACCTATTTCAACTGGCTCCTCTTGACAATTTTTAGTTTAGCACATTCTTATGTAATTCTTTGTAATTATGGGTTCTACACTTCCAGGGTTGTTTGAAGCCCTGATCTTCTCGGTGGATATTGGTGGCTGCCCACCTGATCCAACTAGTTTATTTTGGGATTTTTCATGTTAGTACATCTTTTTGTACTTCCAGGGCCATTTTGGGGCCCTAAACAGTGTTTTTTTATCTTTCCATAGTCAAAATATAGACGGAGTCAAAGTTTGATAGCATAATGTGTATATATCTAAAAGAACTTTCCAATACACTATCACATGCCAAAAATGGAGGTCGTATGAAAAATTTACGACCTTGAGAAGTTGAGGTACCAACTTACCCATAGGGGCCCACAAACCTTTTGGTGTTTCATCTCCTAGGGTTAGGTTTTTGGATGTCTACGGTTTTGGCATTCACGAGTAATGTTAAAAAGGCCTCTAGAGCCTCATTATAATGATTCTTCTTAGATGGATGTGCGTAGCAGCCACATCTCTTCTCAAGGATAGCTACCACCATTCGAGCAATATGTTTTCAGTTCTGTAGTTTTACAGTTTCATCCTATTTCATTTATTCAATAGAAGCTATTGTTCACTAGATATCTATTGTTGTTCTCTGTGTCTTTGTGTTATTTTATTCATTATGTTATTTATTTCGTTCCGCTCATAAATATGGATCATATGTCCTTTATAATGTGTTGCAAAAGATCGGTACTATGGCATACAAATTGGAGTTACCTGCATCTTCGCGAGTACACCCAGTTTTCCATCTTTTGTGCTTAAAGAAGGTTATAGGTGACAAGATACCAGTTCAAACTATATTTCCAGAACTTGAAGAGGAAGGAAAAATCATATTGGATCTTGAAGCTATCACTGACACAAGAATTCGCCAGTTAAGGAATAGATCCATTTCAGAGTATCTCATTAAGTGGAGGAAACTACCTCCTAATATTCCACTTGGCAAGATGAGTCTTTTATACAAAAACATCCAGAATTACTCAAGTGTTTCGGAAAACACTTGTTTGAATGGGAGGGGCATGTTAATCCCTAAATAGTGGCACATTACCCCTTATTTGGGGCATATTACATTAGTATTGTTATTTTATTTATGTCGGATTGAGTCCATTAGTTGTAATTATACCTCCTAGTATCCTATATATCCCAAGGAGACATTTTCATTTGGAATCATCTTGTATTAGTAAATTTATGTGGTGTATAAGGAGGTTGGTTGTTATAGCCCTAAAATGCTCTACTCATGCATACATGGAATTGGCCCTCTTACTTGCATAATTTTCCAAATCATTGTTGAGAAGCTCTACTTAAAAAACCATTTTTTAGAGCATGTACGTGCCCTGCACCACTACAGCTTGTGTACATATTTTTTTTCATGCTATACATCCTATGTAGATACGCTTTTTGCATGCTAAACAACCCACGTATGCTTACAAAAGTTTTAAAAATTAAAAAGTTGTAAGGAATCCGGTGAGATTCACGGGCTATTGGAGGTTTCCCAACCAATTCACCTACTATAGCCCTTCCCTCAACAAAATAAACATCCTTTTGTCATATAAAAGAAGGTGTTTGGGTCTAATTTCCAAGAGAAGCATAAGAATAGTAAAACTCTGCCCAATTTCACTTCCCTTCCTTGCCCAAGATTTTGATACCTTTTGTGAGATATTGCCTGAACATTCCCTCTTCAGCCCCTTCTTCTTCCATTCAATCCATTCCCTTCACTTGAGGTTATTACAAGATTGAGAAAATAGGCCTATTTAAGGTGCACTTGGAGCATTGTAAAGAGGATCCTAGACCAGGTTCGTGGAACAATGACCGACACAGATTGTAAGTTTCAATCTTTATTTGATGAATAAAATAATCTATTTTCCCTGTCCCAAATGATGATGTTTTGTGTATTTTCTTTGATTTATACATAGCATTTGATATATAACCCTAATTTATGAATAGAAATAACATGCGTGTGGTCCTTGTTTGCCTAGTTTTGGATGTAGGTCAGCATTGGGAGGAGACTTACAGTCTTTGGAACTACAAAGCTTCAGGAGATCATCATTGGACGTGAGATAAAAGGTATAGTTACATATATTCTCTCTTATTGCTTTATTTTCATTTGTTTTGGTATGTTTGGGGTAGAGTAAAAACTAGATTGACTTTTAGACGATCATTTTCTCTATCTATATCTTAAACCCTGGTATAGTTAAAGGGGGGATTTTCTCGCTAGCAGAACTGGTGACCATACTGGGGATCTCTCTAGGGTTTTTTAGGGGTTTTTTTGTTGATTGATTGGTTTTTTGTTTACCTTTAAAGGCCCAATCAGGTTTACTAAGTCTGTCAAGGGGTTTTGGTCACCTGCAAGGTGCATACCAGCTTTCCCTTCCCTATAAGTATGCCTTGTCTTTTTATTTTTGGAAAGAGTCATAGGTGTATGTTCCCTATTAAGGGTCATCCCACTTACATACGCACTATGCACAGTAGGAATCTCGCGTACATACACAGGTTGTTGATGCAACATCCCACATCTCTGTTTCATGAAAGTATTTTTAATAAAGAGAGAGTTTTCCTCTTTCCTGATAGAAGTTCATACTTCTTAGGGATTTCTTGAATTAGTCAAAGTCTAGGTCTGTGGCCATATCTTGGGTATAGGTTCTAGCTTACTTGTTTCCTTAGTCTTCTTGTGTTTTCCCTAAAAGGTTTAGAGTGAGTTGTCAAGTCTTAGATCTACCTTTTGGTTTCTTGATTGAATCCTTGCAATCTGTAGTGGGCTTATGGTCTTTATCAGTCTTGTTTTCAATTTTCTCTTTGTTCATGTTTCTTGATTTGGAAAAACAAAAAATTTTACTTTAGTTTTTTCTCTTTAAACCAGTTTGAAAAATAAAAAAAGAAAAGAAAATTATTTTCTTGCATTCAATTTGGTAAAGTAGTCAAGGTTGTTATTTGCAAAAAGAAAAAAGAGTCTTTATTTCCAATTTCTTTTTTACTCCATGAAACATAAGTAGTTTGTAGTCAAACAAAAGAAAGTTTTAGGATTTCTTCATTTATAAGATATTGAAATATCAATTAGAAAAGTTGAATTTACAAGGAGTTGGTTACAAGCTTTGTCGTTAATTTCGAAGTATGTTTTATTTCAAGTACTTTAAAGTTCTCTTCTTTTTTAGTCTCTCCATAACACCACCAATTACACTATCATACCTTTTGTGTAAATCAAGCCTTAAAAATAACTCATCTAAAATACATTAGACTTTTCTATTTGTAGGGTTCACAAACTAGTTTCGAGTTTTAGGGCCTTGAATTAGGTGTGAAGAGGAAACTCTTCAATACCACTTTAAAAAAAACATTGGAGTTTGAGTTAGGGAGTTCTTTAAGTATAGTGTCGTAAGAGTTAGTTGGGACCCTCCACCTAAAACAAGGAATAAACATGAGGTCACATGAGGAATGGAAGAGGAGATAACCCCTCCAAAGTTGGACTGAACATAGTGGGGATTGTATATTGAGGGTCTTTCTCAGGAACAATACCAATTTCATTTTCCTACAAAGCTTCGTGGACCTTGAATCCATTCAATATCCTCAGTTGTCTTCCCGACCGTTTGTTTATGATACCCTTGAAGGGCTTTAGACTTGTTATCCTGCTCATTACGATCTGTCCGACTGTCGACTGTACCCACCTAGTAACTGATTGGGAGATGGAAACCTAGTTTCCCATATTTTATGGATTTACATAGGTGATTGTGAGGTTATACCATGGTACCTAGGGTGGATGTCGAATCACGCTTCGCATATTATACACAGAGGGTGCTTCCATGTTTGAGTTTCACTTGCACCGGTTAGTTTATCTAGTGATAATTGGCGTAACCATCCTTCCCACTAGATAGTCGACTGCTTGATTTATATTTAGGAAAAATTTTAGTGTGTGCTTTATGTTATACACTAGTCAAGCCTTACTGTGTCATTTGATCATTTCAAAAAGTGGAAGATCAACAGCTACGTCGGTCGTGAAGGTTCAGGGCCTGTCATCGGTTACTTTGGAGCCACCTCCGCCACCGTTGAGGTGGAGACTTAATCAAGAAGGGTCATTCAAAGTGACCGAGCCATAGGAAATTTTTCTTGAGCCTACCATATGAGGAGACTTTCCAACTCCAAATGAACCTAACGTTTCTGACCTTGAGGCAAAATTTATCAGGTTATCTACCCCTCCAATTACCGACTTGTCAGCGTCGATCTTAATTTAGACTGTCCCTCTTGAGGTGACATCTTTCGGGCATCATCTAATCTTACTAGCGACAATGGAAGAGAATTCTTCTACTTCGTCTGGGAGTCCTCATACTCTTGTTTCAGCTATTACTTCAGTGGAATCTTACCTCCTCTCCCACCTTCGCCATTTAGGACCATAGTGGTCTCGACTCCCTCAACTTTGGGCAATGGTTCAATACCTTTATCAGATTTAACCACTGTTCTATTTACTCAAAGTGTGACGGGCCCTCCCTTCTCATATGGGATTCTCGGCTTTTATACAAACTTGGTTCTTACTTATTCTACCTTATAGACCATGGGTCTAGGGGTAGGGACCTTGAACCCTCCCGTGCAAGGGTCAACCAGGGGCACTTATTTCCCTTTTAATGTTATCCCTTATGGTGGAGGTCATATACCTCCTCCATCCCCTTTGCTCGGTGGTTCTTTTCAGTAGCCAATCAGGCCAAACGCTAATTATAACTTGTTTGGTGGATGTATTTTAGGACCTTCGTCTTATACAACATCGGTGGGATCTATGTCGTTCTCTTTGTTTGGTGCATTTGGTAATAATTATTTTTCTTCGGATGTTGTCTCGATTGGGGGAAACCCCAACTTTGGTCAACAAAACCCGATGAAAGGTATTATTCCTTCACAGAGAGCGATGACTGGAATTTTCTCCACACAGGGTCTTTGGAATCCTTGGCAAGGATTAGTTCCCTCGTAAAGGATTTTAGTTGGGGCCAAACCTTTCCATGCCCGTCAGATTGGCTAGGGGCATCCCCTTCCAAGTTCCTTGGAACACAATGTAGGGAGAAATCCCTACACAAGCTATGATGTCCAATTTCAGGAGTTAGTCGATGATACCCCAATAGACGCAGTTTCCCTATGTTGGTCAAGGCCACGGTTTCTACCAGAACCCTGGCCAGGAGTCCAAATTTTCCTGTCAACTTGGTGCTAGTCAAACTCTGGGGCCCTCTTTTCCTGTAAATAGTTCACAAATAAAACTAACTTTTATAGAAAATCTACATCTGTTGAACTTGTTGAGATTACTGAATGATCCAATTTTTCATGATTCGCATTGCCCCACCATGCTGACTAAGTTTCCTTCAGATATTCTGAAATTTGAAGGCAAGCCTAGCGAGGATCCAGGTGATCATGTGACGATTTTTCATTTATGGTGCTCGTCAAACTTGTTGAAGGACGAATCTATCTAGTTCCTTCTTTTTCAAAAAACTCTTAGGGGGGGTGCTGCAAAATGGTATATTGAGCTCGATGGATCAAGGTACTCTTACTTCAATGACTTGGCAATGGTCTTCTTGAACCATTTCCATCTGTATGTGAGATACGATGCCAGCAATGAATTGTTGTCCAACTTTGAGAAAACCAAGGTCGACCACATCTTTGATCATACCCGAGAGTGGAGGTGTAGAAAGAGCTTAATTAAGATCAAGTTCCCTCCTCCTTTCTTTCTTGAGTGGTTCTCAAAGTCTTTCGTGCCCTGCGTATCCAAGGACGTAGCAACTTTCAGAGTAATTTCAGAAGAGGAGGTGATTATGAGAGCCCAACAACTTGAACTGATCTACTCTCATTCTGGCATGCTCTACAAGATCTTCTCAGATGCATCACAGTCTACTCTCAATAAGGCCAACCAAAAGTCTGGACTCCATGCTGACAACATTGTGGGTTCAACACAAAGAAATTCCATGGACCTATTGTCAAATCAATTGCATCAATTATCGATACAACAGACTGTGGCTAACTAGACTTTGAGTTATTTTATTCTCCCTACCCAGACGTCAGATGTATAGAGTGTGCAGTTGACGAATCCCAAGGCCAATCAGCAACCCAAGGGAAATAAGAAACAAAAAAATAATAATGGTAAAGGGGATAAAAAGGATACCAATAATGTTGGCGGGGGAAAAATGGAGAAGAAGAAGTTGAAGTATCTGTGTAATATCTGCATAGAAGACCACCCAACTCATCTCTGCCCTCAGCTTGCTGAAGCCCAAAAGATATTAGTGCAACAACATCCTACTGTGCTGAAAAACCATTTTATACAAGGGAAAAACCTGTATCAGGCTTCAACATCCATGAGCACGACAGAGTGGCAGTTAGGGACCCCCTAGGCCTACCAATAACAACCTGACTTCAAATATTTACATGATGAATGTCGAGGCTCATTTAGCGACCAGAGCCTGAGACTACGAAATGCCAGAATATGTCAAGAAGGGAAAGGAAGAAACTAACCCATCGAATCCTCTCCAAATTGACAAGGCAGTGGGAGAAATGATGACTCGCATCCCAAAAGGTGTGTTTAATAAGGCTTCCCATAATATAAATGCGAGGGTCGCCCAGAATTACTCTGTTGTAGAGGATCTAGCATAAACCCCTTGTGCAATGTCCACTTTGGAAGTCCTCTAGAGTTTCCCCTCGTAGAGAAAAGCTTTGTTATCTGCCTTGGGAGTAGCAGAGAATTGTAACCCAGGAGCGATCATTTTCGATCCAACTGACTTAAAACCCCGTCTTCCTCACAACGTTTCTTTTCAGATAATAGTGGCTTATACCATGAAATATTTTAAGAAGAACATTTTTCGTATAGTGGTTGATGAAGGTGCCTCGACTTATGTAATGTCATCAACATGTTGGAATTCCATTGGCCAACCTGAGTTGTCTTCGTCACCTACTTTTCTTATGACATTTGACGGTCAGTCGTTTAGACCACACAAAATTATTTTTTCCTTCCCCGTGCAGTTGGGAGGTAAAAATGTGTGTGTCGAAGTTGAAGTGGTCAATGTACCTCTCGACTACAACCTTTTGTTAGGAAGGAGTTGGACTTATGCGATGCATGCAGTGGTTGCTATGGTTTTTTAGGTCTTTTGTTTTTCGCATGAGGGTCGGATTGTGACCATTGACCAGTTGTATTTCTCTCATCCTAACCCTTCATCAGGGGCATCCATGGTCTTGACGATTGATAATCTGCATCCTGTCACTACCAAATTATGTATCAGTTTGTTTCCATCATTGATGGGAAATTTTTATTACCCGTCACCTTCTATCGATATAAGGCTTCTATTTGTTGTTCCCAACCAGCCGAGGGCTGCAATTTACAAGTATCATCATTTAGAATGAACTAATTTAACAATATGTGGACTTTAAATTCCCCATTGGCTTCAATGGATGGGATAGGGCATTGTGGAATGGCCATGCCCTTATCTATGGCTGAGGTTGTGTATATCATTGTCTAGCAAACTTCGGCCAACCCTGATCCAACTCCCGCATAGGTGTTAGATCCAGTTCTCGAGCCTATTTGGGCTCAATATTGTCTTTCCACCCATGATCCTTTAGACTTGGTATTTCCCTTTGACAAGGTGATTCTTGAGGCAGTGGTTGGTCCTGACAAACCTTGGGATGATCTACATCATAGATCTTATTTCCTTCACGAGTTAAGGAGAATAGAGGCAGGAGAATTTGTTTTGACCATGAATGGAGATAATCCTTGTCCTATCGATCCTTTGGCTACACATGGAGTTTATGCCAAGGGTAAAATGGAAATAATTGCTACAACGATTCCAATCGATATCTCCAAAACCCTTGGCATTGTGGATAATGTTTTCGTTAGAGCGGGTTTCTCCCCCAAAGAGATTCAAACTTACACTGAGTTATTCAAATAATTTTGCGACGTTTTTTCTTGGTCTTACGAGGATATTCCAGGCATCGACCCACAAATTTTCGAGTATGAAATTATGACTTATCCTGATTCCAAGCCAGTCTGACAGAAGCTTTTTCCGGTAAATCCTCGAAAAGTGACAGCAATCAAGGCAGAAGTAAAACAATTGCTCAAAGTCGATTTTATCTACCCTTTATAGTTGATGGAATGGGTGTGAAATCTAGTTCTGGTTAACACGAAATAGGGCACGATTCACATGTGTATGGAATTTCATGATTTGAATAAGGAATGTCCAAAAGAAAATTTCCCTACCCCATTTATTGATCAAATTTTCGATGAATGTGCAGGCTGTGAGGCCTTTTCGTTCATGGATGGTTTCTCAGTATATAATCAGATTCAAATCAAACTCGAGGACCAACATAAAATGCATTTTATTTTTCCTTGGGGTACCTTCACGTATCGTAATATTCCTTTTGGCCTAAAGAATGTTGGAGCCACCTTTCAGCGGGTGTTGGCCCTCAACCAAGTTTTGAGGAAATCTTCGTCAAGAATGACCACTTTTTGGACTTTGATGCAGTGATCGAGGAAGGAGCACCTAGGTGGAGCTGATATCGTGGATCTCACTTATTTTGTGGGCTTTTTCGACCCAGCAAGGGGTTCCTAGGGTTTTTGTAAAGGGTTATGGGATGTCGGCCCATGGTTTCTCCCATGTTTAGGCCTTATTGTAAAAGTATAAATAAGAATAAGACTATAAGGATGAGCAGTAGTAGTAGTAGAAGCAAAGTCTAAGTGGCTTGCAAGGCTAAGTGCAAGTAGTTTTGGGTTGCTTAGTGCAACAAAATGTTTATGTAAGGCTTTGTGCTTGATAAAGAAGTAGGCTTTGTGCAGTGACCTAGTTTTGGGAAGGAGGATCTGGCTCTCAGTGTGCAGATCTCATGTCCTCTGTGAATCTTAGCTCTATGGATTAGTGCATAGGAGCAGATGAATGTAAGAGATTCAGAAGAATAATAAAGAAGACGAAGGAGTTGGTGGACATAGCCCCATACTGGGGTGAACCACGTATATCTTGTGTCTCTAATGTGCTTTGTGCTATGTGTGTTTGTCATTTATCTGCTTAGTGATTTGTTATTATGTATGATGAATATATCTGATAGTTCTTAGTGATTACTTGTGCTTTATGAATGAATGTTATATCTAACTCATTGCTATGTGCTAAGTGGTTGAATTACTTAAGCTTTATTGTTACTGCGCCAGTCTAACTTAGGGTTTTCTCCATGATGTTAATGAAGCTAATGAGTTAATGATTATTATCTTGTAAGTGTTAATATAATACTCTATGAAGTGTTGTAATCACGTATCTGTGTCCCAGCTTGGTTACAGACATCTGAGTCTTGTAACCCCCTGCCTCTACCTCGGGTGAGACTTTTCTTGCTTCGTAGGTGTTTCCAAAAGGGTCGGTAGTTAGGGTTTTTTTGGTGCATTTTTGAAGCATTGAACATGTTGGAATATTGGGTTGTGTCATTGATGTGAACCCTAGTCTAGGTTTTGGACCACAAGATTGATGAAGGTATTTGGACATGAAGGAAAATGCACATGCAGATACA
>JZKD02S1845780.1:24310-38264 GCA_000966675.3 Picea glauca | reverse complement strand
CACCTCACAAATATTTGACAATGACCACTAGGAAGAAGCCTCACCTAGTCTCCCAGTCATGGATTAAGGAGCTAGCAAAGTCCACAATACTTAATGTGATGAACATTCCCCATTTTGGTTGATACCAGGAAGTTAACGCTTACGTTAAACTCCTCTTGTTGTGATACCATGGTAGACACCTGTGGCTCGACCGGTGGATTACTGTGGATCTGGCATTGATCCACTGGATTACAGAATTGAGCATGGAGGGACTTGACCCTCAGCATTTTTACCTAGGGAAGACCTCAGATCACTCCCTGGCACAGTGAATTAAGGAGGCTTATGGTGAAGTCGATAAGGGAAAGTGAGGCTACAAGGTATCCTCTATCTAGGATGGTGCGGTGTGCCTCGCTTTCCAACTCATAGTTGGAAAAATCATAAGAAAGAATCACCCCATGCAGGTCATCGGGTTCATGGTGGACCTCGCAAGAAAATGCATGGAGGGGATGCATATGAATTGGGTGAGTTACCTCATCTATGAGATTAAGAAATACTGTCGCAAATATTAGGATTAGTGATATGAGTTCCACTTAAGCTGGTTGCTTGTGTTGATCGCATTTGTCTCTTGGAAAATGCCAGAAGGAGCCACCTTCCGGGAGATTGAACCATCAGATTCATTGGTCACGAGGTTCTCAACCTTGTGGTACACCAATGACATGTCGAAGAAATGGCATTTAAATGTTGTGTTCCATGCGTACTATCAGAAACTGAAGGTTTCCATCGAGTCGTTCCTACGCTTGAGACCACACAACTTGCACTAGTACAGACCGATAGACGAGTTCTGTGTAGATCCACATTTTATATATATATATATATATATATATATAATTGTGTGCAGAGATGAGAGAAAGGAGGAGCTACAATATTATTATAGGCTGACTGATGAAGACATGGAGAATATCATGAAGGAATGGTCAAAGGAGCTTTAGACACTTGTCGTTGATGATGAACTCTCCAACGTTGACATTATAGGAAGCCCCGTGGTCAGCCGGTTCAAGCATGCAGGAGAGTCCAGTATGAAGAAGAAGAAGAAAAAGGAGGAATTTCATAATATACAAACTGATGAGGAGGACAGTGCCTCAGAAGAAAGTAGATATGGCTCACCTGCAGAAGGAGGAGGAGGAGAAGACTAGGCATATGGAAAAGAAGAAGGGGAAGAAGGATAAAATCAAGGAGAAGGCGAAGCTACACCACTGAAAGATCCCCTTACTAAAATAGAAACACCGCAAAAGAAGAAGGTTTCTCCGCAGAAACCTTCGGCAAGAAGGAAGACCCGCGCTAGTAAGCCCCAACTAGAGGCCATGCTCACAGAGGATGATATTTGTCTAGTCTGCAGAGCAATGGAAGATGCGTCCGAAGATCACTTGTAGAGATATGGAGTGAAACACAAGGATTTGTATGGAAGGATTGAGGAGGAGTTGACGGAGATACAACGAGCTATTCAATTGATTCACGCAGTACCTACTGCGCCTTCCTCATCGGGGACTACAAAATTGGGGGATGAGCCTGCCCAATTGAGAATATTAGCAGATGAAACAGAGGCTTGACTTCAAAAAGTTCAAGAAGAAAAGGAAAAGGCTACAGAAGCCCTGAAGAAAGATAAAGAGGAAGTCTTAGAGAAACTACAAGTTGCGCGGTACTGTGTAACCGCTTATGAAAATGAGAAATATGAGTTTCAGGCAATGCTCAAGAAATACAAAGAAAAGATGTAGAGAGAAAAGGACCAGTTGCTTGCAGAGAAGACTTCAGTCAAAGAAATGGTGAGCAGAGCACTTCGCTTTGTGCCAGTATTGGCAAAGGAGGAACATGAGGTAGTTGAGGTTCAAGTCATGAAGCTCATTGAGGCCATCCAACAGCTTCAAGAAAGGGTAACGAAATTGGAGATCCAAGCAGTACCAAGCGCTCTGCAGGAAGTGCACGATCAGAGGGAGGAAGCTGCTAAGAGCACAGTCAGAAGGATCAAAGCCCTCACCTCAGAATGTAAACAGTTGAGCGACAGAAGAACACAGACCTACAAATTCCTCATAGAAGATCCAGAGGTTACAAAGTTGGAAGTGCAGGTATAGGAGGCGCAACACTAGGCACTGTCAGTACAAGTGCAAATGAAGTTACTCATTGTTGTCGAGAGAATGAAGAGATCACAAGAACAGTGCACGATACAGCAATAGATTATTTCCGTCCAGGGTAGTAAAATATAAGTCGCACAGAATATACAACTTGTGAAGGATGAATCCTACAAGGTGTTCAAAGAAATTGAAGGTCAAGGCTCGCAATTGGACCAAGTGGTTGTAACAGTGGAACAATGCCTGGAAGGGCCAATTACAAAGAAGATGATTCAAGAGCTCACTGAGCAGGAGGCTCAGGAAAAGCAGTAAGTTACATTCGCTTGAGTGAATCTCGATGCCTTCGAAGCATCACTACCTATATATGAGTGACTCAGGATGAGACACAGGTGAGTGTTGGGGGCATGTTGGCCCTCGACCAAGTTTTAAGTAAATCTTGATAAAGAAGTGGGCTTTGTGTAGTGACCTAGTTTTGGGAAGGAGGATCTGGCGCTTAGTGCATAGATATCATGTCCTTTGTGAAGCTTAGCTCTATGGCTTAGTGCACAGGAGTAGATGAATGTAAGAGATTCAGAATAATAATAAAGAATACGAATCAGTTGGTGGACGTAGCCTCACACTGCGGTGAACCATGTATATATTGTGTCTTTGATGTGCTTTGTACTATGTGTGTTTGTCATTTATCTGCTTAGTGATTTATTATTATGTATGATGAATAGATCTGATAGTGATCAGTGCTTACTTTTCCTTTATGAATGAATGCCAAATCTAACTCTTTGTTATGTTAAAAGTGGTTGAAGTAATTAATATTTACTATTATTGTGTCGATCTACCTTAGGGTTTTCTCCACGATGTTAATGAAGCTAATGATTTAATGATTATTATCTTGTAAGTGTTAATAGAATACTCTCCAAAGTGTTGTAATCATATATCTGTGTCCCAGCTTGGTTACAGACATCTGAGTCCTTTAACCCCCTACCTCTACCTCGGGTGAGACTTCGCCTGCTTCGCAGGTGTTGCTGAAAGGGTCGGTTGTTAGGGTTTTGTTGTTGTGTTGTTGAAGCATTGAACCATGGGTCTACCCTTGTGCCAATAGCGGTCCATGTCATTCACTATTCACGACCTCAAACACATAGTCAAGGCATAACCTGATGATCTAGCATCATGTTCTCGCAAGAGATCTGATCATCCCACCCATATTTGACTAATCTTTGAGAGATGTCGTTACTATCGAATTCAAATGAATCCTAACAAGTGTAGTTTTTGTGTGACGTTAGGTCATCTTTTAGGTTTTATTGTATCGACAACAGGGATCATGGTCAATCCTCTCAAGGTTGAGGCAATAGTTTAATTGCCTCCCCATGCACGATACCCTAGCTTCGGAGCTTACAGGGGAAAGAAAATTTTCTTCGGCATTTTGTCGCGAATTACGCCAAGATCACTAAAGGGTTTATGCATCTATTGAAAAAATGGGTCCCATTCTATTGGGATGAAGTTGCTTAGCGCTCCTTTGAAGCATTGAAATGCACCCTGACGTCTTCCCCTCTGCTACGGCCTCCTGATTGTAATAGATATTTCTTGTTGTATTTGACTATTTCGGATTTGACCATTGCCATGGTCTTGGTTCAAGAAGATGATATTCTCAAGGAGCACATTATATATTACCTTAGTCGAGGCCTGGTTGGACTAGAACTCGACTATTCTCACGTTGCGAAACTTGCTTTGGAAGCCGTCCATGTTGTCTAGCAGTTCTATCACTATATTTTGATTCGCAAGACCATTGTCATTGTCATCATCAACCCTTTCCAATATGTGTTAACACGATGATTCATTGGCAGAAAGATCAGTATATGGATAGTCATCTTACACGAATTTGACTTGGATTTTGTGAAATGTTGGATCATGTTGTCATTGATGCCAAAGGTTTAATTAATTGATGTCAAGTGATGGATTTATGTGAAGGGATTGATTGATGTCAAGTGATTGATTCATGCCAAAGGATTGATTGATTGATGATTGATGTATTTTCATAGAATACTAATGTAATATGTATTTTCCTTGATGTGAATGGATAGATGACAAGTGGAATCTTAGTCTTTGATATATGATGCATAGTTGGTTTGATGTAAAGATGACTCATTATTGTCTTATCATGGTTGATAAGGTGCACAAATGGATGAACTCCAAAGTGGTCCCTTTATGGTTAAAGCCCTCATGGAAAGATGATTTGCGGTTGATTTATCCTTGAAGTATGGTTGGATAACCCATTCTCTAATGTGGAATAATGAGATGAAGATCAATGAATTTTTCATTGGAACTATCCTTGATGGGTAGTGCTCATCATGCCATTTCTAGTGGTATGTGGAATGTCACATAACTTCTCATGGTTTGGGAGTTATGGCCCTACAAAGATGAAGGACCCTCATATGTTGGCTTGAAGCCCCAAGAGGTCAAAGAAGTCAAAGTGCTTGAAAAGAAGAAATTATTATTTAAATGATAAAGTAATGGAGAACTTTCTAATTATGGAAAGTGGTTAACCCTAAAATGAGGAAAATAGGTTAAGTGACCTAGAAATGGGTTAAGTGACCTAGAAGATGCTTCTAAGGAAGCTGCTTGGAGAGTATAAATAAGAGGCAAGGGTATCTTTTGTAGTGTATCCCTAAGGGTATCTCTTATGCATATTTTGAGCATGTGTTGAAGATCTATTCTGAGAGAGAGGATATATGGAGGATCTCATGGATGCATCAAATTTTCGACAAGTCTAAGATCATGATGGAAAAAGTCTCGAAACTTTAGAAACCCTAGTTTATGAGGTATATGCAGGCTGCAGTGATCCAGGGTGTGTACATACGCAGGATGAATAAAGAAAGGGCACGTACAGTGGATGAATTCATGTAGACTTGTGTGTGAGCTGGTTCCAGGCTCTTGAAGACTAAAGCAGGTTCCAGATATGGATTCTATGGGCTCAGATCTCCCATAGAAAATCTGGTATGGTTACATTGTTGTCTTGATGGATACTCTTGCTTGTTTTGTAGTGAATTCTTAACTAATTCTTGGTATGGTTATTGTGATATGGTTGTTTTGATTTGCAGCACTCTTATGATTCAATACTGATATGATTTCTATAGTATATTCTTTTCTTATGCATGATTGAGTAGAATTCATATTGTATGGTTGAGGAGCATGAGTAAGTTGTTGGAGAGCTTGGATGTGTTATGATTGGTTATGGATCAGATTGGATAGTGACAAATAGAAGAGAATGTGATTGAAGGTTGTAGAAGATCTGAGTGTGTGATGAAAATAAAACCCTAGTTGCTCAAAAGTGATATGTAGGTTGTAGTATAAACTGGACATGTACATACACGAGTTGTAATAGTGGTAGGGCATGTACATATGCATGTTGCACTACCGACAGGTCATGTACCTATTGATAGATTGATATCTGTTGAGGATTGTTGCCTCATCTCAGTTGGTGCTGAGGGTGTAAGTTGAGTCTTGCATTATAGAGTTGGTTCTCTTTTAGAGTTTCACTCTATTCAGTTGTTGTTGATAAACCCAAGGATTGTAGTCTATAATAAAAAGAAAATTGTACATACATCTTGTGTTCCTTGTGCTCCTTTTGGTGGTGATTTGTTGATGATATATTGTTGATATATGTTGCTGATATATGTTCACATTTAACTGATTATAAATGACAACAATAAGTAATGGGTAAATGGTGATTGCTAACTAATGAGTTTTGTGAAAGGGAATTTTTGGGAAAAGGAGTCTGACATTGTTCACCCCCCCCCCCTCTCAGTGTAGTCGATGTGTCCAACAAGAAATCCAAAAATTAAATGGTCTTTGTTGAACTCATTTCAGAACTTCTGGTCGAGTCTAGTGATATCATGCCCAAAGAGTCGCCTATTAACGAATATCTTTTTCTAATTGCATCATTGGACCCCTGGTATGGAGATATACTTGTGTATCTCCAAAATTTGAAGTTCCCTGCTTCTACTTCCCGCGATGAGCGTCGATGAATTCGACATCAGTCATGAAACTATATTATACTTGATGACACTTTGTATCGTTGAGGCATATATTGCATTCTTCGGTGATGCCTTATCCATGAAGAGGAAGATCTTGTTTTAATCGACTGTCACACTGGAGCATGTGGTGGTCATTTGTCTGGGTTGGAAACAACCCAAAATATTCTACGTACAAGTTAATTTTGGCCCTCGTTAATAGAGGATTGTGTGGAAGCGGTCAAGAAGTGTCATCCTACTCCTATGTTTCCTGTCATTGTTGTTGGTCCTTTCACTGAGTAGGGGATTGAATTTACTACATGTCACCTAGATTTAGCACAAAGGAATAATTATATCATCGTAGCAATAGACTACTTCACAAAGTGGGATACATATATGCCAACGTTCAACAATGATGGTGAAACAGTGACTCTTTTCATCTTTAATAAGATAGTAGCAAGGTTCGGTATCCCGAAGGAGATTGTCACTGACCATGGAAGTCACCTCCAAAACAAAATGATTATTGAATTAATGTCAAAGATTAGGTTTAAAAAGGAACATTCATCA
The DNA here is from genome assembly GCA_000966675.3 of Picea glauca. Lineage (NCBI taxonomy): Eukaryota > Viridiplantae > Streptophyta > Pinopsida > Pinales > Pinaceae > Picea > Picea glauca. Next base: position 31,591 of record JZKD02S1845780.1, on the reverse strand, counting down.
CCTTATTACCCACAAGTGAATGGTTAGGTTGAAGCTATGAATAAGTCTCTCAAGTCTATTCTTCAATGCACGATCAATTCTACCAATTTAAATTGGCATTTGATGTTATATTCATCATTGTGAGCCTACCAAATGTCTGTGAAGACTGCCAATGGTTTTTCACCTTTTCAACTCGTATACAGGCTGGAAACAGTCTTACCTATTGAGTGTCGAGTTCCTTCTTTAAAGTTGGCAGTGGAATTACTATTGGAAACTTCACTACTTGAGGAACACCTTCTATATCTCAAGCAGCTCGATGAGAAGCATCGTGATGTATCCTTAGCCAATGAGGCTCATAAGAAATGATTCAAGTGTCATTATGATCCATCTGTTCATCCTTAGATTTTCTCTAAAGGAAATCTTGTCCTGGTCTATGATCAAGACAAAGATCCCCTGGGGGAAGGTAAGTTCAAACCCATGTGGTTCAAACCATTCATTGTGAAAGAGGCCTTGGAGAAGGGTGCTTACCATCTAGTTGATTCTGAGGGAAATGCCTTGGTTGAGCCTAGAAATGGGATCTATCTTAAGAAGTACTAATCTTAGGTTGGTCACTTGGGTGACTTCTTGTATATATGTATAGCTCTTGTACATTTTTTTCTTTTTTCTTTTGTGGAGGTGTAGTTATTTATGTCTTATTTTTCATTGTGGAAGATGTCAATTGAATCAGAGGTTTTTTTTGGGTTCGTAGATGGCGCTAGCCAGCGTACTCAGAGGCTTGCTTTCACAGCATGGGTGATTTTCTCACCTAAAGGCCATTTGTTATCTTCCGGAGGTATTTGTCTAGGAAACGCTACAAACAATGTTTTTGAATACAACGTAGTGATAGAATTGCTTCGTGAAGCTTTGTCACATGGCATCTCTCACCTCCAGGTCTACCTAGATGCTCAGCTGGTTGTGTCCCAATTAAATGGGGTCTACTGTGTTTATGATCCCACTATGCACTGATGATTCCTTAGGGTGCATCTCTTAGAACAATATTTCGATTACGTTACATGTATCCATGTTCTTAGGAGATTTAATCATCTAACACATACTCTAGCTAATCAAATTTTAGATTTGCATGTTGCACACACATACACATGTAAATACATTTGTAAAAATGTCATCCATAAGATAGAAAAGATGTAAATGTGTGTGTGTGTGTGTGTGTGTGTGTGTGTGTGTGTCCAAAACCAATTTCATGAGTACATAGGTGGGCATGAAATCCTCAAAATTGTTCAATATACATCGTTGGGCTTATGCCCTCAAAAAATACATGTGGTACAAAAAGTGTCCTCGGCACATCAACAGTCTAATTCTATCTAAGTCTAGGGACTATTGGCCATGTTATAGTGTACAACGATGTTGGCCAAATGTTGGAATAACTAGACCCAATTCTGAGGCACCCCTACTACATGAGGCTACATAGAAGGGGGGAGATCCTCGATCTCGACCATAGGTACAACATGAGTGAGTGTAGTGAGGTTTCTCTCCACTCGTCGTAGAACTTTTTCAGCCTCTCTGACTCGGGTTCCTCCTGTAGTTTCTATTCCTCCTGCCACTGCTGGTCCTACCTGAGTTCGAGGATGTCTTCGAGTCCTAGAAAAGTTCGTTGGGCGTATAGGCCCACATCTGTACATAACATATACACAATTCAGTACTCTATACACACATAAAAATGATATATATGAAAAAATTAAAAATTAAATAAACTTTAAAAAGTGTGTTACCTATCTCACCTCGCTCCTCGCTAGGAGGCACAGGCATGTTTGAGTCTCTAGTGAAGTTGAACCCTGCATATGGGTAATCCTTGATCACTGGGATCTGACATTCCCACCAGTCAAAAAAATTATTGTTGAATTCCTTTATGGTCTTCCCTCCACCCTATTGAGGTAGAAACGCTTCCTGCTTGCTCACTATTGGAAAGGAGTCTGCATTCCCCCATATCGTCTCTATGGGACTAAGACTGGGCGCCCTCTCAAAGAAGAAGGAGATCAAAATGGTATCAAACCCGAATTTATTGTTAGTGCGATGTCGACACTCTATAAGATACCTCTTCATGCATACCAACATGGTCGTACTCTAGTCAAAGATGGAGGCCTCCAAACATTGAATGGAACAATGCATGTGTGCCCGAGAGGCCTGGTGAAGGGTGGTGGATCCAGTAATATGCCCGCTCAAAAGTAAGATCATGTTCAGAGAAAGCTTGGTGATATTGTGGATTGGCACCTGAGAACCTACCTTCTCGGTTCTGGCCTTACAGTACATCCAAATTTAATCCTCGATGTTGAAATTCCCTGGAGGAAATGTCCTCAAGTTAACTGGTTCACCTCTTCTCAAGAGGCCAGTCAAGAAATATATGTCCTATGTGGATGGGTTCAGTGATTGACCCTCTAGCATAAAGGCCTTTGCATTAGGATGTCAATACTCCACAAGAGCATTTATCAGCCTCGGTTGTTCCCTCATAAACAGACACTGGAAGAACTTCCACAATCCACATTGTTGCAGTGCGGCAATGGCTACAAGGTCTTCTTCAACCAAAACATCAAACTCCTCATGCTCTCTCTCCATCCAGTGAACATACATCTTGTTTCATGGAAAAATGGAGGAGAGTCAGTACTTGCTATTATTTTTTCAAAGTTTACCAAGGTGTATGTGGGATGTTTTTTCCACATTCGTGTATGTATGTGGACTATGGGTTTCCTACCTAAGTATATATGTGGGCTGGCCTTGGAAAGCCCACGTACACATAGGGCCTCTCTTTTTACTAGAGCATGCCCCCTCAAAACATGAAATTAAAACATAAACAAGGATTTGAATTGCAAGAGGGAGAGATTTGTACTTACTTGGTCCAAGCATAAGGTCGTTTCATCCATTGAAGCTCCTGGAATCTATCTGATTCTACTCCTTTAGCAAAGGGGTATTTTCACCTTTTGGTTGATTTTCAAATTGCAATGGTAAGAATGAGCTTTCCACTTCTATTTATAGACTGTTTTGGCTCCTTTTTCCCCTTTTTGACCCCCTTTGTCATTTTTCTTGGCTTGGTGATCACTTGATTTCACTTCTAAGTTTCTTATTGGTCGTTTCGGTACTCTTTTTCTTTTAGTTTGGTAAATTTTTTGGGATGGGTCACTTTTTGGGCATCCTTTGGTAAAAGTAATTTTTTCCAACTTTTTGCATATTAGTATTTTATTTCCACTTTCATCATCTTGTTTTATTTTTCTCTTTTCCATAGGATCGATCCCACTGAAGTGTGATAAAGAACCTTCATTTATGCTCTAGAAGTGTCGTAATTAGGTGGTAGATCCTAACTTTACATGGATGCCCTAGGTATATCCTTGTTGCATTTTGGCATCCATGCTGTCAGTAATGACTATAGGCTTGGGAGTACTTGTTATTCCTATCATGATTATGAGATGAAGCCCCATTCTTTTTATGCACCATCATCCTAGGCCTTACCCTCGGGACTCCCAAATGAGCACGCTTTGTTGTCTTTCAAGCTCTCTTTGAAATTTGAAAGAAACATCCAATGAGATTGTATTTATTCATTTCGATCTTGTTTGGATTAACTGAGAAAAGTATCCCCCTAAAGTATTCTTTAATTCCTTTTCATACACTCTAAAAATGAAAATATTTCTGAGCGATCTTGTTTCCCTTCACGCTCGCCAAACTCAAATTTGAAGGCACATCTTTCCAGCAGTAGTTTACCCCTCTATGGTCCAGATGGATAATTTTATGAATAAAGGTATGCTATAGGAACCTCAATTCGCTATAAGAGTATTCTCAGGTGTAAGTTTAACCCTTTTTCAGGCCCGAGGGACTAAATCTTCAAAAAGGGAGCATTCTCCTTGGTTTTGGTTTATCACCTTTTTCGGGCCTTAGAGATTACTTACGAAAAAGGAACCTCCCTGGAGTCCATAGTTAAGCTCTTTTCAGACTCCCTAAAATCGAAAATATCATTGAATGACCTTGTTCCTTCACACTCATTAAATTGGCCCAGAAGAACATCTACTGGTATGAGTTTAACCATTTTTCCAGCCTGTAGATTATAGCGGAAAAAGGTACGCCTCGGGAGATTCATATCATCGGGAGAGTTCTCCTCAGTTACTATTAAAAATTATTTTCATCACCCCTATGATTGTTAATTATGTAAACCTATCCTTTGTCTTTATAAGGATCAATGGCCTGAATTCCTGAAGAAATAAGGGAGAAGAACTTTTCCTGAGAGAAGAGGTTGTCTTTTCCTTTATTAAAACCCTACTAAGGAGGATCATCACACCCTACCCAATGTTAGGGGTGCGATGATCCCAGATCATTTCTTGTTGTACTAAAATTGTCCTATGACGTCGTCGCACTCTACTCGGTTATAGGGGTGCGACGATTTTAGTATGTGGGAAAAACAAGCATCTTCTCGATGCTTCTAGAAGGAGAAGATTCTCTAGTGAGGTGGCCTTTGATTGGTTTGGATGTTACTCTCTTTTCTAATTTAGTGGGATCATCCTAACCTCGTCACCTTATCCTCTTTAGCTTATAAAAGGAGAGGATCTCTCATGGAGAAAGTGGGATTAGAAATTTGTCTTGAGATTTTTAGCTTGGGAAAGTTAGCTTGGATTGAGTTGGCTAGCTTTTGGTGTGAGCTTGAGTAATTTTTGTAGCTTTGGGATTTGCTTTGTCAAGATAGATTGTTGATCTCAGAATCCATGGAGAAAGAACTGTGTGGGAAGCAAGGGACTATTGGAAGGGACCTTACAACATCAAGGCATATGGTTGTATTCTCCTTTTCATATTTCTAATACAGTAATATATTTATTTCCCATAAAATTGTTCTTATTTTATTGTATGACTCCTTGATCACATACAYAGGTTTTGTTGAGTATACTTTGTTGCTTTCACTTAGTTGTCTTATGTCTATTTACAGGCTCGACATCCCATAAGCCTTGGAACAGAGCGAGGATGGMACTAGYGAGGACAAACGACATTTAAAAGGTATGTCATTTATCTCTTGTTAGTTAGTATGCTTGATAATTAAAACTTAGGGAAAGTTTTATATTTTGTCTTGTTTTGTTCTAGTTTYGAGGTGAAACTAGGGAGATCTRTTTGTGCCYKCATTTACCAATTAGTCCGATAACAAAATTGGTGACTCCACTGGCGAACAAATTATTTTCCTAGTTTTTATTTCTTTCTTGCTTTGATTGCCTAGRTTATGTTTTTTGAGTCACTCGGAGATCCAAATGAACTCTTTGATTGTTTAAATTCACTTAAAAATCTTCTTTATTTTCATTTTTTCCATTTTTCCTTTGATCGTTGCACCCTACTTTGAGAGACAGTGCAACGATCTAGGATCGATGCACCTTACCTTTTGACACAGTGTGGAGTCAATGCATTGTATTTGTTCTCTCGCCTACAACGATCAAGGATCGTCGCGATGTGTTAGTCTACAGCCTGCAACGATTGTGAACAAATTTGTTTTTTGATGGTTTTTCTTGCCCATATCTTAGATATGGTTTTGGGGTGATTTATTGGGTTTGATTACAGTCTGCTTGACATCTTTGAATCTTCTTTTTCCCATTCTTTTCTTTGTTTTAGCTTGTTTGATTTTGAAAGATTTGATCTCTTGCTTTGAGTGTCTTTCAATTTCAAGGCATTGCTTTTTCTTTAGAATTGTTTAGTGAAAGAACATTTCTTTTTCTGAATAGTTTGTTTTAAAATAAATTTTTTAAATTGGGGGCATCCTTGCATTTGAAGTAGTGAAATTGCATGGTTTTTGGAGTTTTTGGTCTTGAACTCTTAAAAAAAAATCCCCCTCATGGTCGGGGGGGGGGGAAAGAATCATGTATTGGTGTACAGTCTCTTTAGCTAATTTCTTAAAAAAATTTGATATTGATGAGTTTAATAAAATTTTGGGACATTGTACATCTGGGAATGATAAACGTTTTCTCCTTCTCATAATATAGCTTTCATCGAAGTGAAATATTTGCATTCTCATTTCTTTGCATTTTTTAGAGTCGGTCAAAACATCATTTAGTCCACGCCATTTTCCTCTTGAGTAAACAACAACCTTAAAATAAAGCGCTTATAAAAATTGATTAGACACTTTTATATTTTCTGGTAGCAAACCTACATTAGATTAGTTGTAGGGCTTTGGAATAGGTGTGAAAGATAACTTTCCAAAGCTGTAAACAAACATAGTATCTTGTGATAGGGAGAGTACAAATCCACATGCTACATTTTTTCCTGGGAAGCCCTTCTCACACAAGGGTCAATCACGAGGTCGCATTAGGACTGGAAGAGTTACTCACCCTGCTTTGTTGGTCTTAGTGTAAATATTGCACGTATTATTGGGGGTCACTTGAGAAGAAAATCTTGTGGGAGCTTGCACCAGGGTGTAATTCCATTAAGTAGGTCGTCAATGTAACTTTTCCACCCACTCTATCTCATCCCCTTCTTACATTTTTCCCACAACGTTGGATTTCATCACCAACTAGTGCATTCATTATAAGAAGGTTTTGTTTGCTTGTTTTCTTCCTATATTTTTAGTGTGTGTTGTTTATTTTCCTTAGTAGACTCTAGGTTGGATCTTTGTTTAATGGCGCCAGTTCCCGGAATGACCAATTAAGGAACCCCTTTTCCATGGGAAACTTTTGTTTTTTCTTCTTACGGAAATGCTTGTCCTTCTTACATCACTACTTTGAGCCTTCCAGGTCTCACAATTGGATCACCATTATGGTTTTTTTCCACTTAGGTAATATTGAATGCAACTAGTGCTTTGGTTTTAATCACCTACCCCCAAGAACATCAACCTCATGTTGATCCTTCACCTTCTTCACCAGTAAGATCTTCTTCACCTTCTCCACTTGCAAGGTCTTCTTCTGTTTCATCTTCTTCGTCGAGTGAAAGATCTGAAGCTAGTAACCCGGTGGATAAGAAGAAGAATAAAAGGAAGAAAAATAAGCAAGGGTATAAACCTCCAACCACTACTGGACATGTTGGAAAACCACCAGTTACTGATAATCATTCTCGGAGTGTTGATGATTCCAAGATCACCCAAACAACCCATAAGCCCAAGTACCCTTGCAAGATTTGTAAGGGTAGCCATCTTCTTAAGGATTTCCCTGTTAACATTATGGTAGCTTCGAGAGGTATGAACCTCTATTATCACCTATGATGAGACTAGAATCCTCCGGAAGGAAGCAAAGAATTGAAGGAAACCCTAGACAAGTTGTCGGCTGAACAAATATATTTATATTGAATTTATTGATGCCC
>JZKD02S1845769.1:72126-87368 GCA_000966675.3 Picea glauca | reverse complement strand
ATTAGTCCTGATGATGAATCTCGATTCGGATTCGAAACGTCAATGACAAAAATGACACCAATTGTGGATTATCCGAAAAATAACTTCGAAATGGTGATCTTTTCGAGACAATTCTTCATTAATTCTAAATTTAATTTGTATTAACGATCCTTTGAATCAAGATTCGCAAAACATATTACGGTAAAAAGGTTTACTTTGGTAATAACGCTTTGAAAAGAATTGTACATTAATTTGTCACCTTGAATAAGTAAGACAACTAGAAGAAAGGAGTAGTTCTTTGGAAATACCATCAACCTACTTGGACGAGAAGTTCAAAGTTTTCAGTGGTCAAGGGCATACAAATATTACTCTACATTGCCACTTCTAAAGAAAAGTTCAAACCAGATTTGGACGTCAAGAATCGCTCTAGCAAGATGTGTCCTAGAGGTCCACGATTTCAAAGAGTTGGTTTCGTGGTGCATTGATAAATTCGACAAGAATCAAAGAATAATTCAGTTGCAAGGGATTCTCCTATTTCCTTAAAACCTTTGGTCTTCAAGAGAATGCTCAGACTTCCAGAACCGATGATGACTTTCAAAGGTGATGAAGCCAAGGACTTTCTGAAGGAAAGGAATAGAGAATTGGAGCTTTTATGAGAATATCTTGAAGACCCAACAATTATGCCAAAGGACCTTTCAAGCATTCATGTCAGTTCATTAACAAACCCCTATCAAGAAATGGCATGGTTGTTCATTGGAGTAGTTGGACAAGAGTCTACAACTACTACTCCCAAGCTCACCCTATATATATTTCACACTTCAATTCATGAAAAAGTAATATTTGATTGGGAAAATATTATCTCTAGTGAATTATCTTATCAGTTGGAAAATTTCAAAAAGTGTAAAAAGTTTTACATGGCGTCGTATCTTGTTTTTTCCATTACATATTGTCGCATCTTCAAGGGCTTCCCTTTGGCCAAGCAACTAAACTGTAAAATCAATCATGTTAAGATGTGGTATCTAACTTTAAGGAAACAAAAATCTATGTACCATTTTTATGAAGTAAATAATGCATTCATTTCCTCTTTCAAAAAACTTATTTATGGACCGAGCACATCTAAATTATCTCTAGAAGCAACATCCTTCTTGGATAAGAGAGGAAACTTTGAAGCAATGGAGCACTTCAATATTATCAGGATTTATTGTTCTCGTGAAAGACCATCATATTTGTTGTATTATGTTTCAGATAAAATATTTGTTGTCGAAGTATGCAAGCAATACAGACTTTGGGCCCATTTCTTCAACGAAAAGAGGAAAAGACAGTTCATTCCTCTCCCATGGAAAATTGGAGATATGATAGCGAAAAAGATTACACACATCAATGAAATTTTAGTCCAGATCAATTAGATCAGCCTAAAGGAATCAAATGAGATTAAGGGATTTGATCCTAGCCAATTATTCATGAAACATATGACATTTGTCGGGTACAGTGTCTCATGTGCCAATACATTCATGTTTGGAGAAGAAGAGGGTGATAGCCAAAACCCTCAAGTATTATCTATTGAGAAAAGACAAGAGGATATTGAAAAAGTTGTTAGTACCACTGATCAATATAGACAACGAGGAAGAGTTGTGAACGAGAGGAGTTCACGGTCTCCTAATATTTCTCAAAAAGTGGCCTATCCAAACAAAAATCCCAATATGCAGTTCAAGAGCAAAGGAAATCTTCAATAGATAATTCTAATGATGGAGGTGAGAAAAACCCTCCTAAGGGAAATCTAGAAAGACGTCACAAACTCCCCGTCACAAGCAAGAGGAAAAGAGGAACAAATAAGGAAGAAGACAATGAGGGCATACCTCCGATAAAGAAATTGTTCTTGAAGATATGGATATTGATGTGAATATCAACGACATTAATTTTCTAGATGAAGAACAAAGATTCAAGAGAGCAGGGAAGTTGCAATAGAATTGGCCACATAGGATCCAGTTATACTTGAAGAGGAATCCTTAACCCTACAAAGTGCCATGTTTGACAAAAATTCAAGAAAATTGGTTATTGAGAGAGTCAATTCCAAAAATAAAAAGGTTCAAGGAAAATTGAGCTTATAACTCAACTTCAATGGAGTTCCACCTTTCAAAATTGTACTGATTCATGAAGCTACAGGAGAAGCACTAAAAATGTCGGTTGGAGAAATGGAGAACGATAATCCCATCCTACAAGACAAAATAAAAGCATTAGAAAGTGCTTTAATTCCCCCGCCTCTCTTTGCAAGCCTAATTGCCACAATACGACCTTGGAAAAGTCTCGATGGAACACCAGAATCCAACTCCAAACTAAGAGGAACATCAAGTCTACTTGTTGCCATTAGAAGGTATGTCGAAGAAAATATCCATAAAATAATTACTCTCATCCTCGAGACATAGGAATTGGCGACGAATTTCGTTTCCTTGGGCTCAAGAATAACCAATTTCAGGAATATCTTTAGGCTGATGTAGAAAACAATGAAGAATTTTATAAAGGGGATGTCACCTTTGTTGCAAAAGTTTCAAATGTTAGTGAATTCTAGAGGAAAGAGGAAGGCTTGCCTTCTGCAGTCCGAATAAAATAACTCAAGGCATGTTGGTTAAAAAGAATCAAGAGTTTAAGGGATACATTATCTGAATGTGATAAGTTAAGTGTTAAAAGAGGAGAGTTATATTTAAAGATAATTGAATTGGATTTAGCTAGATCAAGAGACGTGGATGATCCAGGTTTAATATTGAATTCTATACTTGTCAAAACAATAATTCGAAGAAAAATTGGAGTCATTGAAAACTGCAACATCTGAGAATTTTAACGACTTGATCGAGTATCTAGAAATAGAAGTGGAAAGTTGGTTGATTAGTTGTGTAAATAAAAATGAATACATTGAGGATACCCTACACCAACTTTCGATAGACTTCAAAGATCTGAAAATTTTGTTATTTGATATTAAAGTAAGGCAAGAAATAACCATGGCACCAGTGAGAGATTATATTGAGAATTGGTTAAAGAAAGCCTTAACTAAAATAATTGAACCATATCAACAAGAGGCAGTTGCAACCAATCAAGGAGTTATGATGAAGGACAATATAAAAGGCACACCAACAAGTAGATATAGAGAGAGAAATTCCATCACAGTAAGAAAACTGATCATTTTCCGTAATTCCCTATCTTTCACGCTTCTCGTTCATAAATCATCTAGTTGTGTCTTTTCAATCTTTCTTGAGAACTCCTAACTGATATCTGATCGTCTCCTTTTTCTTTTGCGAGGTCCAATGTCAGTTTACTTTCTTTTATGGTCCACGGGAGCCCCATCTCAGTCCATTTGCATGAACGTAAACTTTTAAATTTATTGTAAAACAAACTATTTTTTAAACTCCCCATAGGACTACCTTGGGGTGTAATTTTAATGATTACTCAAACTTCAAGTTTATGAGCACGAGAGTTTTGAAGTGCACCCATCATATTCACTTTTGTTTTGAATGGAAAACTCTTTTAAAGTTCTTTGTATTATGGACTTATATCTTTCTATGTTATGAATGTGAACAAATCTTATTATGTCGTGATGGATGTGAGAAATTTCTTGTTTTTATGTGATGATTTCTTTATTTCTATATAATATTCTGTACATATTATATTTCAGTCTTTGAAAGATTCTCGGTCCTTCTCTCAAGAATCTTTTTTGTAAATATATTTTTATCTTTTCATTTCTATTCCCAAAGCAATAAAAGTGGGGTTTGTTGTTTAGTATTCCCCTATTTGGTAGCTTAATTAAAGAACATCAACCTACATCATTCAATTTATAACAAAGGAGTACCACCTCTATAAAAACATAGGGCAATTTTGTTTGAGTGAGGTTGTTGTTGGCATTGTGACCAATCTCAACATCAACATTTTTTGCGACCATATTGGGGAAAACAAAAGGCTGGTTTCGTAGACCAGAATCTTAATGACTCAACCGAAACCTAATCAACCCCAGTTACAAGTCGGACTCGGAAATCAAGGAAGTGTGTTGCATCAATTGTATGATTTAGTATTGACAACAGTAAGAAGTCAAGAAAAACTCAAAAGGTATTGGGAAATCATTGCTCGAGAGGAAGAAAGAGAAATAACATTTAGACAAAGAAGAAGGGTGTGAATCCAAGAGAAAATTGGAATCTTATAAAGGTAGACTAACGAGAAGTAAGAGAAAGAAAATTTTGCTTCACCAAGTTGGTGAAAGTTCCAAGTCAGAAATAACAAGGACCGTAATTGTGAGTGACAGAGAAGAAAGATATGAGATTCCTAAGAATCGAGAAGAAAGAAATGAAAGACAAAGAGTTCCAAGAATAAGGGACAGATCTAACCCACTTAATTTACAAGGAGAACAACATACTTTATTGACCCTCCCTCAAGGAGTTCTACCAGTTTTTTTCAGGAGATGGAATCATGGATCCAAAGAGACACATGGATCAATTCTTAGTTGCTTGTGATATCCATTTAATTGAACATGATGATGTGATGGTTAGATTATTTTTGTAAACCTTGACAGATCCAGCCTGTGAATGGTACTTGTCTCTTCTTGCTCGGTCAATCAAATCATTTGATGACCTAGAGAATATGTGTATGACAAAGTATGTCCCCCCATTGCATATCACACATTACTCACACAGTTCACTCAAACCCATCTTAAGAAAGGAGAAAGAATAAATTATTTTAACTTGCGATTTTTCAAGACTTTGAATCAAATTTCAGATGAGAAACAACCAAATGATCTTGTTATAGTTGGTTGTTACAAGAATGCAATTCCTGCAAATGTAAACTATGCAACAAGATCTACTCAAATAAATGATTTACATGCAACCATCCAAAAAACAACAGAGATGGAAGAGTTTATGGTCTAGACCAATGTTGATCTTGAGATCATTATTGGGAAAGTACAAAGACAAATGAACATTCTTTCCATATCAAATCAAGGACCATCTACTTCAAGAAATCTTGAAAATCGAGGAATTGGTGGAGGGACCCTCCACGGGGTTCCCCTAATGTTAGAAATGATCTAGTAGTTGCTTGGGAGACAAGATAGAAAATAGAGATTCGTCAAATGAGCAGAACTATTAGACAAATGCAAAATGATATCACTAGGCTAAAAAGAGCTGAAAATGTTGCTCCACTCAATCAAAATACAAGAGTTCCATTACAAGATCAACGAGTAAGAAATGATAGAAATGAAGAGCATAGACCCAGGGCACCAAGAGTTCCAACCCCTGATGTTGTGGTATTAGAAGAAATCGTGGGAGGAAGTCTTTGAGAATGTTGATCAAGAAACATGCATCACACAAGATGAAATATTAGAATTAGTATAGATGGATGAAGCCACATCATCTTTATACATTTTTTATGATCAATAATATCTTGATTATTCACAAGAAAATTTTGTCCAAACAAGAGCACAAGTGAGTAAATTTAAAACAAAAGCAGCACCTAAAAAAGAAAAGACGAAAGCAAACACTGCATAATCAACAAAGTAACAAGCAGTTGCTAGTCAGGCAAAGACTCCACCACAAATGAGTTATAATATTATTGATGACCTAGCAAAAATCATAATTACTTTGCCCTTCATGGAAATGGTGAAAATACCACAACAAAGAGAAAATGTATTAAAGACACTTGACGATTCAAATAGAAGAACATAAGTTGTTGTCATGAATTTTAGGCAACAACAAAATATTTCATCAGTAAGACCAAGGGGTAAAGTCCCACCATTCTACTTAACCATAGAAAATCATGATGTTGTATTACCTAATTGCCTGATTGATAATGGAGAAACCAACAACATCATGCCTCTGTTAGTCATGGAAGCATTGGGAAAGGGATGTACCAAATACTACAAGACTAGGGAAAGTATATATGTTATTGATTCAAGAAAGGTCCCAGCCTACGACGAGATAAAATATTTTTGTGCATGGATAACTGCAACACCTAACATCACAATAGTTTTCACTATTATAGTAGTGGACTTACCTCCAACATATGGTGTTGTATTAGAAAGAGACTCGTGCTCATTGATTGGAGGATATATTATGAATGACGAAAATTGTGTGATGTTTCCTAAGAAAGATGGAACAATGGTCACAGTTCCTCGAGAAACTAGAAAAAATCATTCAAGAAGAAGGAGAACGAAGTAATGGAGAATTATATTGATGTTGGAATTGGAAATTATGTTTTTCTCGGTCTAGAAAAAATCAACCCTTTAAATCAAGAGGAAGAAAAATATTTTCAAGGTTTCTAGAAAATTTTGTTTGATGGTGCATGTTCTAAATCTGAAAGTGGAGTAGGGATTGTTTTTAAAATCCTTCAATCTGGTGTATATCCACATGCCGTCATACTATAATTTTCATGTGCCAATAATGAAGCAGAGTATGAAGCATTGATACAAGGAATGATTCTTGCACTCCAAATTAAAGTAGAAAATATAGTAGTAACTGGGGACTCAATATTGGTCACAAACCATATAAAAAAGAAATATATAATCAATAAAGAAAAGCTAAAACACTATGCAAAAAGAGCATGTGAACTCATGGACTGTTTAAATCATTCAATATCTCTTTCGTTCCTTGAGATAATAATCAAAAGGTTGATTCACTAGTGATTGTTGCATCTCTCTTCAGCCCAAATGATTCCCAAAGTCAAAATACATTTCGTGTTAAAAGAATTTCCAGGCCTTCAATACCAAACAATCAAGATTTTCTGCAAGTTTTTGAAAATGATGAACATGTTGTTGGTTTTCTCGTTGATTTGGATAATTCTTCTGAAATCCTTGATGATCAAACTCATGTATATGTTTCAAAAGATTGTGTCAATTTGGAATTGCTTTTCACAAGAAATGATCAAACAAAAATCTAGGATCCAAAAGATGAAGTATCTGCCATAAAAGTTCAAGAGACACAAAAGCTAAATATCGGTACTCATGATTCTTCCAAGTATATAAATATTTATACCATTTGTACAATGGAAGAAATTGATCAATACACTTCTATATTTAAACAATTTTATCACATTTTCACTTGGACTTACGACAATTTGAAGGAATATGACAAGTCCATTTTTCAACACACTATACCACTTAAAGAAGGAGCAAAGCATGTTAAGCAAAAGTTAAGAATGATAAATCCTAAGTTAAAGCCTTTAGTAAAAATGGAGTTGGAAAAGTTAAAGAAGGATGGAATAATTTTTCTGATCAAACATTCAAGGTGGCTCTCAAACCCTGTCATAGTCAGAAAAAAGAGTGGGAAAATTCGTCTTTGTATTGACTTCAGAGATCTAAATAGAGCAAGCATCAAAGATAATTATCCACTCCCAAAACATAGAAATGTTGTTGCAACAAGTTATTGATTCGACCTTGATGTCTATGATAAATAGTTTTTCAGGGTATAATCAGGTACTTGTTGCTGAGGAAGATAGACCCAAGACTGCTTTTGTCACACCATGGGAGACTTATGCTTATGTTCACATGCCTTTTGGGTTGAAAAATGTTGGAGCAACGTTCCAAAGGGCAATGGATCATGCCTTCAAAGATTTGATTGGGAAATTTATGGTTGATTATCGAGATGATCTAACTATTCACTCAAAATTGAGAGAAGAACATGTCAAACATTTAAGAGAAGTTTTTGAACATTGTAGATTGTATGATATATCTTTGAATCCTAAGAAATGTTTGTTTGTACTATTGGAAGGAATTTTTTTGGGACATATAGTGAGTAAAGAAGGGATATATATAGATCCATAAAGAATCAAGGTCGTTAATGATCTAACTCCTCCAACATCTAAAAAGGGAGTTCATTCCTTCTTTGGGAAGATAAACTGTGTACGAAGATTCATCCCAGACTATGCTACAATTGTAAAGACGATCAATATATTATTGAAGAAACACTAGAAATTTGAATGAACTCGGGAAATTCAAGTAACATTTACTAAAATTAAGCATGCAATCACTACTGCTCCAGTCCTTGTCAGACCAGATTTTGATAAAGATTTTATATTGTACTCATTTGTTGCAGAAGAAACTATTGCTTCCATGTTGACACAAAGAAATTCAAAAGGAGACGACTTACTAATCAGTTTCATGAGCAAAACATTACATGACTATGAACTAAGATATTTAGAGATAGAAAAGTAGGCTCTCTCTTTGGTCGAAGTAGTATCACATTTCAAAACATATATTTTATCATCTCATGTCATAGCTTATGTCCCAACCTCTCCAGTAAAGATGTTGCTTAATCAACAACTTAGGGAAGGCAAATGGGAAAATTGTCTTGCCAAAATTCAAGAGTATGATATCGAGATCAAGCCTTTAAAAGAAGTTAAAGGACAAGGATTATGCAAAGTAATGACATGAATTGATGCAGTAAGCGCAGATGTATCCATTTCATCAGGGTCATCATTGTGAAAATCAAAATGGTGCAAAAACATAATCTTTTATTTGAAGTCTAGTCAATTTCCCATTGGTATGTCTTCAAAATAAAAAAGATCATTAAAGATGAAGGCCAATCAATATGCATTAATAGTTGAAGTTTTGTTTCGAAGAAATTTTGATGGAATATTATAAAGATGTATTGATTCCACCAAGGCCCAAAAGGTGCTACAAGAGTTTCATGAAGGTATTTGTGGCAGACACTTTGCACCTACAACAAATTCCCAAAAATATCATGAGAGCAAGTTACTATTGGCCCACCCTTTTTAAAGATTCATACTCAATTATCAGAAAATGCATCTCTTATAAAACATCTTCAAGAAAGATGAAGAAAACATCAATTCCATTATAGCCTATAATGATTGAGGAACCATTTACACAATGGTGACTAGACGTTATTGGACCAATCAATCCAAACAACAAAGGTCTCTCATACATTCTTACTACAACTGATTATTTTACAAAATGACAAGAAGTTGTAACTCTGAAAAAGGTTGATTCCGAAGAGCTCATCACTTTCCTCAAAGATAATATCTTATCAAGATTTGGAGTTCCAAAAAGACTCATAACTGACAATGGATCAATCTTCATTGGTTCAAAAATCACAAAGTTTTGTGGGAAGTATGATATCATCATCGGTCAATCATCAAATTATTATCTCGAGGGGAATGGCTTGGTTGAGTCTACGAATAAAACATTGATCCGAATTATAAAAAATACAATTATTGTAAATCAAAGGAATTGGTATATAAAGTTGATTGATGCATTATGGGTTGGCAGACTTATACCAAAAGATAGTACATGATTGCCACCATATACATCAGTATATGCAAAGGAAGCAAAATTGCAAACTCATTTGGAATTAAATACTATGACTTACGTCGTCAATACATAAGATGTTGAACAAGTTTCCCCGTTGCAAAGAAGGTATTATCAATTGATGCACTTGGAAGAACAACAAAGTGAAGCATTAAAAAACATGAGTCAAAGACAACAGACCATCAAAAGACATTTTGATCAAAGTGCATCAACAAAGAATTTTCAAAAGGGTCAATTGGTGTTGTTATGGAATAAGGCAAAAGAAAAATCATCTATGCATACAAAGTTTGAAGCGTTGTGGATCGGTCCTTATATGATTGAAAAATTTCTTGGGTACAACTCTTATTTGTCAAAAGACATGAAAGGAACAATCCAAATGTTGCCAATCAATGGGCAACACCTTAAAAAAAAATTCTCTTAAAAATTCTCAGTCACCATCTGTATATAGTTTTCTTTCCCTGTACATATTTTTTAAGTATTTTTTTTTTCATTTTTTTTAAAAATTGACTCCATCGCCCAATGATTAAGATTCTGGATTCTCAGTAACCCACAGGGGGTTGTTGTCTCACAGTTGGAGCCATTTGTTGATCCTCAAATGTGTTTAATCTCGTGTAATATCTCTTGTACACTTTCTTCATTATTCTCCCATACTCAGAAATTTGTTGAGTTTGTCGCAGGTTCACGATGTATATTTAGTTTTGTTTAACTTATGTGACCCCCAAAACACACCATTGAGTTCCATCACCTCTATCTTGCACCTACTCTAAGAAAAATTTCAGAAGTACTACACCATAGGTCTAAGGCACATTCCCTATTTTTTTCTCCATGCCCGTGACCCTGCCATCCCGATCCACTTCTTATACGTATCCAAATTCTCAAAATATTACTGTGGCCCTGCGTGATGTTATGAATTTTCTCCGCCATACCCACCGAACCACCATACTTCCCTAACCCCGCGATCTCTCGACACTTAGTCAAATTATATAAGTCTTGTCGCGGGTCCGCGATGATTTCATTACTTTTCCATATACTCCCTACCTCGTCATTCTACCATCTCGATCATCTATCGCCCCACGGTAATCCACGTATTATCTTATCACATTCCCCCATGTGCATTTAATACAAATCTCCTAGAAATGACTAAAATTGGTTAAGTGTTAAAAGTCATTATTAATGGCAATCCTCTCGAGATAATTCTTCATTAATTCTAAATTTAATTTGTATTAATGATCCTTTGGATTAAGATCCCCAAAGCACATTATGGTAAAAAGGTTTACATTGGTAATTGCTTTGAAAAAACATGTACATTAATCTATCACCTTAATTAAGTATGACAACTAGAAGAAAGGAATTGTTCTTTGGAGATACCATCAACCTACTTGGACAAGAAGATCAAAAGTTTCAGTGGTGAAGGGCATACATGTATTACTCTTCATTGCCACTTCTAGAGAAAAGTTCAAACTAGATTTGGACGTCAGGAATCGCTCTAGCAGGTTGTGTCTCGGAGGTCCACGATTTCAAAGAGTTGGTTTCGTGGTGTATTGATAAGTTCGACAAGAATCAAAGAATAATCCAGTTGCAAGGGGAGTCTCATGTTTTCTTAGCACCTTCAGTCTTTAAGAAAACAATCAAAATTCCAGAGTCTAGGATGAATTTCAAAGGTGTCGAAGCCAAGGACTTTATGAAGGCAAGGAATGAAGGATTGGAGCTTTTACGAAAATATCCTGAAGACCCAATAATTATGCCAAAAGACCTTTCAAGCATTCAAGTTAGTTCATTGAAAAATCCCTATCGAGAAATGGCATGGCTATTCGCTAGAGTAGTCGAACAAGAGTATACATCTATTATGCCCATGCTCGCCCTGTATATCTTGCACTTTTTAGTTCATGAAAAAGTAATATTTGATTGGGCAAAGGAAAATATTATCTCCAATGAAATATCTTTTCAATTGTCAAATTTCAAAAAGAGTAAAAGGTTTTACATGGCGTCGTATCTGATTTTCGCCATTACATAATGTCACATATTTAAGGGCTTGCCTTTGGCCAAGCAAGTAAACTGTAAAATTGATCTTATTCATATATGGTATCCGACTTTATGGAAACATAAAACTATGTACCATTTTTATGACGTAAATAATGCATTCATTTCCTCTTTTAAAAAACTTATTTATGGATTGAGCATATCTAGATTGTCTCTAGAAGCAACATCCTTCTTGGATAAGGGAGGAAAATTTGAAACAATGGATCACTTCAATATTATCGAGCTTTATTGTTCTCGTGAAAGACCTTCATATTTGTCGTATTATGTTTCAAATAAAATATTTGTTGTCGATCAAATATGTCCCACAATTCTTATGCCAATAATTATTATGCCTTGTATTCGAGTTGTGATGCCTAAGTATCGAAGAATAACTGCAGTGTTGTTCATCGATGGTGTTAGGGGATTGGACTTCGATGTCTGGGGTTGTACCTGGTAGTTGTGGAGGGAGTTGGGTTAGCCTTTAAAGATGCATGGTGTACATAAGTATCGATCCAAATGCATGCTTGGGTAGATGAGGTCTCGATCCTTGGGGCTTTAGATAGACCGATAGGCTTTAAGCTTGGTTCTAAAAGTTGGGAAGACAATCTAGAGAGTACTTTCACTTCCTAGTGTTGTGATGTGGACTTTCAATGCCTATTGGGGTCACTTGGGTGGCTTTGTACTTATCCAATAGAGGGTTTTGTGGAAGATACATAGAGCTAATAGAGGGTGTTATGGATATTATGGTGAGTTGATTAAAAACATATAAGCAACATAATCAACGATAACTTCGAGACGAAGTTTCTTGAAGGGGAAGAGTATGCCATGCCCCATATTATTATTATGTAATAACTAATGATAATAATAATAATATAATAATTACCCTAAAAGGGTCGTAATAATTACTTACATAAATAAATAACAATAACAAAGATGTATAATAATTATCCCAAAGGAGTCATAATAAGTACTTATTATGTATATTTGGGTAATAAAAGGAAATGGTAAAATAAGTAACAACAATCGATGGAGAAACCCTTAAATATAATAGAGAATTAAATATTAGATCTTAGGGATTGGGTTCTTTACATAGATGGATTCTATATAAGGACAAAGAAGAAGGAGAGAAGGATATCTCATTTTGCTTGGGCAATCTGAGGACAAGGCTAAGAAGAGTTGGCATAGTAGTGGATTGAGGGCTTGAGGGCTCTCAATCATGATTACTGAGGAATTTGTTGGGAGGAGAGTTGTCCCCCACCTTTTGTTGCAATTGGTCAAATTGAAGATCAAGGTATCGCTACGTTTACGAAGTCACCAGATTACAGGTACATGGTTTCCAGTTAAGTCACTCACCTCGTACTCCTTGTAAGCTATGAAATATTGAATCATGTATCTATATTTTATTAGATCTAGGTTGCAAATGTGGTTTTTATCTATGTATTTAGATTCGTTAGATAAAGGGTGGTTCTAACAAAATGGATGCAATGATATGCAATAAATCCTTAAATAATAGGAGAACCTCCTCCAAATAACCAAATACATTCATACCTCATAATTCACTTGCACACTACACATGAGGCCCCGTTACTATTAGGTCAACCCTATTACATATATGTTTACACATTACATGTACATTTAACCCCATATATGCCCCCATTGGGTCATAACACAATACCCTCCTTCAAAAAGCTTTGTCCTCCGAGATTTGCAATTAAAGGATTCATAAGTGATGAAACCAAGTAATATAATTTGCTTATGTTCTTTCTTTCTTCATTCCATTGATGATGATCCATTCACTCAAAATCAATTATTTTTTGTCTTAATCCTTGGTGTCTAGTTGTTGCATTATTTTTTTTTTCCTTTGATTCTGTGTATTGTTGTTCTAACTTCTCCAATATGTAGTGGTTGTTGGTCTCCAATAATAGCTTGTTGAAGAGTGGTTTTTTGATGCCTTGTTCCATGAATATTGACAAGTATTCCATCTTCTTCCTTGATAATGATGATATCAACGTTTTTGTTTTCCTTGAAATGTTTCCTCGTAATGAAGGTGTCTATATGGTTCCACATTTGATGATTTTTTTTCACTCTACATGTTCATTTCATCTATATTATTTTCATAGAAAATGGAATCCTCTGTCTTCCTTGCTTGCTCTTTGATTTCTCTAGGCTTGGAGATAATACCATCATACTTAATATGTACATTCTCTAGATGAAGTTCAACTTCTTGAAGCATATTTTGGTGACCTTCTTGAATCTTGTCTTCTTTCTCCTTTTGAAGCTGCAATGTGACCCTATTTCTAATTTTATCTCATCATTATTTACGGATTCCTCAACCTTATTGTAAATTTCCTCTTTGATTCTCTTGGTAGTTTCTTCATCTAATATACTTTATTTAACTTGATTTTGACAATGTTTCTTTTCTTCTTTCAATCTCTTGACCTCATCCAATAGTTTTTTATTATGGTTTTGTAATCTACATATTTCTTCATCTTTCTTTTGCAATTCTTCCCTTGACTCATTTTTTCCAACTTTCCATCACCAATGTTTTCTTTCCTTATGTTCTTAACCTCCTTAATGAGTGATTCATCAAGGGATTTCATCTTGGCAAACTCATCATCTTTCTTAGTAATATATTTTATTAGTTCTTCATTCTCCTTTTGAAATTTGGAGACTTTTTCTTTTGCTTCTTTTAACTCCTCTTGAGTTGTATACATTGCCTCCTTCTTTTTTTATCCATGATCCATTTATCTGAGAAGAATTTTTCAAATTCTTCCCATGTGAGGTTCCATATAGCATCCTTATCTATACTTATCCACCACTTCCGAGCTTCAACAAAAAGATAAAATTCTTGTTGTTGAAGGATTCCTATCATATTCCTTGACCAACCTCAACCATTCCATACGATTGATTTTGTTTTTATCTTCATCTCCTATAAATTTAGGTATTTCCATTGATTCTTAACTTAGGCCCAACCACAATCCTGAACTTACAACTTCAATATATCAGGAATAATGATATCGAATAGTTATAATCCTTTTCCCAATATAATCTTATATGTTCTCTCTTTCCAATGTATTTTGAATAATCTTAATCGGACATCTCAATCAAAAGTTATCTTAGTTTTAAGTGAACATATCTTTGAGAACCTTGATTTGGAGCATGTACTACTAGTCGACCTTCCTTTTGATGTATTTTCTGCAATTTTGTCCCTTCTAAGTTTGAAATTTCAGCCTGTGGTACTATGATATGTCTTATCTGCAATGCCATGGGTATGACCAAAATTTGATGTGCCAAAAAGTTATGGTAACTTTCCCAAACCTTGTTTATTTTTGGAATTTTCTATAGAGATAACTCGTACGGAATTCCACGTGTCCAACATTTAATACATGATTCTAAAAATTGTACCAGAAATATTATGGACTTTCCTCTTTCAAATGCAATTTGTCTCACCAAATTTGGATCCTTGTTGAAGAATATATGATTGTTTTACCCGAAACACATGTTTGAGACTAGTATTAGGACTAGTAAAAAAACCTATCTTCCATAGAGTATATCTCCAAGAGTACAAAGGCCCAGAAGTAAAAAATTGTATGACAAGTGCCTTGCTATATTGTCTAAATAAACTCAAAGTTTCAATGTCTGAATCGTCCCAGTAAACATTTGGAGCGAAAATGCTAAGATGACTTGCTTGGAGAAGAAAATCCCTAGGATCGATGCTTTGATACTAAATGTGATCTTCCAAATGCTTAAAATATCATAACATGACACAAGTACACACCATGTATCGAATGTGAGAGTGGAGCACAACTCCAAGATAGATACATTACACAATAAATCCTTAAATAATAGGAGAACCTCCTCCAAATAACCAAATACATTCATACCTCACAATTCACATGTTCCTAATAATGAATATATGATATCTATATATACCTATTCACAGACTACACTT
>JZKD02S1845769.1:25905-60848 GCA_000966675.3 Picea glauca | reverse complement strand
TGTAATATCATTGTGTAGAGGAGTTGGAGACGATGTAGAGGGAAGCTTTTAGGATGATTTGTCGAAGGGAGAGGGGAAAACCATTTGAACCAATTTTTCTCTGAAAAGAATAAATGTCTTTGTACAAACAAGACTGGCATGCCCCATGGTCGTGGATGAAACCAAAAATATGTAATTGTAACTAACATTTGTTGATGAAGTGGAGATTTGCAGCGCCCTCATGGGCGTTGGCAACGATAGATGATTGTTTTGATGGGTTAACTTTCATTGAATCAAGGAACAAACAACTATACTGATTGTCGGTGACTCTGAGGCATTGATGGACTACTAAATTTAGAGGTGTTCGGATGGTGCTAAGAACTGCAACGGTCGCATAGTAAGACCCACTGTAACATGAAATTGTGTTGAGTTTGAATGTTACGAGGATCAATGGAATCATAAAGCAACGAGGACTCTTTATGTTCCGTCTGAGACTCCGCATTTATAGGGTAATGAGAACCAAGATACTACCACCTTCTTAGAAACTTGTGTTGATGTCTACATGTAGGAAAGCGTGATTGCAAGAAATGAAGGGCTCCTTGAAATCAAAGGATCAAAGATGTTATCAGGTATTGACTTGTAGTAAGGTGTAATGATCGGTAAGATGGATGAAGTTCAAAATACATGGGACTCAATCACTTCCCTTGGTTGGGGTTTTGGTTAGGGATAGCAACAATCGTGAAAGGTAATTTGGGGTCAAGTGGATGACCATATATTGGGCTAAACTATGTTGAGTTGATAAGGTTGCAAAGAGATGTTGGATAGGTCAAAACAAAGAGATCTGAGACAAAGGGGTTTGAGATGCTCGGGGTTTGGCCACTAAAACGACATTTTGAAAGTATGGTTGGGAAGAGTAGATACCCCAACCAAGGGCGACATAGGTTGTTGTGCTAGGCAAAAACGCCATCGACTACGATGGCAAAATCTTATGTACTTGCTGGAAATCAAAAGGTACTTTATACAATTACCAAATGAATAAAGAATGATTTGGGTTGACTATACACATACATAAATGGGTGCCCCAATGAAAGATGGCTTGGCATGCTTAGGCCACGAGTATTGGAAATTCATTGAAGAGGTATGGGGAACCCATAGGTGGGTTCCTGTATTAGGTAGATGGATGAAGGTGAATTTGAATATGGGCAATTGATTTTGGATGAGATGGAGGGCTAATGAAAACATGGAGGTGCCTATAACGTAACCAACAAAACATGAGTTGGGAGTCTGTAATGGGAAGGTTAGCAATAGGATGAGAAGAAGTATGAGGTTCGGTGATTCGAAAATCCTAAGACACCACTTATGCCTTTAAAATATACATGTTAGCATCTAACCTAATTCAGAATAATTCTTGGTCGTATTGAGGTGATCTGCAGAACAATAATGATGTTGTGCTTCTTATAAAAAATCTCGTAAACCGATGATTAATTTGAAGAATTATGAGATGACACAACAGGAAATAAAAGAACTCAAATATATAACATTGATGACATATATTACTTCATCTTCAAGTCCCTTCTAGATAGTGAAACTATTCTTCATCATCTCAAAATCTCAAATTACATTACAACATGGACTTACAAAAGATAAATTGAAGGACTCTCTCTAATTCCACCACTCAAAAACATATATAGAGTTTACCATTGAATTCCTTGCAAAATTCTAAGAAAAATGAGCATAAAGTCGACCATATTTTGAACTTGCTCAATTTTACCCTCTTTACACGACAAACGATGCACTATGGTGCTCATTAATGGCAATCTGGACTAAGACTTTCAAAAATGACCTGTTAGCACAAAAATAACATCACCATTGAACTTCTCATGGCACACAAATCTATGCAACACATAAATTTAGCTTCCTCTACATGCAAAACAATGCATCTATACATCCTCGGGATAGGTGCCAACATTGAGCTTTGCGCCAGCATTGGGATGTATGTTGTCTCAAGACGTGTGTAGACCTCGATTTGCGCACCCATAAATAGGTTGTAGGATAAAAATTCCCATCCAAATCTTAAGGCATAAAATAATATTTGTTAGGTGTTTATCATAACCAACCCGGATCCTTAGCGCAATTGGTTAAGTTGTTGGCACATTCTATAGTGGGTCGTGGGGTCAAACCCCGTCGACTACACACACATACAATATATATATATATATATAGAGAGAGAGAGAGAGAGAGAGAGAGAGAGAGAGAGAGAGAGAGAGAGTTTTGTTATATGGTGGTTGGATATATAAATATGACATATGGTTGACATATAGTTTAATCCTCGTTGAATATATGCAGTAGTTGAATATAGTATAACCCCCATGGATTAACATACGCTTATATTGTATACATATGTCTTTGGGTCTAGGGCTTAGTCCTCACCCCTTTCCCCTAATTTAAGATCTCCAACAAAACTTAAATATATATGCACCTGTATATGGTTAAGAACCCTACGATGGGTATAGTGGTGAGGTTGTTGGGATGTTTTGCAAGAGATTGGGGTTTGATCCTTCAGGCTCCAACAAAATTTTAAACAACCTCATTCATAATTGGCCAATGGGAGATTGCCATGTGGCAGCCTCTCATTGGCTTATCATTGTCATGTGTCAAATGCCTATTGGTGCCAACTGTACCGCACATATTGCCAAGTCACCTACCTGGTTGGACATACGATGTGCCATGTGGCGTTCCTTGGTGTGGCCACGTTAGTACCATACAATCATACGTTCATGCCACATGTTACCCTTACAGTGGTGACACGTGTCACCTTTGACCTTTTTGACTTTGACTTTTTGCCTTAGTTTGACCCAAACTTTGACCATCCATAACTTTTGCATACGAGCTCTGTTTGAGGCAATTTTTATGTCGTTGGAAAGCTATCACCAGGCTTTACACATCGATGTATTTTTTTGAGAGAAATTGAGATGGAATTTGTTTTTATCTTTTATGGATCCTCTTGGACCTCTGTGAGCATTTCGGATCCTCCTGGACCTCTGCGAGTGTTCCTGGAAGCTTCTGGATCACACCTTCCCACTGAAGAACTTTTGGCCCTCCCAAAGTATGAATATTTCAAAAACTTAGTGATGATAACTATTACTCACTCTTCCATCTTGGATCTTAGATCTTAGATATTGGGTTAGTGTACTTTTATCTGCTTCGCTAGAATATGGCTCTGACTCTAGCTCTTTGGCACTGTCACTAGTATAATATAGCTCTGGTTTTATCTCATACATTCCCTATAACAAAATTATGCTCACTAAATCTCTGCAATATGTGAATCTGAATCCTATATTTCAATATCCACTCCCACTCCTTCTTTATGGAAGGAGGATATCTCGACCAATATGAAACCAAGTCAAATGTTGATCTATGCCTTACCCTTTTGGACTCTCTATTCTTGTATTGTGGATGTATCTATAGGAGTCTCTTAATGAATTCTCGGTCTATTGCCTTTCTCCTTCCTTGAAAACAATTCTACCTGTATTGTAACCATTTGTACTGAATTGCTTATGCTCAAGGTATACATCTACACGAACATGACATAATATCTTGAAGATGATTATACCACGCATCATCTTACAGAGAAGATTATTTTTCCTTTACCATCTCTAGGAAGATATACATTACTTCGATGCTCTTCCCACTTTCAATCTACATGCTTCAACTTCCTGCATCCTTATGTTCCTTCGCCTTCGATACTTCAGAATAAGAATGTTAACTTAGACAATTCTATCCATATGTAGTCCTTTAGCTGATAACAAGACAATACAATTGTCTACAGTGTTGATAAAAGGCTCATAAATCTTTATAATATCCCTCTCACTCCTATAACAAAGCGGCGATATAGAAACCCTTTACAAGATTCCTCTCACTTCAAACAATATGTAAGGTGGCTATATAGAAATCTTTTACAAGATTCCTCTCACTCTTAACAATATATAAGGTGGTTGTATATAAATTCTTTTACAAAATTCCTCTCACTCTTATCAACATATAAGGTGGATATATAGAAATTTTACAAAATTCCTCTCACTCTTATAATCTACAATGAGTGGCTTACAAGCCTTCTAATACAACATTATAAATAGACTTAGGAGGTATCTACATATGCATATTAGATTGCATTTACAAATATACATATTTACAATGAAATCTCTTCTGATGGATGATTTATTCATGGACTCATCCTCCCCTTAGTACTGGAAGGAGTCTCACAGCTTCCTATCTTTGATAATGCCTCTGACGTCGATGTTGGATATGACATTGAATCTGATGTTGAATCTAAGAAACCATTAGACCAGATTAAAGGTCTTCCTAGTATCCTATATAAAATCTCCTTGAGAACATCAAGCACGATTATTGTGTCTTAAGCAACATCCCTTTAATACACAAGTACCTGGCCATTCTTAAATGCGACTACATATCCTTCATCTTCAAAAGTCGCAACTGAGAGTAGGTTTACTTTCAAATTTGGAACATACAACATATGTTCTATTCCCATAAATCCTCCCAACTTGAGCTAGAATCTTACATATACATATCCTTTTATTGCTTGTCTGGTGTTATTTCCAAATCCTACATAACAATCTGTGTCGGTCTCTAAGAAAGTCAAGAATATTGATCTCTTCCCGGTCATGTGGCAATATGAGCCACTATCCACGAACCATTCCTTGATGTCTTCATATTTCACTCTGTTAAGACCAACCATTAAGAAATATTATTTCCCAAATCTTTCAGTGAGACTATTAACTTCGTCTAGGGCTATTGCTTGTCTTCTTGCAAGTACCTTTGCATCTTTATGGTCCTGCTTTAGACATAAGTGTGGATAAAGTGTCCAACACTTCTTGATTTGATGTCCACTCTTACCGCAATAAGAGCATAGTGTCTTGTTCCCATCTTGGAATCACAATCCCTTCTTGTCATTCCCCCTTTACCTTTGCTTTGAGAAATGAATTTTTCCTTTAGCCTTCTTCTTGGATGGCTTTTCTTGAACGAACTGTCTTCTTTGACATTTCTCCATATCATGGTTACTAGTTCCACAGGAAGTACATGGATACATAGAACATTTACCAGTGGGAAACATCTTCATTTCCTCCTTAGAATGCACATCTTTCTCTGGAGATGTCTTACACATGTTACCTTTCTATGAACTAGAAGGTAAGACTAATTGCTTATGAAGGACCTCTTCATCTGAAGTTCTCCTTGCTTTAGTTGTCCTTGAGAATTCCCCATCTTGACGAGAAAAATAATAATATGAAGAATCATCCTTCTCCATCATGCCCTTCGAGGTAGTTAGTTTCTCTTGCATTAGAGACTTTACATCCTCAACTTGCCAATCTTCATGGATTGATGTTGATGGTGCCAATACATAACCCTTGTTCTGCAACTTCCTTTCCAACTCATGAAAAATACCTCTATGGAATTCCTCGTGACATAACAGTCGATCTTGCAACTTCTGCTTCTCTTCCTCGAGAGTTTGCAATTGCATCCTTAATTCATAATTCTTCTTCTGAATTTGTTGGTTAATGTTCTTTTGTAGCCTTAACTTCATGAGAGATTTACCTCCCATCAAGAGTCTTCAAAATCTTCACAAATTAAGTCTTGGACCTCGTCACATCAACAACATGCAAATTCACGTCAAACTAGCTCTGATACCACTTGATCTAAAAATACTTAAACACCACTTATTCCTTTAAAATATACATGTTAGCATCTAACCCGATTCAAAATAATTATGGATCTTATTGAGGTGATTTGCAGAAAAATAATGATGATGTGCTTCTTATCGAAAATCTTGTAAACTAATGATTAATCTGAAGAATTATGAGATGACACAACACAAAATAAAAGAACTAAAATATATAGCATTGATGACATATATTACTTCATCTTCAAGTCCCTTATAGATAGTGAAAATGTTCTTCATCATCTCAAAATGTCAAATTACATTACAACATGGTCTTACAATCTAGATCATTGATCCCCTTTAATCTGCACCATTGATCTCAAAATGAGGATAAATCTAGATCATCAATCCACCCTCCATCGACAATCGACAATTCCTTTTTTTTCTAATCGAACTTTCCCACCAATCTGCTTGACATCCTATCATCGGTCATTAACCATCAGTTATTTCTCATCACAAACAAACATTGCCCACAAATCTAACTAATCCTCCAAATATCAACAATCAACCATCGATGAATTACTTTCAAGACCAACTTAGTTACAATTTCATCAAACCCTGACCATCGGTCATCGACCAACTCTTGTCTAACGTGGCATGACACGTTATCCCATGGTATCAACTTGGATCATGTGGCATGACACATGGATGTTGATATGGATGATGATGTCATCATCCTCTTTTCCCTCATCGACCATCGACCACTTCTCTTGGAAGACTTTAAAACACTTTGCTAAATCTGTTGATGCTCGACCATTGACCATCGATGATCGAAGATTTCTCTCTATCAAATGAAAACTCTCACCCAATTCTGTCGATCCCCAACCATTAGCCATCGACGATCATCGATCCCCTATGGACGCATGAAACATTCGCCAATTTTCATCGATCCCCGACCATCCACAAATTTCATTGGTGAACTTTGACACTTAGAAATTTTGGCCAAAATTTGTCGATCCTCAACCATTGGCCATCGGTGATCGAAGACTTCTTTTGACTGAACCTAACTATCTGCCCATCTCACCAATTCGACCATCGGTGAATTCTGTTGGCGAACTTCAACACTTGGATTTTTTTAATCAAAATGCAGGTGATTCTCGGACGTCGATCTCACTTAAGATGATCTTGGTCATTGATTATACTTCGACCTTCCAAACGACCGAAACTAATCTAGACTGTCGATCTATCTCATTTCTCTAACAGTCGAAATGAATTTCATTCGTCGATCTAACAACCTTTCCAATCTTCGAAAACATTGGAAATTTTTAAATTTATCAAAAAGAATCTGGGCCATCGATCATGAGATCAAAAGCGATCTTGGTCGTCGATTCTTTAAACTCTCGCAGCTCTGTCGGCCTCCATCAAAACATGAAATCCAACCTTTCGGGTTGAATCTAGCTCTGCAATTCGGTCAATTGACACCATTAAACATCTCAGACAGTTCTGGGTAATTCAAAACTCAATTTTTCTCACGCATTTAGGATTTTTCACTATGGTTCTCCACCGTTTTCCCCCAAATTCGCTTAGACCACAGTCTGTATCAATGAATTTTCTCAAATTCGTACTGGTTCTTGGCCCATACGGGTCCAATGTTTAACCAATATCTCTTATACCAGATTGTAACGTACCCAGCCCCCAACTGGTTCACATCACTGCTAAAAACAACCCAATATTTTTTTTGATACTAAATCTAAATGCAAAAAAAACCCACAGCATGACATTCACACACATGCAATTGTCTATCTTTCTTAAAAATGTAAATACAATCATTTAACTATGTTGAGTAACAACTAAATAACACACAACAACATTCAATCACATAAATGGTAATTCATGTGCATCATTCTACTCACAACAAGCACAATAACCAAATATATCTCAGAGTAAATTGCACAACAAGTATACCATAACTTAACATAAGTAAACACAAAAAATATGAGCACGTATGTTATAAAACTATGGAACCTGCTACAGAGGATGGACGTTTGACACCCTCAAGTGGGGGCTATGAATCCATAAGAGATGGTGGTCCCTAAGGTTGGCTAATGCCTCCCTCTCACAGTCAAACTCACAACTAATTCTAGTCCAAAAGATCTCTTCCCGTCAACTTGCACAACCCAAGGGATGGAATCCCCCTTCACTGCCCATAGTCCCTCAGACATTTCCACTCCCCTCGAGAGCTTCCAACACAGGTTGGACAAAAATTCTACTTACTGGTACCTTAGAAATTCTACAGCTGCAACACAAATTCGCCCTGCAATGAAACATGTGCTTCCTTGGATGAATTTCGAACAAAACTTCACTCATAGACCCACAACCTCTTTCTCCGTGAATTTCTAACTCCAAACAACTGCCATATGTGATGCACATGGATGTTGGTGGCCTCCCACCTATTCCAACTGGCTCATTCTGGCATTTTTCCAGTTTGGAAGTTATTTCCTAGTTTTTGGGTCCCTAACTTCCAGGGTCGTTTTGAGGCCCTAAACAACGTTTTTAGGGCTCACCATAGTCAAGCTATAGTCAAAGTCAAAGTATGGTGGTCACATGTGTAGTCCTCGGATAGAAATTTCCATCGGGCTATCATGTGCCTAAAACCAAGATCGTATGCAAAAGTTACAACCCCGAGAAGTTGATGTACTAACTTACCCCAACGGGGCCCACATGACTTTTGGCGCTTCATCTCCTAGGGTTAGGTTTTTGGATGTCTAGAGTTTTTGGCATTCTTGTTTATTTTAAAAAGGCCTTCAGAACCTCATTGTAATCATCTACTTTTGAATGAGCACAACCGTCACATCTATTCTCAGAGATAAGCTGCCACCATTCCATCAAGCTTGTTTTTTGCTGCATTTTACAGTTTCAACTTATTTCCTTATTGAATAGAAACCAATTTTATTGTATCTCTGTTATTTTGTGTTAAGCATCTTTTAATAATCTGTATTCATTTCGCTTTGCTCATCAAATCTAGATCAGTGGTATGCAAGAGGTCTACTCCTTGTCATTTTTAATGCATGTCCCCAACTAGGTCAGGGTACAAAGAATTGGGTCTCGAGCTTGTTTCTCTTGCGGACAAAAGCTCTCACACACCCAAGTGACCTATCATGGCGGGAGAAAAGAAAGACGACGGGACATGAGATCCTTTCAAAATGTTGCTTGAGGAATCCCTCACGCAATAGAGGAACGAGATGATGGATAATTTCGTGCAAATCCTTTGGCAGCTACCAATAGGCGACGCAACTTCCTCGAGCGAAGGCGTCGCTCCCTTCAAGGTACAAATCAATTTCGATATTCCTATATTTGAAGGTCAAATAGATGCAGATGTTGTAAACAAGTGGATAAATCTACTAGAAGGGTATTTTTCTGTTCATGACTTTTCGAATAGAGAAAAAATTACTTTTGCGCACCTCAAAGCAGTTCCTCATGTTAAAGATTGGTGGGAAACTTTATGTGAGCAAAAGGAAACATAGGAAGCCTCATTATTTATAGTCGCAGTCACCTGGGAATCCTTCGAGGATGCTATTAAGGAACAATACTACCCTATCAGAAGTTATGACGACCTGTATACAAAATGGACCACACTGCGGCAAGAAAGAGACCAAGCAACGCCTGAGTTCACAAATATCTTCCATACCTTGCGTACCAATATGGGTATTAAAGATTATGAGCAACATTTGGTGCTCAAGTATCACGGTGCTCTGCATCGATACATCCACATTGAAATGGAATTTCTGGACACCTCGTCCCTGGGCACGACCCATCGATATGCTGTCAAAATCGAGCATAAGCTCAAACATAGGACGCGACAATTTGGGCCTCTAGGAATCCCACACAACAAAAGCAAGGAAAGGGTGGCCCCAACTTGTAGACCAAAGGATAGAGAAAAGATGGTCATCATCAGGACAACCAATCCAAGCCGTAGGCAAAGAGGGACACCTGAGAGACAAAGAAAGATACCAGGAAGTGGTGGGACTTCCATAAGAGCCCCTGGCATAAAACTATTGATTGTCGCTCAAAGCAGTTGTTGGTGGCTGAGGTGAAAGCCTCTAAATTAGATGTGGGTTCCAACTCTGAGTCAGAATCAAAATGGGGGAGACAGATCATTGACACAAAACCCAGTGCTACCGTTGCCACCACCAAGCTCCAACCTAATGAACTAGACGAGCCAGAGGAAGGAGAGCGCCTTTTTCATTCACAGATGTAGGTGAAGGGTATCCCGCTGCACTTCATCGTTGATAGTGGTAGCCAGAAGAACCTCATCTCAACAGAGGTTGTCAAGCGGCTTGCAGACAACGCCGCACCCAGAACCCTACACGATTGGATGGCTCCGCCAAGGAAGAGATATCCGCGTCAACCAACGATATCGTCTATCATACGACATCAAGCCCTTCAAAGATGAGGTATTGTGTGATGTTGCTCCTCTTGAAGTTTGTAATGTTATTTTGGACCAACCGTATTTAAGGAAACGTTATGTTATATATGATTCTAGGCCTTGCAGTGTTATTATTACTTTGAACAAGAAATTGTACATGATACCCGAGGAAGTCCCACCTAGTGTTATTTCCTTGATCTCTGCCAAGAAATGCAGGAAGGTCATCTCGTAGAAGAGGAAGTTTGACTTCTTCGTGATTTGCTCTTAGAGTGAGCGAAATATTGCAGACACATCCAGGGCTTCCACGGCTGACCTCTCCACACATCAGAAGCATAAGGTCGTGGAAGAATACTTGAATATCTTCTTCTCACCTATCGGGGTAACTCTCCACTGTCAGGTCAAGCATCCCATCTATCTGACCTCCGATGCATCGTTTCCCAATGGGCCAGTCTACCACCGCTCTCTATTAGAGGACGAGGAGATCAAGTGGCGGATCCAAGAACAACTCCACAAGGGGCACATCCGTACTAGCTCATCGCCTTCTGGAAACCCAATCATGCTTGTACAAAAGAAAGATGGAACCTAGAGACTCTGCATTGATTACTGGGCCCTGAATAAAATCACAGTTAGAAACCGGTACCCGATTACCCAAATCGACGACCTCCTTGACCAGCTCATGGGGGCCAAATACTTCAGTAAGATTGAGCTGAAGTCTAGCTACCACCAGGTCTCAATAGAACAAACAGATGCATGGAATATCGCCTTCAAGTCAAAGGAAGGTCTTTTTGAATGGTTGGTCATGCCCTTCGATTTGAAAAATGCTCTAGCCACTTTCATGAGGATGATGGACAATATCCTGCGACCATTTACTAATACTTTTGTAGTGGTGTATTTGGATGACATCCTCATCTACAACAAGACTTGGGCGGAACACTTGCGGCATATTCAACAGGTTCTGCACACCATGCGGCAGTACAAGCTATACGCCAACTTGGAAAAATGCTCATGGGCAGGGTCCATTACCTGGGCTAGATCGTTGATCAACATGGTGTACATGTGGATCCAGCCAAGATCCAGGTCATACGTGACTAGCCAACCCCATCTACACTCACTAAGCTTTGGAGCTTCTTGTGCCTTGCCAATTTCTACCGCAAGTTCGTGTTGGGATTCTCCCATATTGGTTGGGCCCTCAACCAAGCAACCAGGGGTGGTGGTAAGGAAAACTTTGTGTTGCGTCAGTCCCAACAACAAGTGTTCGATGATTTGAAGCAATGCTTGTGCTCAGCCCCAATACTTTCATTACCAGACCTACAAAAACCCTTTGAGATTGAGACAGATGCTTCAAACTATGATGTGGGCGTCGTTCTCACTCAGCATGACCACCTCGTGACCTATCAGAGTGAGACATTATCATATTATGTCCGCAAGTACCCTACTTACGACAAAGAAATGTACTCCATTATGTAAGCCTACCACCAGTGGAGACATTTCATTCTTGGGAAGAAGGCAACTATCCACACTTATCATAAGCCACTACAATTCATGCAGACACAAGGCAAATTGCAGAATGACCGCCATCAGAAGTGGTCCACATACTTGCAGCAATTCCAACTCAACATCAAGTATAAAACAGGAAGTACCAACCGAGTCACAGATTTCCTCAGCTGACTGCCAGTCCCGGCACTTACCACGGTGCTAGAATCTTGCGACCATAAGACCTCTGGATGGCCCCAACTCTATGATATAGACCCGGACTTCGCCACCACCTACCAAATGTTGGGTGCAAACTCAGTTGCCGCTAATTTCCATCTTCGGGACGGGCTGTTGTGTCATTTGGGCCATATCTGTGTTCCATCAAGCGAGCGAGTGAAGTTGATTTGGGAAGCCCACTATAGTCGGGTGGCAAGACACTTAGTCATCGAAAACACAGTGGTAATGCTACAGAAACATTTTTACTGGCCGAACTTCGACAGGATGTCAGCAAGTATATCAGGTCCTGCATTGCCTAAGCTTTTTACCAAACTGACCACGTAGAAATAGGGCTTGTACACCCCTATGCCTAGTCCTAATAGACCATGGAAATCCATCTCAATGGACTACATGTCCAGACTCTCATCCACCAATAGTGGCAATGACTGCATTTTTCTGGTTGTTGATCACTTTTCTAAAATGACGATTTTGGCTGCTTGCAAGAAGAACATCACAGCAGAGGCCACTGCGAAGCTCTTCTTTGAAGGAGTCT
This sequence comes from Picea glauca, assembly GCA_000966675.3. Classification (NCBI taxonomy): domain Eukaryota; kingdom Viridiplantae; phylum Streptophyta; class Pinopsida; order Pinales; family Pinaceae; genus Picea; species Picea glauca. The sequence goes on along the minus strand of JZKD02S1845769.1, from coordinate 48,527 downwards.
GGGTACATTTTGGAATCCCGCAAACCATTGTTTCAGATAGGTACAATCAGTTTCTCAACATATTATGGTCAAGACTCTGGTCACTATTGGACACCAAGCTCACCAAATCCACGACCTTCCACTCCCAAACAGATGGCCAAACTGAGGTCGTAAATTGAATGATCGTGCATATCCCGCACATGTACAATTCAAAGCACCCCTACACATGGGATGAGAGTCTTCCCTATTTTCAACATAGCTACAATTGACCCCTGCATAGCTCCACCGACCACAACCCCTTTCAGGTGGAGTTGGGATTCCAACCATTGGGTCCCATGGATGTTGTACTACCCCTTGCGACCACCTCGACCGACTAATCCCCTACTCCAACTGAAGCTAACAAATCCACCTGTTTCATTGAGCGGATCCATCACATCCGCCAATAGGTTCAGGATATTCTACAAAAGTCCATTGCCAAGTACAAGGAGCGTCATGATCAACATCGAGTGCCACATAAGTTTCAGGTGGGCGAAAAAGTTCGGTTGCACTTGCAGAAAGAATGCCTTACAAAGGCCCACCAAAAACTTCACCCACTCCGTTATGGGTCGTACACCATCACCAAGGTTGTGGGTGACAATGCTTTTGAGTTCAACATTCCTCCTTTCCTTGGCCTGCACCCAGTGTTCAACATGGATCTCCTTCGGCCTTATTTCCCAACATTATTAGACACCTGAGAGATAGTAGAACAATTGACAGCAACAGAGCTCAATTCCAACTGCATACAACAGGCATCTAGTGATCAGATTGTGGACACACAGGTCAAGGGCACTCACCAACAAAGGATCCAACTTTATCGAGTTATCAAAGTAGGCAACTCCTGCACCAAGGCAAGTGGCTCACCCGGACTAAACTCAACAGAAATTTCCTCATCTGGTGGGGAAACTCAATGCAATGGAGACCATTTATTCAAAGGGGGGAGGATTGATCCATATGGATGTCGATGACCTCCCACTTATTCCACTTAGTTCATTTTGGCAGTTTTTTCCTAGTTTTTGGGTCCCTGACATCCGGGGTCGTTTTCAGGCCCTAAACAACGTTTTTAGGGATCACCATAATTACATTGTAAATAATGATAGAGTTTGATGGCCACATGTGTAGTCCTTGGATAGACCTTTCCAACGAGCTATAGTGTGCCTAAAACTAAGATTGTATGCAAAAGTTACGACCCCGAGAAGTTGATGTACTAACTTACCACAACGGGCCCCACATGACTTTTGGCGGTTCATCTCCCAGGGTTAGGTTTTTCGGTGTCTAGGGTTTTTGGCATTCTCGTTTATTGTAAAAAGGCCTTAAGAGCCTCATTGTAATCATCTTATTGTGAATGAGTGCATTTGTCACATATCTTCTCAGAGATAAGCAACCACCATTCCAACAAGCTTGTTTTCCGCTGCATTTTATAATTTCAACTTATTTCCTTATTGAATAGAAACCAATTTTATTGTATCTATGTTATTTTGTGTTAAGCATCTTTTAATAATCTGTATTCATTTCATTCTGCTCGTAAAATCTGAATCAAAATGTGCCCACAACAACTACCCTTCTCTCTTTCAAGCAAAGGCTCCCTCTCTCTTTGTCTCTCCAAGCCATTGTATTGGAGGAGGAGTTACGATTTTCTAAACCCATATAAGCCTACCCTATCCTTTTATATTTCTAATCTATCAGGCCCTACCAAGAGGCCAACCAATTGCTCCTCCCCTTTTCACATCAAGGTCCAATGCAATAATGTTAGGATTAAACATGTAGTTGTTGATCACGGGTCTAGTCTTAACCTGATCTATCTTCGATTCTGTCGTAAAATGGGTTTCACCTAGAGCCTAGGCCAAATTTGTTCAATGTCAAAAGTAATTGACTGAGTGTCTAAAGGGTCGACCCCACCTATAACAGACAATAATGTCTTTCGTTGCATTGGACAACTTTGGAGGACTTCAAGGGTTGACATGGCACATAGTGTCTTGGCTAAATCTCCCACAATATTGTAATTATGGGCAACTTGTGCATTAGGATTATGCGTAGACCTATGAAGTACACCATTGGGTGGGGAAAACATTGTGTCAATGGATGGATTATCTATCTGGAGAGGGCCACTAGGATGGGAAGTATATGTTGGGTCCTTATCCAAATAATGACTCTCTAGATTCTCGTAATTACAAGCATGAGTTTGGAAATTAACCATCTTGTCACACATGTATATGTTGGAATTCAACAAAAAAAAAACTTGTCAGGAGTTACCTGTCATGCCCCTTTGTGAAGGTGCGTGATTTGTTGACACCATTTGTTGTTCTTGCGGAGGGAATGGATTTATCAATACAACAGGTTGTTGGGAGCTCCCTACCGGAAAAAGTAGCGACAAATTTCATCCATGCTAGGACACTGGTGAGTGATATGGTCTCCACTACAAATGTTGTTGGGAAACTTAACCTTATTTTTCTCTTTAATGTTTCCACTAGTAGCGTTTTGGGTTTAGATTGTCCCTTGCTCAATGAAATATTTTTTCTTCTTGTTCTTCTTCTTTCCTCCAGGTTGTTGAGGATTCTTCAGTTGCATGAATTGTATTGAATTCACCTCAGAGGTCTGAGCAGGGATTGAAGTAGTTTGGTTAGTGAACACAATAGCTCATTGACTTGCATATATAGACATTTGGATCATCTACCCAACTAATTCTCCCATAAAAACATTGGAAATGGAGCCAACCATGTCATCAACATGTGGTCCTAGGTTTGATCTAGTAGGATTTGTTGACGACCTTGGAGCATGAGAAGTGATATCATTGAATGTGCCCCACTGTTAACAAATAAAATCCAGATGTTGGGCACGTAAAATCACCTTCTCCTCAATAATTTCCCCTGACATGGCTACATCTTTGGCTATGGGTGGAAATAGTGACTTGAGAAACCAATCAACTAATAGTTGATCTGGAATCTTAACTTGAATGAGCCTTTATCGCCATCTCCATTCATGGATACGATCAGAACCATGCATGGCGATGTTATAATGCAGTGACGTCAAAAGTTCGGTTCCAGTCTCATAACAAATTGGCAGTTGGAAGTGCGTTAGAAAAGCCACAGCTAAGGACAAAAAATCGCAATTGGCGGCACGAGGTAACTTAATGCACCCTTTGGCCACACTACCAATCGAGGTTCTCTAGAAAATTTTCAAATGTATACTATCATTTGCTAATGATTTCGGAGAACACCATAAGTGGTACATCACGACATGTGTGGAAGGGTCTTCTCCAAGGTTTTCATCAAATTTTGAAATATCAAATGGTAATTTAGTGGGAATTGCTCGCCACGAGGTTTGGTGTTGAATTTCTCGCCACTACTTTGAGTACCCTTGTGAAGATGAGAATCCCTAAAATCGATATTTAATGTCTGCCTCAGGTACTTCCCACCTACAGTCACCTATATGATACCCTGGGAAAGGTCACCATGGATACCACTTCGTAATCAAGGATTGGGTAGAATAGTCACATGTTGGGACCACATGTATGGGTAGGGAAATAAAGCCCAAAGCTTCAAGAAATGATGCCACGTAGAGGGCCTGACACTTTTGAAACCCTCGTAAATATAGTAGTCCAACGAACACCAAAACATGCAGAGAGGGGATATCACTCCACTTTGTCTAGTGCAATCTCATGCTTGAAACTTGTGTTAGAGGTGCTTTCCCAGCAAACGCTCCTTGCTACTAATGGATTTAGTCTCTCTTTAGTGAATTCCTAGTTTCAATTTTATGGCCTTGGAGAGTTAACTCTCCAAAACTACACCAAGGCCCTAAGTCCTAACTATGTTGTTTTCTAAAATAAAAGAGTCTAATGATTTCAAATTAAGCACTTTCTTTTTATTGCATGTTGATTAGTCAAAGGATATGGAAGTGGAATAAATGATGTTTTGACTCTTTAAAACCAAAACAAAGTGGAAATATGAAGATGCAACAAGTGAAAACTTTATGTTTCAATGAAAACTATCTAAGGGAGAGAAAGGAAATTTACTTTTTCACAAGTTCAAGAAATAAACAACACTCATACACCCCAAAAATAGTTATCAACAATCCAAAAACAATCTTAGATCCTAAAAGACAACAAACAACACACCAATGAACCCAAAATCTCAACCCTATATGATTATTAGATGCAAATGTTTTTGTTTCACTAATAAGAATAATCGAAGAAAAAATGCATTACACAATCAAATCAAACTAAAGCAAACATGGTTGTATGATATTGGCAATGGTCACTATTCAGATACCAATGTTGGTACTTGAAGCATACCCAAAACTAAAAAAAAATGAATATGCAATGCAAGATTTTCAAATGAAAGACTGCAAATGAAAAACAAGAATACATTACACAACCAGATCTGTAATAAGCAAGACTAAGAAAATTGTCGAGGTCGTTACTCACCAAGCTAACTCATTCAAACCATGCAAACAAATATGAACTCAATATGCAACTCCTAGATCTGTTTGACAAAACAAAAGGAAGGAAAGGCACCTATCCAAAACTTTAAGAATCAATTATAGATCACCCACAACCTCCCCAAACCAAAACTTAGCAAGATCTAAGAGTAAACTGATCAAAACTCTTAAAAATCCATGTTATAGGAGGTGATCTCGAGTTGCCAATGAGAAACAAGCGACCACTTGCCAAGTCGTTGCACTTTTCCAGTTAGCAGGGTGTGACTATTGGCCCTTGACCAAGTTTAAGAGTACTTGGTCATACTTGACCACTTTTGGGATTGCGACAACTTGCCAAGGAAGGAGTGCAACGCGAAGCAGAAAATAAGGAAGCAAGACCTATTTTGGGGTCCATTTTAGGGTTTTGGGTTGATGTAAGGGGAAAGGGATGTCAGCCCGTGGGTTTACCCATGTTTAGGCCCATTTTGTAATATATAAATAGGAAATGAGATAAGAGGAGATAGTAATGTAGTACATCTATGTGATGTATGAATGAAAGCTTAGAGCTAGTAATTGGATCTGTGTGATCGGATGTATCTTAGAGTGCTTTGTGTATGAGATCGAAGAGCTAAGTGCAGGTTGTTATAGTTTGAAGAGCAAGGAAGAAGGATCTAGCGAGCTGTGCATATATTTTGTCCTGTGCAAAGTAAGGGTCATTAGAGCTCTGTGTTGTAATTGCTTGATCGTGATAATATAAAGAAGGCTTTATGGACGTAACCCCAGGGTGGGGGTGAACCACGGTAACTGTGTTTATAGTGCTTTGTGCTTCCCTCTTATGTATTTATCTCTTTCTTGGCTACGTGCTTGATGTGATTAAGTAGATATAGTTATGGTCTGTGTTGTTGATGAATGAATGAACATTAGATCTAATATATGGGATGCTTAGTGCTTGATCTGTTGAATCTAACCTATATTTCTGTGGATAAGTACTGAATCATTCTTAGTATAAGTATTCACTGCGATTCTTTGTGCCTTCTGTGAAGTATATTAATGAATGTATGCTAAGGAATAACTGCTGCTAAGTGTGATGTAAGAAAGATAATCACATATCTATGTCCTAGCTAAAGTTGCAGATACCTGAGTCTTGCAACCACCCCTGCCTCTACCTCAGGTGAGACTTCATTTGCTTCACAGGTGTTGCCGAAATGGCCAGTAGTTAGGGCTTTGTTGGTGCGCTCTTGAGTGTTGAACCCTGGGTCTTTCCCTGTGCCAATAAATGGTTCTGTTTCGAGGACCTGAAACTGTGACTGCTGGGAATTGAAGAAGAAGAAGCTTTGCATGAAATACGCTTTGTGCGTAGATCTGTTGCTCTAGTGCGCAATGTTCTGTTTGACCTGTGAAACTTTGTGCCAAGAAAAGAAGTCAGATCTGAAGAGAGAGAGGTCAGATCGGAAGAAAAGAAGTCAGATCTGTGAATAAAAAGGTAAGATCTGTAAGCTCCATGCCTTGATAAAGGTAAGAATAGTTAAAAGTCTTAGATCTGGAAGCTTTGTGCTCTGCAAAAGTAAGATCAGTAAAATTGTTTTTGTTTCTAAAGCATGGATCTAGGTATGTTTGATAGATTCTATCCTAGCTTCAAAACTAGGGCATTAATAGATGAAAGAAAGTTTGATATGAATAGATCTGATAAATATAGTGATAGATATGTTATACCTATGCATCGAAAGAATGTATGGACTAACAAGTGGATGCAGGCTCCTAGAAAAAGTTTTTTGCAGGCTAGCCACTATGATCCTGGTGTGCAGTACAGAAGGAGTTGGGGAACATCTAAACAGACGAGAAGATTAACCCTCTGTTATAGTTGCAGACGACTGAGACACCTTACTAAAGAATGCCCTGGGAGAATACCTAGTTGCCTTTGTTGTAAGGCTATGGACCATGAAGTACTCGATTGCCCTAGAATGATTGCTAGGCTTGAGAAGCTGAATATGGAACAAGCAAACCTTGAGGGAGATCAAGAGACCAAGATTATAGCAAAAACCTAGAAAGACTCAGAAAAGATATTGCTACAAATGAAAGATACCTTGAATGATCACCGACATGTTAGGCTATCAAAGATATTCAAAGAAAAGGAGCAAATCGAAGCAAGAATAGGGGACTTTGACATTGACTGTACTCTTGATGAAGAAGCGCAAGTGAACACTATGCCAGAAAGAACTTGGGAAGCTATAGGGAATCCTGCCATGATCCCTTCCCTAGGGGGAACAAGTTTCTTCAGAGGAAAGCTAGTAAACCCATGTGGAAGGCTCACCCGGATACCTATGACTGTCAATGGAACTTCGACAGAGGAAGACTTTGAGATCATTACATTTTTTGAAGACAATGCCCCGTTTACCATGCTCATAAGAAAACCCTGGATTGATAGAGAACAGGCCAGACGAAGAGAAGAAGAGAAAGTTTTGGAACAGAAGAAGCAAGAGTTAAAAGACTTTATGACCAGAAGGATCGTGCACTTGATTGAAGAACAGAAGAGAAGATCACATATATTTAATATTAGTACCTCCGATGTCGAAGCTAAGAGAGCACTTGAGGATCCGCAGAAGATTGAGTTACCTATTTTTGATACAGAAGAGGTATTATCAAGGAAACCTAAGAAAGATTTTCCACAGTGCGAAGTAACTAAGACCACATAAGATAAACATAAGAAAAGTAAAAGCATTATTGAGACGAAACTCACTAGGAAGAAGGCTAGGAAGTTAAGAAAGAAAAGGGCTAATACTGTAAGGTTACAAGAGGTTCTAGAGGACACTTCACGGCAAGAAGAATTGTAGAATTGGAGCTTCGCCGAGATATCAAAACAACGACATAGAATACTTCGCCATGATGAAGCAATATAGCCATTGGAACCGATATACCCATTCGACCGCCACTCCGAACGGATCAAAAAGCAGTTACAGGTTACCACTAGATTGTTGGATAGTACCAGAAAGGATAGAATGAAGTTAATGAAGGCCTCATGTCTGTTGCAAGCAAACCGTTGCTGAGATTGCCTACTTAACCTATCGCACCACGCACCGAGAATACTTTTTTCTAACTGAGAATATGAGTGTGAACCCTGAGATTTACTTACCCTGAGATGATTGCCTTACTATTCGCTGTCGTCTCTAAATTCCTTTTGTACCCAAGCCAGCTGACCCAAGTTTGTATGTCGAATGAGCTCAGCGCTGCTGAGAAAATTGTTGAAGAAGTTCTAATTGATTTAATGGCTGAGAGAGTCATGTCAGAACGCGTAATGTCTATAGGTGTACAAGCATCGTCCTCGGGTGTACTGCCAGCTTCCCCCTCCACTGTTGGAGCAGGACCATCCCGACCGCCTTCAGAAAGACAATCTAAGCTAGGAAATGACTTAGGCACTATAAAGATGATCCCAAGCATCTTGCCTAAATATATCCCACCACTAAGAAGACCAGTGAATCGAGACTCTGTACCCAGAGACTTCGACTATGTTGTAGTCACTACGTACCTCCTGAAAGGGGTGCGCACAGTTCATGCTGACCAGGAGAAGCTCACCACGCTGAAATTTAGTGATTTTAACCTTGGAGATCGCAAGGTATACATCATGCTAGGCCCACACAAGTATTTGACTATTACAAAAGGAAATAACCCCAAGATTGTACCGCAACAATGGACCCATAACCTTACACTGTCAACCCTCCTCAACGTAATGAAGATTCTACATTTCGGGATGCATCAGGAAGTAAATGCCTGTGTTCGATTGTTGTTGTCCTGCTACCACGGAGGATAACTATGGTTGGACCGGCGCATCACCATGGATCTGATTCTGATCAATCGGATCACTGGGCTAAGCATGCAAGGCCCTGACCTGCAGGACTTTTAACCTGGAAAGACCGCAGATCGTGCTCTCGCTCAACAAATAAAAGACACATATGATTATCTGGAGAAAGGCACGTGAGGTTACAAGGTAGCCTCCATTGAGAATGCAACAGTATGCTTTGGTTGCTCGCTGATCGCAGGCAAGTTATTCCAAAAAAACAAACCTACACAGGTGACCAGATTTTTAGTTGACCTTGCAGGGAAGTGCGCGGAGGGACTACAAATGAACTGGGTGAAATACCTTATAAATCAGCTAGAGCTTGACTGTAGACAAGTGCAGGACCAAGGGTATGAGTTCCACTTTAGCTTGTTGCTCATACTCATCACCTTCATCGCGTGGGAACTGCCCCAGAGAGCCACGTTTCCAGAGATCGAATCCTTCGAACCTCGGGCTGCGAAATTCTATACGCTGTGGTACTCCAGCGACATGAACAAATAGTGGCAGTCCAATGTCGTCTTCCATGCGTACTACACTCAGTTGAGGAATGCCATTCAGTCTACACCGTGCATTACACCCAACACTCTTCATAGGTTTCGACCTTTGATGAAATTTCTCACAAATTGTCGCTTCACCTACATCACAACGCGCACAGACGAGCACAAACAACAACTCCAGTCATATTTCAAGATGACAGAAGATGACCTAAAGGATATTACCAAGGAATAGTCGGCATACCTCTTTATTGCAGCAGACCCTGCAGAGATGTCCGACGTAGATAGTCCTAAAGCTATGTCGGATACACCAGGACCGCGCAAGACTAACAAGGAGCTGGAAGTTCAAGATATCCACAACACATCCACGAAGACTGTTTTGCTCTCACCTACGAAGGGAGGTGACGATGAAGAACTAGGGGGCACAAAATTTGAATAGAGCAAAGGCGAGGTTACCCCGCCTAGGGACGAGGCAAATCCCTCCAAGAAAAGGAAGATTACCCCACCGAGGCCCTCATCCAGAAAGAAAACTAAGGCCACTCGGAGCACGCTTAAGACTACGCTTACCCCGAATGATTTTGACTTCTTAATTGTCGTGCTGAATGATGTTTCATTAGAGCTCACAGAAAAGCAAGAAGAAAAGCAGAAGGAACTATTCCACTGGATCACGGGCGAATTCAAAGAAGCGCAACAGGCACTTCAGTCTAACCAAGCAGTTTCTACGGTGTTGTTAACAATGGAAATATTGGGAACAGGTGATGAGCCCACACAATTACACCAGATCATCAAGAAAGTTGAAGCTCGCCTTGGACGAGCTCAAGAATACATAGCGAAAGCCACCCAGGCTTTGGCTCAAGCATAGAGCGCACATGAAGAGCAACGGAGAAAGGCAGAACAGGAGCAACTTGACTTACAAACCAAACGGGAGGAGGAAAAAGACCAGTTATAGCAGAGCAAGGACCAGTTGTTAGCAAAGCAACTTGAAACACAAGAAAGAGTTCACAAGGCACTACGCTCTGTGATGATCATAGAAGTGAAGATGGAAGATCGTCTTCCACAGCAGGTGACCCAATTGGAAGCAATAATCCAACAACTTTAATAGCGCATCACCGATCTGGAGCTCTGCAACATGCTTGAGAGACCCCATGAGATAAGAGATCTAAGAGAGGCCACTGCTCGAAGGGTAGTCGACCAATTAAAAAATTTGGCTTCAGAATGTAAGCAGCTAATCACCAGAAGCGCCAAGACCTATGAAACCCTCGCAGAGAATCCAGAATTGCAGACATTGGAGGCACAACTCCACGAAGAAAAGCAACATGTAGATGTACTACAAGCGCAACTGAAGTTCGTGACCCCAGTCGAAAGAATGAAGAGGTTCGCAAAGAAACGCATAACCCAACAACTAGTACACACGCTGCAAAGTAAAGTAATGGATGTCTCTCAACGACTACAACCACTCCAAGAGAAGGCATGCCAACTGTTCATCGAACTTGAAAGCCAGGGAGTCGAACTCGAATAGGGTGTCATTACTGCAAAACAACGCATGGAAGGACCACTCAATGACACAGTAATCCAAGAATTTACTGACCAAGATGTTGTCGCACTATAGTAGGTTGAAGCCGCTCGAGCCAAGCTCGAGGTGTTTGAAGCGGAATTGGTCAGACCCGAGTGACTCGGGACGAGTCACGGGTGAGTGTTGGGGGCATGTTGGCCCTTGACCAAGTTTAAGAGTACTTGGTCATACTTGACCACTTTTGGGACTGCGACAACTTGCCAAGGAAGGAGCGCAATGTGAAGCAGAAAATAAGAAAACAATACCTATTTTGGGGTCCATTTTAGGGTTTTGGGTTGATGTAACGGGAAAGGGATGTCCGTCCGTGGGTTTACCCACATTTAGGCCTATTTTGTAATCTATAAATAGGCAATGAGATAAGAGGAGATAGTAATGTAGTACATCTATGTGATGTATGAATGAAAGCTTAGTGATAGTAATTGGATCTGTGTGATCGGATGTATCTTAGAGTGCTCTGTGCATGAGATCGGAGAGCTAAGTGCAAGTTGTTATAGTCTGAAGAGCAAGGAAGAAGGATCTAGCAAGTTGCTCAGATCTTATGTCCTATGCAAAGTAAGGGTCATTAGAGCTCTATGCTATAACTGCTTGACCATGATAATATAAAGAAAGCTTTGTGGACGTAGCCCCAGGGTGGGGGTGAACCACGATAACTACGTGTATAGTGCTTTGTGCTTCGCTCTTATGTATTTATCTCTTTCTTGACTAAGTGCTTGATGTGATTAAGTAGATCTAGTTATGCTCTGTGTTGTTGATGAATGAATGAACATTAGATTTGATATATGGGATGCTTAGTGCTTGATCTGCTAAATCTAACCTATATTTCTGTGGATAAGTACTGAATCATTCTTAGTATAAGTATTCACTGCGATTCTCTGTGCCTTCTGCGAAGTATATTAATGAATGTATGCTAAGGCATAACATCTTCTAATTGCGTTGTAAGAAAGATAATCACATATCTGTGTCCCAGCTAAGGTTGCAGACACCTAAGTCTTGCAACCACCCCTACCTCTACCTCAGGTGACACTTCATCTGCTTCGCAGCTGTTGCCAAAAGGGCCAGTAGTTAGGGCTTTGTTGGTGCGCTCTTGAGCGTTGAACCCTGGGTCTGCCCCTGTGCCAACAGTGACCAATCATGTCTGTTAGAAAAACACAAGAGACCATGGGACAGAAATAGGATTCTCAACATATTCAGCCCAGATTTAAGAGATTTTTTGGTTTCAGGGACCCATATAGGAACAACATATAGTATCGAGCTACCAAACACTTTCAGAAGTGAAAAACAACCGGGAGAAATTCTGAAAGTAAGGAAGGAAAGCTAGGCTCTCCCTAGTGGAGTCATCGATTTTGTTTTAGAGTTATCTCCCCTACAGATAGGTGATATCTCTCATTGATCTGATAGAGATCAATGAAAAACTGTGGATAGATTGTTATGGGTCCTTCTAGATCTGGATTTTATACACTCTAGTTGTGATAAAGGGGAGAGGGAAAGGCCTTACCTTATACACAATCAAATGAAGCTAAAACAAACAGGTAATATGAATCCTATTCTTGCACTTGATGCATTTGAGGAAGGTAATATGGCCAATATTTCACCTAAAATCATGGTGGATATATCTGTTAAGCCAACTGTCAAATAGAACACCCTTCTTAGAGAAAATTGTTCCCATGAAGAGATTGCCACCTATAAATCCCTTTTCCAGGAATTTTGTGATGTTTTTATGTGGTATTATTCGAACAGCCTAGACTTGATCCTACCATTATTGAACATCATGTTGATATGTGGCTAGTTGTCGTTCTTGTATGTAGTAAATAATGGGCCATTTATCTTGGCAAGGCCCCCACTATCAAAGCTAAAATTGATAAACTTCATTGTGTGGAATTCATTAATGTGATTGCATACACTTTGTAGGTTTCAAAGGGTTTATAACCCAGTCCCCATTGCAGAGAAGCAAGGCACCATTTGTGTCTATACCAATTTCCTTGATCTAAATCAAGCCTATCCGAAAGATAAATATCGTATGCCATTTATCAATCTAATCATCAATGTGTGTGTTGGACATGATATCCTTTTCTTCATGGATGGATTCTAAGGTTATAATCAGATTCGAATTTGACCCCAAGATCAATACAAAATCACCTTTGGTGAACCATTTGAGAATTCAGTGTATAGTGTTATGCCCTTTAGATTAAAGAACGTTTGAATCACATTTCAACACACCATGCCAAATTACTTTTATGACCTGGTTCACATTATCTTAAGCTTATCTCGATGATCTCACAACTCATTTGAAGATAAGTTTACAACACATTAAAGACTTACATATTGTCTTCCTTCAATGTTAAAAGTATAACATACACTTCAACCCTCTTAAGTTTGTCTTCTACATACCAATTAATCAGTTATTGGGATTCATAGCTTCCAAAGATAGCATTATCATAGGCCCTTTGAAAGTTCAAGCCATCAATGAACTACCCCTAGCTCATAATCTATGCCAATTACAGAGCCTCCAATGTAGAGCCAAACTATTGCATTGATTTATTACCAATTATGCCACCATTGTTGATGGTTTTCTTTGGTTACTATGATTTAGCATACCCTTTGTATGGGATGACCAAGCCCAACAATTCTTCAACACATTAAAGCCTCCCCTTATTTTTGCACCTTTAATCAACTCTCCTAACTTCAATAAGTATTTTATCTTTTACATTTCTTCCTCACCTTTTATTGTTTATGAAGTGTTAGTTTGGGATGGGATAAATGGCTATGTGCACGCCATATATTACATGAGTAAGAACTTATCTAGACCTTCATTATCCTATAATCATGAGGATAGTTTGGTCGGGGTGGTTGTCTTTTCAGTTCATAGGTTGCATCATGTGCAAGACTAAATTCATTACAGATTCTAACTGTATCTCCTTTCTATTGAGTTGACATGTGATCAATTGCAAGTATGATTGTTGGATCATTATATTTCAAGAGTTTGACTTAGAATTTGTTATGACCAAGAGTAAGAATGCCTTAACACTCGTTGAGATCATTTTTAACCTCTAAACTGACACATCAAACCCGCCTTTGAATGATGCCCTTTTGGATCAACACTTGTTTTCTATATCCTCTCATGATCCTTGGTAAGATGACATTTTAGTTTATTTATGAAGCCAGAAATTTGGTTCTCCTCTATCCCATGAATGATCCAGATTTATGAGGGAATGAAATGAAACACATAAATAGGACATAAACGTAGAGATACAATAATACTCTATTTCTATTCAAGAATGAAATATGCAGAGACTGTAAAAGAAATACTGAGTGAAATGAGCTCATTATAATGGTGGTAGCTTATCTATGAGAAGGGATGCAACCACTACACACATCCACAAGAAGATGATTACAATGAGGCTAAAAAGGGCCTTTTAACATAAAGCATCAATGAGAAAACCCTAAACATCCAAAACCCTAACCCTAAAAGATGAAATAGCAAAAGGTTTGTGGACCTAGATGCAGTTAGTTGATACGTCAACTTCTCAAGGACATTACCTTTGCATACGATCTCCATTTGGAGCACTCAGTGCCTCGTCAGAGAGGTATAGCCAAGAAGTACACATTCCAAATGGTCCACTCATAGGTCTTCGACTATCGACTAAGCACTTCCGGGCCAAAACAATGTTGTTTAGGGCCTCAAAACAACCCCAAAAGTTCAGGACCTGAAAAAACTGTAGAAAATTTGTCGAGATGGAAACTGTATTTTGAGCCAATGGAATAGGTGGGCAGCCACCGATGTCCACCTAGATTAATCCTCCCCCCTTAGGAAGCAATGGTCTCCATTGTGTTGAGTGTTCCCATCAAATGGGGAAACTTTTGTTGAACTTGACGCTTGGCAAGCCACTTGCCTTCGTGCAGTAGCTGCCCTGCTTTGACAACCTGATAGAGTTGGATCTTCTATTGGTGGGTGTCGTTAACCTGTGCGTCCATGATTCAATCAATGGTTTCATGTTCCATGCAGTTAGGGTGGATCTTTGTAGGTGTCAATTGCTCCTCCACTTCCGATGTGTCCAATATGTTGGGTATGTGTTATATTCTTTGCACGACTAGCTCATGTCTGCTACGTTGAGTCGGGCACGTGGGGGGGTTTGAGGGGAGGCCGACAGGCCCCCCCTTTCAGAGGTTGTGAGGGAAGGGGCGATATCCCCCATGCGCGAGGGTTCTCCCGAGAATTTTTCTTGGCTTGGGAAATGTGTCACATTTTAGCCTCGTTTTTCGTGTCGCCTCAATTTTTGTGTCGATTGTTGGGCGATTTTTTGACACATGGTTTTTTCCAATGGTTTTCTATTTTCAGTTAAAGAATTAGGGTTGTTGACTAATCCAAGTCATTGGGTTAGGTTTTCGTATGTCACTGGCTCCTATATGTATATTGTATTGTAAACAATGTATAACTATGTATGAATATAGAATATGTTGGTTTTCCTGGTTTGGGTTTCGAGGGGAAAAATCTATGTGTAATGTTTGTATTTGCCATCGCATATTTTATGTTCTTTTACTCAAAATCTGCTAGCAGTAAATAATTGTACAAGGTTAAAATCTACACAATAGTGGTCAGAAATATGGTCGAAAGAGGTCCACATTGAACATTAGGTGCAAGCCAAGGAAGGGGGGAATACTTAACTCAAAAGCATTGTCCTCCACAGCCTTGGTGATGGTGAAAGGTCCATAACAAAATCTACGCAACTTCTGATGGGATCCTGTAAGACGATCTTTTTGCAAACGCAACCAAACCTTATCTTCCACCTAGAACTTGTGGGGAACCCGATGTTGATCATGGTGTTGCTTGTACTTAGCATTGGATTTCTACAAAATATCATGGATATGTTTGTGGATCTGTTGAATCCATTAAATGAATTTGGTGGCTTTATTGACCTTAGAATGAGCATGGGAATATTTTTCTTGTGTGGATGCAAGGGTTAGTGCTATATCAATGGGGCCCAATGGTTGAAAGCCCATCTCCACCTAAAAAGGGTTGTGGTCGGTCAAGATATGGAGGGATCATTTGTAGTTTTGTTGAGCATCAGGAAGGCTCTCATCCCATGTGTGTGGATGATTGGAGTTATACATGCACAAGATATGCACGATCATCCTATTGATGACATATGTCTATCCATCATTCTGATGGTGGAAGGCAGTGGATTTGGTGAGTTTGGTGTCCAACGAGAACCAGAGGCTCAACCAAAATGTGCTCAAGAATCTATTGTCCACCATGATAAGATGGTCTGTGGTAGTACAAAGTGTACCTAGACATGCTCAAAGAAGAGCTTGGTAGTGGCCTCAATTGTGATACTCTTATTGCACTCGGTCAGAATGACCATCTTAGAGAATCAATCAATCAACCCCGAATACACAATCATTTCGATGCTTAGTTGAGGGGAGACTTGACATGTAGTCCATTAAGATGGATTCCCAAGGCCTGTCGGGAGTAAGTAGAGGGGTGTACAGTCCATATTTTTTAATGGTTGGCTTGGCAATGGAGCAAGCAATGCAATATCTAATATAATGACTAACATCTTGTCGAAGCTTCAACCATTATAAATACTTATGTAGTACTACCACTATCTTCTCCATGCCAAAGTGCTCTGCCACCTGATTGTAATCGGCTTCCCAAATTAGCTTCGAAAGCTCGCTTGAAGGAACACAAAGATGACCCGGATGACATAGCAGTCCATCGTGAATATGAAAGTCAGCAACAACTGTGCTTGTTCCCAACATCTGGTAGGTTGTAGTGAAGTCAAGATCACTGTCATGGAGTTGGGACCACCCGAAGGTCTCATTTTTGCGAGCATCAAGCACCATGGTTAGTGTTTCAACTAAAGGTCAACTAAGGTAGTCAACGACACAATTGGTGTTATGTTTCTTATACTTGATGTTAAAGTGAAAGTACTGCAAGTATGTGGAACACTTTTGATGGCATTCATTCTACAATTTGCCTTGTGTCTGCATGAACTACATAGGCTTGTGATCTGTATGGATGATTGTCTCCTTCCCTAGAATGTAATGCTTCCATTAGCGACATGCTTGTGCAATGGAATACATTTCTTTGTCCTAGGTGGGGTACCTATGAATGGAATATGAGAGTGTCTCACTGTGATAAGCCATCGGATGACCGTGTTGAGTGAGAACGACACCAACATCATACTCTCAAGCATATGTCTCGATCTGAAATGGTTGTTGCATATCGGGTAAGGAAAACACCGAGGTCGAGCATAAGTAATGTTTTCGATCATCAAAGGCTTTATGTTGGGACCTGTCCCACACAAATTTGGCTTTGCAGCCAGCCTTAGCCACTTAGATGAGAGCCCATGCAATATTAGAGAACTCAAATACAAATCTGCAATAGAAGTTGGCAAGACGCAAGAAGCTTTGAAGCCCAGTTAGTGTTGTCGGGGCTGGCCAGTCACGAATGTCTTGGATCTTAGTTGGATCAACATACACACCATGTTCATCTATAATGTATCTGAGGTATTAGACCATATTCATGCCGAAGGAACATTTCTCTAAGTTAGCATATACTTTGTGTTGTTGCAGAGTGTGGAGGACCTGTTGAATCTATTGCAAGTGTTATGCCCAACTCTTGTTCAAGATGAGGATGTCATCCAGATATACAACGACAAAGGAATTGGTGAAGGGATGCATGATGTCATCCATTAACGTCATGAAAGTTGTTGGGGCATTCTTCAAGTCAAAGGGTGTGACAAACCACTAAGAAAAACATTCTTTAGACTGGAAAGCAGTCTTCCATACATCAATTTGTTTTATGGGGACCTGGTGGTAGTCAAACTTCAGTTGATCTTACTAAAGTACTCGACCCCTTTGAGCTAGTCGAGAAGGCCATTAGTTCGGGGAATTGGATATCGATTCCTAATTGTTATTTTGTTCAGAGTTCTATAATCCATTAAGAGTTTCCAGGTCATGTCTTTTTTTACATGAGCGTGATTAGGCTTCTATAGAGTGAGGAGCTTGGTCGAATGTGCTCTTTTTGGAGCAGCTCTTGAATTTAGCACTTGATTCCTCATTTTCCATTAGAGAGCATTGATAAACTGGCCCATTAGGCAAAGACATTCCAGGGGTCAACAAAATTAAATGCTTGATCTAACAGTTCATATGCACCCCAATAGATGAGGTGAAGATGTCTCGATATTCTTCCACTACTTTGTCCACTTGCTTTTGTCACATAAAGGATCCCTGTATAGAGGCCATAGATGTGACCATGACCTTCTATTCACTTCAAGAGTGAATCATTAAGAGGACAAGTTTCCCAGTCTGGGAGATGACCTTCCTGCATTGCTTAGTTGAGACCAAAGAAATTGTGGTAGGTGGAGCTACCTCTGGTATCCTATACAATTGTCTACTCACAATAACAATGACACTACAAGGTCTAGACTCATATATAACATGACGTTTCCACATATACGGCCAGCGTAAAAGAACATCACAAACTTCAAGTGGGAAAACATCACACAATACCTCGTCCTTGAAGGGCTTGATTCCATAGGGTGGGCAACACTATTGGTCGACGTAGAGATCTTGTCCTTGGTTGAGCCCCCCGATGTTGTACAATTGCAGATGTGGTGTTGTCAACAAATCCAACCGCTTGATGACCTCTACTAAGATGACATTCTTTTCGCTTCCGCTATTAATAATGAAATGTAGTGGAGCACTCTTCACACACATCTATGAGTGAAAAAGGTAGTCACCTTCCTCCGACTCTTTTGGTTTGTTTGGCTGGATATTGGTGGTAGTTAATCTGGAACTAGGTTTTGTATCAATGATATGATTTCCCTTGTATGGCTTTGAATCAAATTCAGAGACTATATCTGACTCTGAGGCTTTCAACTCGGCCATTAATGACTGCTTCGAGCGAGATTCATCGATATTGTGCCAGGGGTTTTTATGGAACTCGCACCACTTCCCAGTGTCTTTCTTTGTCTTCGCATTACCTTTCTCTGTTTACAACTGAGACTGGTTGTTCTTAGGTTGTTCATCCTTGCTTTGTCCTTTGTTCTATGTGTTGGGGTTGCCTTTTCCCTACTTATGTTGCGATGCAGTCGTATATCCAAACTCCTACTTATTCATTTGCTTAAATTTTTGTTCGATTTTGCAGCATACTGATAAGCGACTCACAATGACGAGATGTAAAAAAACTCCATCTATGTTTGGATTTATCTATGTAGACCCCCACAGTATTTTAGAACCAGATGTCAGTTAGAGTATTTGATACCCAACTTAGTGTGTAAGGTATGGAAGGTATTTATGAACTCTGACACTATTTGGTCCATCTCCTGACACAATGTGGTTCATCTCGTGTATTGGTCGTCATAGTTTCCAATAGGGTAATATTGTTCCTTGACAACAACCATAAAAGATTCTCAAGTGGGTTACGCCCCAAATATTCGAGACTCCTCTCTGGAGTTTTGTTGATAGTAAGTTTCCTGATAATGTTTGACATGGGGGACAACCTTAAGGAGCGCAAAGGGGATATTTTTCCTATTGGAAAAATTGTGGACAAACAAATAACCTTCTAGTAGATTTAACCACTTTTCCAAGGCATTCACATCTATCTCACCTTCAAATACAAAAATATCAAAATTAACATATACCTTGAAGGGGGTGGTGCCTCCTAAGTGGTCGCTTGAAAAAGATGCATCTGTTGTTTCTGACAGTCGTCGAAGGATTTGGGAAAAATTATCCATCATCTCATTCCTCTATTGTGTGAGGGATTCCGCGAGCAACAACTTAATAGGATCTCCTACTCCCTGGTCTCTCTTTTCCTCTGCCATGGGTGGTCGTTGAGGTCAGAGAGGATGGTCTTCCAAGGGCTTAACTAGTTCAAGTCCTAATGCCTTATACCCGACCCCGTTATGAACATGCATAAAGAAACATATAAATAACAAAATTATCTAATACCACTGATATGAATTTATGAGGGAACAAAATGAAACACATAAATAGGATAGAAACACATAAATATAGTAATACTCAAATTCTTTTAAAGAATGAAATATGCAGACACTATAAAGAAAATACATAGTGAAATGAGCTCGCTAGAATGGTGTTAGATTATCTCTGAGAAGAGATGTGATGACTACGCGCATTTGTAAGAAGATGATTACAATGAGGCTGAAAAAGGCCTTTTAACATAAAGCATCAATTTGAAACCCTAAATATTCAAGACCCTAACCCCAGGAGATGAAACACTAAAAGAATTGTGGGCCCTGATGTGTTTAATTGATACATCAACTTCCGAGCGACATTTTTGCATATGATCTCCATTTGGGGTGCTTGATACCTCATCAGAAAGCTCTGGCCAATAAGTATACATTATGAACGAACAACCCAGTTCAAAGTCTTCGTTTATTAACTGGGTGCTTCGAGGCCCAAAAAATGTTGTTTAGGGCCTCAAAATGGCCTCGGAAGTTCAAGGCTCGAAAAATCGTAGAAACACTATTGAGATGGAAATTGTATTTTGAGCCAGTGGAATAGGTGGGCGGGCACCGATGTCCACCTGGATCATTATGTTCGATGATGTATTCATCATCAATGTCCTCAATATCTCCTCATTGGCAATGATATTTATCAATGAGGGGTTGTGATCTAGGTGGATATTGGTGGCCACCCACCTGTTCCAAATTCCAACTGGCTCATCTTGACAGTTTTCAGTTCAACACGTTTCCTTGAAATGGGGACATTTCTTTGTAATTGTGGGTTATGCACTTACGGGGCTATCCTGAAGCCCTACACAACGTCCAGGTGGATATTGGTGGCCGCCCACCGATTCCAACTATCTTATTTTGGAAGTTTTCATGTCATTACATCTTTTTGTACTTCCAAGGCCGTTTTAGGCCTCTAAACAATGTTTTCTTGGCTTGCCACAGTCTAACTATAGATAAAGACATAGATGGACAACACAATGCATAGTTCTTGAAAAGACCTTTCCAATGGTCTATCACGTGCCTAAAACGAAGATCGTATGCAAAAGTTACACCCCAGGAAGTTAATGTACTAACTTACCCCAACAGGGCCCACATGAATTTTGACACTTCATCTCCTAGGGTTAGGTTTTTGGATGTATAGGGTTTTGGCATTCATGTTTATCATAAAAATGCCTTTAGAGCCTCATTGTAATCATCCTCTTGTTAATGACTGTAGCCATCACATCTCTTCTCAGAGATAAAGTTGCCACCATTCTAGCGAGTCTTGCACTCTGTACTTTTACAGTCTCTGTACATTTCTTTCATTGATAGAAATCATGTATTGCTATATTTCTTTGTTTATGGTCATTTTTATGTGTATTTCATTGTAATATCTCTGCTTTCATTTCATTTCAAAAATAATCTGAATCAGGTTTACACTTTGTTGCATCGTTGTCTCACTCAAAATTAGGAATAGCAAGTCTTAAATGCTTTCCATGTCAGTGCTTGTGGTGGCCACCTTTCTTGGATAATTACTGTCCAAAACATTATCCTTCCAGGTTGTTTTTTCCCTACTCTATTTTCTAATTGTTGTTGGGAATAGGATCGCAGAGCAATAAAATTAAAACAAATAAAAATGAATGCAGAAATAAAACACACAAGAACACAATACAAGAGAGACGTCAACGTACGTGGTTCACTCAATATGGGCTACATCCATGAAGAAACTACCAATCATTCCTTTATTATGTCCAACAAAATGAAGGGATAACACCTACAACACATCCACTGCAGCCTCCTCTTCACTCTCTCACAATCTCCTCTCTTGGTCACAATACTCTTTCTCTGTCATTGTATTGACTTCACCATTACAATACAATATATAAGATCTCATGACATCTAAAAGCTCTAATCCATTGACTTGGATTAGATTAAATCCTTAATTCCTTGACTAGAATTAGAAAACCGTGGGCCGGAAAATCGTGTTCCAAAATTGCCCAAAATAGATGCAAAAAAAACACCACTAAAATTTTGTTCATGGCTTCACCCCCGAAACCCTATATAAAGAGGTGACTACCATCCCCACTATTCCCAACACAACATAACAACACATGGGGTTAATCATGCAAATAATACAACACATACACAACAAAGCTCCACCAAGGACTAGGATCCCAATGCGCCAAAAAAATACCTCTAAAACAAGAACATAATCAAGGTCCACAACCAACAATCTCCCACTTGGAGACTGATCACAATAAATCCACCGCTATTGCACCTATTAGAATATGCTCCAACTTTGGACTTGGCAAGTTTCTCATCTTCACCATCGTGCTTGCATGCCAACTGAAATTGAGCATGGAATTTAGTTTCTCCCTGAGCGGGAGTGGTGGGTCGGAGACGAGGAATAAATGAGGGTTTTTTTTGTTTTGGTAAGAGACTACTTGTTGTGCTTCCTTGGTGTGGTGAGTAGCTTCAAGCCAAGTCAGGAGGCAAGCCATTAGGACATGGGCTCAGATATCATCCTTCGGGTCACTAATAAAGCATTCCCCAAAAAAGGTGTCTTACATGTCCTCTGTTCGTAAAACCAATTGCTCAAAAGCTACTATACATTCTTCCACTATACAAGACTGTTTCAACTTGGTCAAATGGCCCAAATGATGTGTGTTGGTGTCAAAGTGCTCATATAGTTCTACGATAAACCAAGTCTAAGCAATATACCCTCAGTGTGATTTTTTTCGCCATTGCCACCATTTCCATTATTCTGGATCCAAATAAAGGACATTGATGTGAAGTTTGGTCAATTCATCAATAATGGCATGCAAGAAGAAATAATATTCCATTTGAGTGACCTAGCCCGTGGGATTTGCACCATCAAATTTGTTCACCTAAACTTTGGGAAGACGTCGTTCACGATGAAGGTGGTTGGAATGAAAGGCCATGGAATGGGAGGAGTCAATGTCGTCCTGGTAGGAAGGTTGTTCAAAGGAGGCAGGGCCCCAAAATTGTCTTATGAAGTTTTTCATCTCTTCAGAAAGGGTGTGCAGGGACTGTTTCACTTCGTTCATATTTGTAAAGACCGTCAACAGTGGATTTGAGGGTAGAAATATTGGAATTGATGTTCTAGATTCAGTCTTGTTTTGGCCGATGTTGATTTGCAAGACAATGATAGTGGTTTCAAATGCTTCGTTATGGGTGTGGGCCATTTGGGAGGTAGGAAAATAAGAAGTGAGTGGGACTATAGAAAAAAGGCTTATAAATGATAGATATTACTGTGATCAGGGCGAAGAGAGGAATCTAGTGGGATAGGTCCCAAATAAGGGTGTTGGGAGGGT
>JZKD02S1845769.1:9788-23419 GCA_000966675.3 Picea glauca | reverse complement strand
TAGTTGCAACATTAAAGGCCAACATGGCGTGCGCAGACTTTCTCTGGTCAGATGAGGACCAACCATGACCCTTTGGAGAAAATCAGTGTATAGGACCGTCTCGGGCAGACTGTCTACCGGATTCCCCATACCTTGCCTTCAATAAGTGAGCTGAGGTTTCAACTACCTCTGTTTAGCTTCATTTAATTCTTAAGCGAGGACCCGGATCGAAGTAGGGATGAACTGGTCTTGGAGGACGCGGTATTCCCTTCTGTGGCAAAACCCAACGCTTTGGCACCTTTGCATAACTCTCTTCCTTTCTCAAGTGACAACGGGCTGTGACCCTGCGTTTATTCTCGAAGGCGCCTTCGGTGTTCGCGAATATGGAGGGACTGATCCTTGCTTATCCTAGTCGCAATGAGCGAAACGCCGAGATGGCTCAATTGGGCGCCAGGTGTCCCCTTTGGATGGACGACTGAGAATGCTCTGTAATACTGCGGGCCCGACTTTGGGCGCCTTTGGAGTTCGGGGTTTCGAGATATAGGGCAACATGGAACCTTCACCCTTCGAACTCCTGAATGTCGAAACGCCGACGCGACTAGATCTCTCGCCACGCGTCCTTTGGGATGAACAACTGTTATCCATTCCTGCATACAATATGGGCACGATCTATTTGCGCTATTCTCGTCGCAACTCTGCTATCTGCGATTTCCCGCCAGCCGTTGATCCGCTCATATGGATGAATCCGGACCGTTGACACTATAATTTTGCCCGCTCGCTTGATTTTAGGCCCGAAAAGGACTTCTTCTGTGTGCTGCGCTTGGGCGCTCCTTGTGCAACCTGCAGACCTGGATATCCCGATGCGAAAGACAAGAATTGTCGCTAACAGTGTCAAAGTGCTCATATAGTTCTACGATAAACCAAGTCTAAGCAATATACCCTCGATGTGATTTTTTTCGCCATTGCCACCATTTCCATTATTCTAGATCCAAATAAAGGACATTGATGTGAAGTTTGGTCAATTCATCAATAATGGCATGCAAGAAGAAATAATATTCCATTTGAGTGACCTAGCCCGTGGGATTTGCACCATCAAATTTGTTCACCTAAAATTTGGGAAGACGTTGTTCACGATGAAGGTGGTTGGAATGAAAGGCCATGGAATGGGAGGAGTCAATGTCGTCCTGGTAGGAAGGTTGTTCAAAGGAGGTAGGGCCCCAAAATTGTCTTATGAAGTTTTTCCTCTCTTCAGAAAGGGTGTGCAGGGACTGTTTCACTTCGTTCATATTTGTAAAGACCGTCAACAGTAGAGTTGAGGGTAGAAATATTGGAATTGATGTTCTAGATTCAGTCTTGTTTTGACCGATGTTGATTTGCAAGACATTGATAGTGGTTTCAAATGCTTTGTTATGGGTGTGGGCCATTTGGGAGGTAGGAAAACAAGAAGCGGGTAGGACTATAGAAAAAAGGCTTATAAATGATAGATACTACTGTGATCAGGGCAAAGAGAGGAATCCAGTGGGATAGGTCCCAAATAAGGGTGGTGGGTGGGTGGGACCATAGAAAAAGGCTTATAAGTGACAGGTACCACCATGATTAGGGCGAATAGAGGAATCTAATGAGATAGGTATCAAATAAGGGTGTCGATAGGACCACTATATTTTTTAACTCCCACAGAGCATACTCTGGTCTGAATAATGCTACAATGACCAAATGCCCAAATTTTTAGTAGGTAAAATTGTGTAGTAATTTTGCAACTTGGATGCAGGAGGCAAGGTTGTGTGGCATAATTTCCCCGATGTCTTTGTTTTTTTCTATTATGACAACAAGGGTTGGGGTTTTGAGGGTTCCTACAAACGAGGGTTTTTCCTATGTTATATCTCTCTAATATACCAATAGGATCCAACAGTAGTACTCAACCCAATATAATCTCAAGGCACCAACTAAGGAGGCTCTACCGTACCCTTAGTTGTACTACCTGATTACCCAGGTACACAAGAGTGATCTTCCTAAGTGTTGTTCTCAGTGCCACTATAGAAATCATGCGATCGATAAGCTAATTTAGCGTTGGTTTTAGGAGACCTATTGATCCAGGTTGATATTGGTGGCCACCCATCTTTTCCAACTAGCTCAAAACAATTTTCTCGCAATTTTGGTAATTTATTATTTTTAACAGTTTTTCACTTCTGGAGCCGTTTTGAGGCCCTAAACAATGTTTTTTAATAAAATAGGGATCATTATGAATTATCCTTCAATATCTTCCCCAAAATGAATCTCCTCTACGATACCTTTCCAACGGGCTATCATACGCCTAAAACAGAGATCGTATGCAAAAGTTACGACCCCGAGAAGTTGATGTACTAACTTACCCAAACAGGTCCCACATGACTTTTGGTGCTTCATCTCCTAGGGTTAGGTTTTTGGATGTTTAGGGATTTTTATATTCCTATTTATTGTAAAAAGACATTCATAGCCTCATTGTAATCATCTTCTTGCGAATGAGTGCAATCTCACATCTCTTCTCGGAGATAAGCCACCATCATTCTAGCAAACTTGTTTCTGCTGCATTTTACAGTTTCATCTTATTTCCTTATTTAATAGAAAACCAGTTTGATTGTATCTCTGTTATTTTGTGTTAAGCACCTATTAATAATTTGTAGTCATTTCGTTCTGCTCGTAGAATTCCAGTCAGTGGTATCAGAGCGGTCTGCTCCTTGTCGTCTTAATGCATGTCCCCAACGAGGTCGAAGTACGAAGAGTTGGGTCTCGAGCTTGTTTCTCTTGAGGAGAAAAGCTCTCACATGCCCAAGAGACCTCTCATGGCAAGAGAAAATAAAGATGACGAGACAGGAGATCCTTTCAAAGTGTTGATTGAGGAAGCCCTCATGCAACAGAGGAAAGAGATGATGGATAGTTTTGCGCAAATCTTTTGGCGGCTACCAACAGGCAACGCATTTTCTTCGAGCGGAGGCACCACCCCCTTCAAGGTACAAATAAACTTCGATATTCCTATATTTGAAGGTCAGATAGATGCAGATGTTGTAGACAAGTGGTTGAATCTACTAGAAGGGTATTTTTATGTCCATAACTTTTTGAATAGAGAGAAGATTACTTTTGCGCTCCTCAAAGTCGTTCCCCGTGTCAAAGATTGTTGGGAAACTTTCTGTGAGCAAAAGGAAACAGAGGAACCCTCATTATTTATAGTCACGACCACCTGGGAATCCTTCAAGGATGCTATTAAGGAACAATACTACCCTGTCAAAAGTTATGATGACTTGTATACCAAATGGACCACTCTATGGCAAGAAAGAGACCAAGCAATGCCTGATTTGACAAATATCTTCCATACCTTACGCACCAAGATGGGTATCAAATATTCAGAGCGACATCTAGTGCTTAAGTATCCCAGTGCTCTGCATAGATACATCTAGACCGAAATGGAATTTCTGGACATCTCATCCTTTAGCGCGGCCTACCAATATGTCGTCAACATCGAGCAGAAGCTCAAACAAAAGACGCAACAATTTGGGCCTGGGAACCCCTCACAACAAAAGCCAGGAAAGGGCGGCCCCAACCCACAGAACAAAGGAGATAACAAAGATGGATAGTATCAGAACAACCAGTCCAAGCCGCAAGCAAAGAAGGACACTAGAAAGACAAAGAAAGATATCGAGAAGTGGTGTGAATTCCATAAGAGCCCTTGGCATAACACTGTTGACTACCGCTCAAAGCAGTCGCTTGTGGCCGAAGTGAAAGCCTCTAAATCAGATGTGAGTTCTGACTTTGAGCTAGAACAAAAAAAGGGAAGACAGATCATTGGCGCGGAACCCAGTGCCACCGTTGCTACCACCAAGCTCCAGATCGTTGAACCAGACGAGCCAAAAGAAGGAGAGCGCCTCTTCCATTCATAGATGTGGCTAAAAGGCACCCTGCTGCACTTCATCGTTGATAGCGGTAGCCAAAAGAATCTCATCTCAGTTGAGGTCGTCAAGCAGCTGGCCCTGCCGACAATGCCACACCCACAACCCTACACCATTGGATGGCTCTGCCAAAGCAACAATCTCCACATCAACCAACAGTGTGGACTGTCGTCTGGCATCAAGCCCTTCAAAGACAAGATATTGTATGATGTTGCTCCTCTCAAAGTTTGTGATGTTCTTTTGGGCCAACCCTATCTATGGAAACGTCATGTTGTATATGAGTCTAGGCCTCGTAGTGTTATTATTACTTTGAAAAGGAAATTGTACAGGATACCCGAGGTAGTCCCACCTAGTTTTATTGACTTGATCTCTGCTAAGCAATGCAGGAAGGTCATCTCTCAGACAGAGAGGTTTGTCTTCTTCGTGATTCACTCTCAGAATAAGTGAAATATCACAGCCACATCCAGGGTCTTTGTGGTCGACCTCTCCACACAACAGAGGCAAGTAGATAAGGTCATGGAAGAATACTCAAATATCTTCTCCTCACCTACTTTGGTACCTCTGCACTGCTAGGTCAAGCACCCCATCGATCTGACCCCCAACACACCGCTGCCCAATGGGCCAGTCTATCGCCGCTCTCTATTAGAGAATGAGGAGATCAAGCGACAGATCCAATAACTGCTCCACGAGGGGCACATCCGTCCTAGCTCATCACCTCGTGGGAGCCCAATCGTGCTGGTACAGAAGAAAGATGGAACCTGGTGACTCTGCATTGATTACCTGACTCTGAATAAAATCACAGTCAGAAACCGGTACCCGATTCCCAGAATCGACGACCTCCTTGATCAACTCACGGGGGACAAATACTTCAGTAAGATTGATCTGAAGTCTGGCTAACACTAGGTCCCGATAGAACAAACAGATGTATGGAAGACCACCTTCAAGTCAAAGGAAGGCCTTTTTGAATGGTTGGTCATGCCCTTTGAATTGACAAATGCTCCAACCACTTTCATGAGGATGATGGACGATAGTCTGCGACCATTCACCAATACTTTTGTAGTGGTGTATCTGGATGACATTCTCATTTACAACAAGACTTGGGTCGAACGCTTCCAGCATATTCAATAGGTTCTGCACACCTTGCGGCAGCACAAGCTATATGCCAACTTGTAAAAATGTTCCTTCAGCATGGATAGGGTCCATTACTTGGGCTACATCGTTGATCGACATGGCGTACATGTGGATTTAGCCAAGATCCAAGTCATCCGTGACTGGCCAGCCCCAACCACACTCGTTGAGCTTCAGAGCTTCTTGGGCCTTGCCAATTTCTATCTCAAGTTCGTGTTGGGATTCTCCCATATTGCATGGGCCCTCAGCCAAATAACCAGGGGTGGTGGTAAGGCGAAATTTGCGTGGGGCTGGTCCCAAAAACAAGCGCTCAATGATTTGAAGCAACACTAGTTCTCAATCCCAGTACTTTCACTACCAGACCTGCAACAACCCTTTGAGATCAAGACATATGCTTCATACTATGTTGTGGGCATCGTTCTCACTGAACACGACCACCCCGTGGCCTATCATAGTGAGACACTATCAGATGTTGTCCATAAGTACCCTACTTACGATAAATAAATGTACTCCATTGTGCAAGCCTGTCGCCAGTGGAGACATTACATTCTTGGGAGGGAGACAATCATCCACACTGATCATAAGCCACTGCAATTCATGCAGACACAAGGAAAATTGCAGAATGACCGCCATCAAAAGTGGTCCACATACTTCTAGCAATTCCACCGCAACATGAAGTATAAAACAGGAAGAACCAATCGCATCGTTGATTGCCTCAACAGACCGCCAATCGTGGCACTCACCACGGTGCTAGACTCATGCGGCCATGAGACCTCTGGATGGCCCCAACTTTATGAGACAGACCCGAACTTCGCCACCACCTACCAAATGTTGGGTGCAAATGCAGTTGTCAATAATTTCCATCTTCAAGATGGGTTGTTGTGTCGTCTTGGCCATATATGTGTTCCATCAAGCGAGCGAGTGAAGCTGATATTGGAAGCCCACTACAGTCAGGTGGCAGGACACTTCATCGTAGAAAAGATAGTGGTGATGTTACATAAACATTTATACTGGCCGAAACTTCGACAGGAGGTCAACAAGTATATCAGGTCCTACACTGCCTGCATTATTGCCAAGTTGACCACTAAGAAACATGGTCTGTACACCCCTCTTCCTACTCCTGACAGGCCATGAGAATCCATCTCAATGGACTACATATTGGGCTTCCCATCCACCAAGCGGGGAAATGACTGTTTTTTTGGGGTTGTTGATCGCTTTTCTAAGATGGCGATTATGGTTGCATGCAAGAAGAGCATCACAACAGAGGCCACTGCCAAGCTCTTCTTTGAACGATTCTGAGTACATTTTGGAATCCCACAAACCATTGTCTCAGATCGGGACAGTCAATTTCTCAACACATTATGGTCGAGCCTCTGGTCACTGCAGGACACCAAGATCACCAAATCCACGACCTTCCACCCCCAGACAGATGGCCAAATCGAGCTCATAAATCAAATGATTGTGCATATTCTTCGCATGTATAATTCCAAGCACCCCTGCACATGGGATGAGAGCCTTCCCTATGTCCAACATAGATACAACCGAGCCCTTCATAGCTCAACTGACCACAATCCCTTTTAGGTGGGGTTGGGATTCCAACCATTGGGTCCCATAGATGTTGCACTTCCCCTTGCGGTCACCTTGACCGACTCGTCTCCTGCTCCAACTGAAGCTGACAAAGCCACCTGGTTCATTGAGCGGATCCAGCACATCTGCCAACAGGTTCAGGATATCCTACAGAAGTCTAATGACAAGTACAAGCAATGCCATGATCAACATCGGGTGCCACATAAGTTTCAGGTGGGTGACAAAGTTTGGTTGCACTTGCAGAAAGAACACCTTACAGGTTCCCATCGGAAGCTTCGCCCACTCTGTTATGGGTCGTACACCCTCACTAAGGCCATGGGGGATAATGCTTTTGAGCTAATCATTCCTCCTTTCCTTGGCCTGCACCTAGTGTTCAACGTGGATCTCCTTCGCCCTTATTTCCCACCATTATTGGACACCTCAGAAGTAATCAAACAACTGAAACCAACAGAGCTCAACCCTGACTGCATACAACATGCATCCAGTGATCAGATTATGGACACACAGATCAAGGGCACTCGACAACAAAGGATCCAACTTTATCGATTCGTCAAAGCAGGGCAACTCCTGCACTAAGGCAAGTGGCTCACCTAGGGCCAAATTTAGCCGAAATTTCCTCATCTGATGGGGGAACTCAATGCAATGGAGACCATTTCTTCCTAAGGAGGGAGGATTGATCCAGGTGGATATCGGTTTCCACCCGCCTTTTCCAACTGGCTCAAAACTATTTTCTAGCAATTTTGGCAATTTACTATTTTTAGCAGTTTTTCACTTCCGGAGCCGTTTTGAGGCCCTAAACGATGTTTTTTTGGAAAACGGGGATCAATAAGTATTTTCCTTTGATATTGCTCCCAAAATGAATCTCCTCAACGATACCTTTCCAACGGGCTATCATACGCCTAAAACAAAGATCGTATGCAAAAGTTATGGCCCCAATAAGTTGATGTACTAACTTACCCAAACGGGGCCCACATGACTTTTGGCGATTCATCTCCTAGGGTTAGGTTTTTGGATGTCTAGGGTTTTTGACATTCTTGTTTATTGTAAAAATCCCTTCAGAGCCTCGTTGTAATCATCTTCTTGCGAATGAGCACAACCGTCACATCTCTTCTCAAAGATAAGCCGCCACCATTCCAGCAAGCTTGTTTCCGCTGCATTTTACAGTTTCAACTTATTTCCTTATTCAATAGAAAACCAATTTTATTGTATCTCTGTTATTTTGTGTTAAGCACCTATTAGTAATCTGTAGTCATTTTGTTCTGCTCATAAAATCTGGATCACCTATGGGACTCCCTATATACTCGAGTGTACATGGGAGTGAATGGCTATGTACATGTAATGTCTAATGTGGTACTACTCGAAGGGTACCAATAGGGGTTACATAGGTTTCTAACAAGGTGAACCAATGTGTTTTGAGTAACCCATGAATCGTCTATATTTCTTGTGTGTAGTCCTCCCCAACCGTAGATTTACTTGTTGAACGATGGATCGTCGTGCTTTAAAGATGCCGAGAGTACACATCTCTAGCCTGAAATTGTTTTGTCCAAAATTCTGTAGAGGAAAGAGCTTTGATACCACTTGTAAGGTACCAGATGTATTATGCATAGCATAAACACAATTTTTATTACAAATATCATCAGAAAGAACAAAGCATAGACAAAAATAACACTATAAATGATACCTTTATTTACAGAAATACAAGCTCACTTGCCTCTTCGAGGGGGCAACCTCCATCAATGCAGAGCTCAACTACAAAATAATTCTCAATACAAAACTTTCCCATGCTTTCTACTCCTATTTATACTATTTATATATTCTAGAGGAAGATCTTTCTAGAAGCGAAAGCTTTTGTTAAGTCTTCTTACATTATACACGTTCACGTTATTACATAGGACTTATTTACTAATGTTGGCCTTTATTACATAGAAAACATTTGGTCCCTAACATCAAAGAAAAACGATGTGAAATTTTGAGAAAGAGAATAGCTCCTGCTCCACACTCACCTGGAGAACCTTGACATGCTCCATAAAAAAAAACCCAAGATATATATTGATCTATATTAGGGGCCTAAGGGATCCTTGGACATGATTGTTTTAGGGACAACAAAAAATGTTATGCCTTTATCGATGAAAGCAATGTTCACTTGCCTATTTGAGGGGCCAACCTCCAATTGAGTAGTGCTCTAATTATAATAAAATCCACATGACATCTCATTGCATTGCTTCTACTTCTTTATATAGGACTATCTATCTCCTAGGAATATTCTGGAGAAGGAGCTTTCTAGTAGGTGGAATCTTCTAGCAAGCCTTTCTACAATTATTGCTTTCAAACTACTACATGGGCCTTATTAACTAAAGATGACCTCCATACATAGTAGCCTAGTTATCTACTTAAAGGGTTAGGGTAGGACCCTAACAAGGGGGGGGTATATCTAAATCAAGGGGGAGGGGAGGTAGTCCCAGTAATGGGGGTAGGAGGGGCTCACCCCCTTTCAGGAGAAGGGAACATGTGATGGTAAAATCCCCTTTAGGGGTGTGAATATTTCTTGATATAGTAAAACTACATCGCATAAGTAATAACCATATGCTAGACAAGGTCCACATTTGACACTTTTTATAGATGTTAGTATTAAAGTGAGGGATGTTACTATCGCACCAATCTAATGTTTGTACCCCAAAGACAACAAATTTTTACCAATTTTTGATGCAAGAGAATATCTTATAAACTACCTTCATCTCACAATTTCTATCCACACAAAAGTATCTTCAACACAACCCCAACAAATATATGGCAATAATACAGTGAATATTAATGTGGAACAAAATCCCAACATACATACAACCTTTTACTAATGGACATTGATCTTTATCCAAAACCCTAGAGAGGGACAATTAGCAAGGTATCCACTTATCGTTGGTTTGTAGAACAATACGATATTGTCATGACACATTGATATGCCAGTTGGAGAATGAAACATAATGCTAATGGATATGGATCCTTAATCAAAATCTCAGATGTAGGTGTTTGGCAAGTGACCCACTTTTCATTGGTTTTATAGGAGAATTTAGAGTTGTTGCGATGCATGGATACACTGTTTAGAGAATCAAATATATAACCTTTTACTATTGGATATGGAACCTTACCCAAAACGAAAACCAAGTCATTTCACAAGGTAGCTACTTTTCATTGGTTTTATAGGACAATGCAATGATGTCACAAACCATGTGTACGTCACTTGGAGAAATGAAAACACAATCATTTACTAACATAGATAGATCCTTATTCAAAACACCACACTGGGGCATTTGTCAAAGTGCATAGTTCTCATTGGTTTTGCAAGGCAATATGGTGTTGTTGTAATGCATATACATGTTGCTTTGAGAATCGAGCACATAAGTTTTTATTAATGTACATGGATCCTTAACCAAAACACTATAATGAGTTGTTTGGCAAGGTACACACTTTTCATTGGTTTTGTAACATAATATGGTGTTGTCGCGGCGCATAAATACGCTGCTTGAAAAATCAAACACAGAGCATTATTAGTTTTACTAATATATATGGACCTTTAACCAAAGCACGACACTTATGCATTCAACAAGGTACCCACTTTTCATTGGTGCTTGTAGATGTTCCAAAATGTACTTTATTTGACCACCTCTTGAAATTCCACTAAATAGAAAACCCAAACCCCTAATGCATTCAAGCATGTGAGGAGTTCCTTCTCCTCCCTTTCACTCGGGTTTGGAAACCTTGCCAAAGTCACTCCCTCCCAACATTTCGAGCCTCTCCCCTTCTTCTTCCCTGATCAGATCTCCTCGCTCTCCTTCCCGATCCCTGGAACAAATTAAATCCCCTCCGAGCTTACTAGGCTATAGGGAGGCGGAGGATGATGACTCCAGCCTCCAAGCTTTACTAAACACCTTAACTCCTTGTTCAAACGTCCTAGTGAACTCGTTTCCGTTACCTATCTATCGAGGAAAGGAAGTCGTAGCTCCTTCTGTGGAGACTAGTACCTCTTCTTCTTACCAAGCTGGCAATGGGAGTATGGCTTACGCATGGTCCCGAGGTATTGGCTCGGATCTTTCCCCCATTAAGACGCGTAGCTCCAGAAAGAAATAGGTGGGGTTAGTTCCTCAACTTCCTGATCATGTTTTTCCTTCTCAGGATGGGAGGGCCCTTAGAGCTTTGAAGGCCTTGGCGAGGACCAAGTGATGATAATGCTCTCATTGAATGTTTGAGGGATTGGAGGCACCCTCAAAGATGCCTCTCTTTGTTGTTTGTTTGATTATTCTCAGCCTGATATTGTTTTTCTTTAAGAGACTCTCTCGGATGAGCAGAAAGCAAGAGATTTCCTACATAAACTTAGGCCTTCTTGGGTCTCGTCTGCTGTAAATGCCTTAGGAAATTCAGGAGGATTGTTGGTCGCGTGGGACCCTTGTTGTTTTGACCTGGCTCCTTTTTTGACGAGTGGGGGTATTTTGCTAGTTGGTCATTGCTTAGCTACTAAACATGAGTTGGCATTTCTTAATGTTTATGGGCCTTGTAAAGATCGTAAACAGTTTTGGTCTTCCTTAACAGACAGTGGTATTCTATCCACCTCAAATCTTATTCTAGCCGGTGACTTAAACTTCATAGTTTATTCTGATGAGAATTGGGGAGGCTCTTTTGTGCCTGGTTCGACTGAATCTTTTTTCAAAGACCTTTTTACTTCAAAGAAGTTGGTTGATGTCAAGTTGACCAAGTTGGTCCCTACCTGGCGAAATGGACGTTCTAGTCCTAAAGCGATCGCTAGAAGACTTGACAGGTTTTTTGTTTCTGAAGGACTTTTGTCTTTGGCGTGTAGAAATTTCAATACACTTAATGTATTTCCTGCGATTCTTCTGATCTAACAATTATATGCCACTATTAAATACACAATCGCTTCTACTAATATTATTGTGGAAATTTAAACCACAATCACAAAGTGAAATATCAAGAACACATAACACATAAGTTTTTCCGGGAAAGAGTAAAGCTAAAAACCCCACTATCATATATTATGTATATCATGGATCATGAAACAATCTCATACAAAACTCTAATCCAAGAGCTCTCAGTACAATACAATCGTCTCACACTGTCATACAAAAATTCAGCAAATACATGTGCCAATTCTCTGTGTCCAGACAACCTGCCTCCTCTGCACAAATCCCTGCAATTGGAATTCGCACAATGAATTCGAATTACCTAGTTTGCACATGCTCATGAGCATATCCACTGCATGTGTGATTGCATGAGTGCACTTCACTCAAATCACAACTGATAGCCAAACTGTCCCTTTCACCTGTTATCTCAACTATGTCTCCATTGGATCTGACATGCATGTAGTTAATCGTGGTGAATCTTCAGTTGCATGTGAGTTCACTGATTGTAAATTAATTAATAATTAATTCACTGAACTCTCACTAGTGTAAGTTCAGTTACAACTAGTACAATTGGGCTTAACTCACTTAACTGAGTTAAACTACTTCACAACTCTCATAACTACACTTATAATTCTGTTACAACGCCAAATCACTCAGTGATAAATGAGATAATAGATTAATATTTATTGTCCAATTTATTGAAGGGAAAAGTAAATTAGACACATGTTTCTTGTTGACTTTTCAACATGGTAGGTTTATCTAGATCGTGGGTGGAATTTCCTTTTGTGTCTGATCACGCCCCCATTTTCTTTCAACTGGAAAGCTCTCCATCGTACAAAGAGTTTCCCTTCAAAATTAATGACCAGTGGCTACTTAATCCCGATTTCATTAAGTTGGTTCACAATGTCTGGAAGGAGCTTTGTTTCTTGCGGGAAGGTAATGTACAACAATGTGTTGTATCGAAACTGAAGCTACTCAAATCACAGACTAAATTTTGGTTAAAAGAATTAAAGGCGAAAGAGAAGCTTTTACTGGGAAACATGGAATCTGAAATTGAAATGCTCATTTCAAAATCTGTTGAAATTTCTTTATCCACAGAAGAGATTAGGTGCCTGTGTGAGCTCGAAGAGAGCATAAATACACTTCTTTGCAAGGAAGAGAATATTTGGAGACTGCGTAGAAGAGAGCTACGTGGATGAAGAGTGGTGATTCAAACACTACTTTTTTCCACAAATTGGTCAGTTTTAATAGAAATCATAATCATGTCTCGGAAATTACAAATGATAATGGAGTCATCCTATCGGATAAGGAGGCGATCAAAGAGGAAGCGATATCTTATTTCAAACAGTTTTTCAAAGCCAATGAAAATTCCAACTTCAACGAGGTAATTTGTATTTCTAGTCTTTATCCCAAAATGGTAACTGAGGTGGAAGAGGAGTTTCTTTTCAAACCTGTCACTTTGCTGGAATTAAAAGCGGTTCTGGAAAATTTTAAAAAGGAGAGAAAGTCGAAACCCTGTTGGATGGACTTCTGAGTTTTTTATATTCTTTTTTGATCTTGTGGGAGCTGACCTTCTTGAGATGGTGGAGGATTCACGAAAAAAAGGAAAGATTTGTGGAGGTTTAAATTCCACTTTCTTCCCCCAGATGGGGTGTCAGCCGGAACATCGTGGCAAATGATCAGCGAAGGCACGAGGCGACGTGGCGGGAGGCCACGTGAAGAACCTGTGCCGTAAGTCCTCGCCCTTATGCGTTTTAAATGTGGGTTAATGCAGAAGCGAGGGAGCATTTACCCCGACGTCCTTTCCCTCTGCTGTATATTGACATGAACTTCACCATGGAGGCATTTCATTCTCGCTCGAAGCTCGCAGGGTTCCTCTCTGTGTGGCTCGGGCTTAGTCCTCTTCCTCCTTTCGCGCGAGAGCATTCCCTCCTCGTTCTCCATTCTTAGGCGCTCATCCTACCCCCTGATAATTGCACCAGGCCTCCGATGACGCGATCGAGAGGACGTCCAAGGCGTGGCTCTCCTTGGAAGCCTCGAAGGCCCCCGACTACCCCCTCAGATTCGACCTCGGATGACTCTTCTCATAGCCATCGCTCTGAATTCACCC
>JZKD02S1845758.1:40105-63754 GCA_000966675.3 Picea glauca | reverse complement strand
AATTAATTAATAATAATAATAATAATAAAAGTTTGTTCGGGCTTGGAGAGATTCGAACCTGTAACCTTCAGCTTGCAAATTGACAATGCTAACCAACCGAGCTATGAGCGCACTTAAGACGATTTGATGAATGAGTAATTTTCAGGATTAAATGAATGAGTTGATTAAGATGATTGGAACTTAGGTTAAAGGTTTAGTTTAGATTTTTTTTTTTTTCTTGATAATTAATCAACTTTAGGTTGGAAGTCACCGTATTTAGTTGTAAACACAAAGTATAAGGTTTTAGAACAAGATAAGCGGGAGGAGGCTTCATGCGCGCTAGGAGGGTAAGTTAGAGGAATTAGCAAGTAGGGTATAGTGCTAGCATAGCTACTAGGTGAAGGAGTTAATAGTTTTCTTAGGCGAAGAAATCAAGCTTAAACGCTTAAACCTAACCTAGCCAATCCCCTAAAGAGGGTAACGTCTGTTTACAAACAAGTAAAAGAAACTTACGCCTAACCCTGTTTTCTAGTTAATTTGCGCAATGAGAAATGACCTTGAACTCACCCTGACAACTTTGGTCGATGTAGGTTAAATAATACAGGATGGTTAGGACTCGAGGGAATCGAGGAAGAGAAGCATTGTCATAGGCACCGCTGCCAGTGCTAGCGCTGACGCCACCATCACTAGAACTATCTCTCATACTATGCTCTTTGGAGGCCATAAATGAGACTTTAAAGGGGTGACAACCAACAAGGATCGAACCGGAACCCCCACCATATGGAACGGGTAATACAAAAGTATCAAGGGATTCAGGGGGAGGACCTCCACCCAAAGACATTAGCAGAGAATTGTAGAAGATCAAACTTCCATATTTTGTCAGGGGTCGCTCCAGTGAATGCGTAGAAGCATGGCTGGAAGGCATGACAAGGTGTTTTTCCTTAAGGGACTATGTGTCAGCCTCAAAAGAGAAGATAATGATTTTTCAATTAAGAGACAACATCTTGAACTAGTGGGGCGACCTGGAAAGACCACTGCATATTATCGCAGACACCATATCTTGGGAACTTTTTGAGGAGAGGTTCTGAAGGAAATATCTGCCAGCTTATTATGAGGAACAACAGGTAGGAGCGTTTCATGCTCTAGTACAGAGAAACATGACCATAGAAGAATATGAGATTAGGTTTATGGAATTGGTCAAATATGTTTCGTATATGGATAATGACCAATGATAGGCATAATGATTTGTCTATGGGTTGAACCCTAAGATAAGGGCTATGATGTGGATGTGGAAACCGTCTTCAGTAGCGGAAACTGTGGAAAATGCATGTTATGTGGAGGAACACATGAAATTAACTGGATGTACAAGACCAACCTTTTCGCATTGTCCTAAATTCATAGAAAAGGCCCCTAGGACATTTCCTAGGGGAGGGGCCTCAAGGCCACCTCCATATGGTAACAGAGTCACACCAAGGACAATAGCCGCAAGGATTTCAATGGCAGCGGGTGCAACATCTCATTCATAACCAACTACATAGAAAGGTCCATGGATATCTTAGAGAACAACTAGTAGGGGCAGGGGTTCCAGGGGAAGGAACTCATTTCAGAGACAGTCACATAACAGTGCACAGGTTCAATCCCGTGTTACCTGTTGGGGATGCGGAGGACCCCATTACCAGCATGACTGCCTAGAGTTATAATCAGGATTTGTTCATAGAGAAGGAAAGGCCCCGATGGTAAGAGCAAGTAGTAGCCACCAGATTTACGTAGCGGTTAATAATCGTGAGGCTGAACGTCAATCCACGGTGGTGGAGTCATCAGGTATGCTAAATCATATCAACGTTAAGATTTTATTTGATTCTGGTGCTACAGATAGTTTCATTTCACCATCTGGATTAGAAAAGAGTGGGTTGGCAGCCTACGAACACAATGAATTTAAACAAGTCGAGATGGCTTCGGGGGAAAAACAAGCGGTAGGACCTAGTGTCGATAATTGTATAATAGACCTAGGAGTGTGTACTATTAGGTTGAAGGTATACGCCACTGATCTCAGGGCATACAAACTTATCATTGGAATGGATTGGTTAGAAGCTCATCGAGATTTAGTAGATTGTTTCACAAAAAGGGTGCTCTGTTTAGATGACAAAGGAAGGCTAGTAGAGATCCAGGGTGTACGAAGAAAAGTGTCATTACGCTTTATCTCAACTATAAAGGTTAAGCGATGCTTGAGGCAAGGGTGTCAACTATATGTAGTGGAAGCAGTGAATGAAAGGAAGGGACCCTCATTAGATTAGTACTCGGTGTTGTCAGAATTTAAGGATGTTTTTCCGAATGAGTTACTAGGGTTACCTCCTAAGAGGGAGCTTGATTTTACTATTGAGCTAAAACCTGGTGTAAAACCAATTTCCAAAACCCCATATCGGATGATAGTGCCAGAAATTTGTGAGTTGCAATGCAGTTGAAAGGGTTACTGGACTTAGGGATAATAAGGCCTAGTGTTTCACCTTGGGGTGCACCAATAATTTTTGTAAAGAAGAAGGATGCATCCTTACGAATGTGTATAGACTACAAGGACTTGAATCATGCTATAGTGAAAAATAGGTATCCAATGCCGCAAATAGATGACCTCTTCGATCAGATGAAAGGATCAACGGTATTCTCAAATATCGATTTTTGATCTGGGTATGATCAGTTAAGGATTAAGGAAGGCGATATCCCAAAGTTGCCTTTTGAACTTGGTTTGGACATAACGAGTTTATCGTAGTACCTTTCGGATTGACCAATGCACTAGTAGTATTCATTAGCCTCATGAATGGCGTATTCTGGAAGTACTTAGAATGTTTTGTACAAGTCTTTCTGGATGACATCCTCATCTATTCCAATAATGAAAGAGAACATGAGGAACACTTACGAGTGGCGTTGTCCTGCCTTAGGGAGAAAAAATTGTATGGGAAGTTGTCAAAGTGTTTCTTCTTCCAGAAATAAATTCACTATTTAGGTCATATCATTTCCAGTGAAGGAATCTCTGTGGACCCACAAAAGGTAAAGGCCATTATGGAGTGGCCAGTGCTGAAAAACGCCCATGAGGTGAGAAGCTTCATGGGACTAGCAGGTTATTATCGAAGATTTGTGGAAGGATTCTCCAAAATAGTGAAACCGATCACCACTTTGCAGTGGAAGGAGGTCAGGTATGAATGGATAGAAGAATGTGATAGTGCATTCATTGAGCTTAAGAGGTTACTAACTAGTGCGCCAATTCTACGAGTGTTGGATATGGAATAGGACTTCATAGTCTGTATGGATGCCTCGAAGCAAGGGTTGGGGGCTGTGCTAATGTAGGATGGAGGAGTGATAGATTATGCATCAAGAAATTTGAAGAAACATGAAGAGCTATACATGACTCATGATTTAGAGTTGGTAGTTGTAATGCTAGCTCTGAAACTTTGGAGGCACTATCTTGTGGGGCGAAACATTGGAGGCATTATCTTGTGGGGCGAAACTTTGAGCTCAAAATGGAACATCAAATTTTAAAACATCTCTTCACTCAAAGGGATCTGAATGCCAGGAAAAAGTGATGGAGTGAGTTTATGAGTGAGTACGATTTTGGTATTTCATACATCAAGGGAAAGGAAAATGTGGTCGCAAATGCCTTGAGTAGGAGACCACATGTCTTCTCCTTGGTACCCTTAAAGGTAAATCTGAGGGAACGTGTGTTGACACAACTCCAAGAAGACAGTTGGTAATTAAAGGCTACTTCAAACCTCCAAAGTGGGAGGCAGTTAGACCCAAAGTATGAAGGATATAGTTTGGAAGAAGATGGACTATTGAGATATCGGGGAAGGATGTACATCCCTGAG
The DNA here is from genome assembly GCA_000966675.3 of Picea glauca. NCBI lineage: Eukaryota > Viridiplantae > Streptophyta > Pinopsida > Pinales > Pinaceae > Picea > Picea glauca. The sequence continues at coordinate 59,918 of JZKD02S1845758.1, read as the reverse complement.
GATGGGGATATTCAAAGCATCATATTGAAGGAATACCATAGAGCACTTTATTGTGCGCATCTGGGTGTGAAGAAGATGTACGCAGATATGAGGAATCTTTTCTTCTGGGTAGGCATGAAGCGCGATGTAGTCCATTTCGTCACCAAGTGCCTAGAGTTTCAACAAGTGAAAGTCGACCACCATCACCTGGTAGGCCTCCTACAACCACATGATGTTTCTATGTCCAAGTGGGAATTCATCTCTATGGATTTTGTTTTGGGGTTACCACTCACATCTCATAGACACAATGCCATTCTTGTGATAGTTGATAAGTTAACCAAGAGTGCCCATTTTATTTTGGTTAGAGACACTTATGATGTCACTGATGTGGCACGTGTTTTTGTAAGCAAGGTTATCCATTTTCATGGGATACCTAAGCATATCATTTTTGATAGGGACTCTAGATTCACTTCTAGGTTTTGGACAAGTTTGCATTCAACATTGGGGACTCAGTTGAACTTAAGCACAACTTATCATCCTGAAACAGATGGGAAAACTGAGAGATTAAATCAAGTCATGGAATACATGCTCAGGATGTATTTCATGGATAATCAAACCTAGTGGGAGAAGTACCTACCTTTGGTAGAGTTTGCCTACAATAACAGTTTTCATAGCTCCATCGAAATGTCACCCTACGAAGCTCTGTATGGAAGGCCATGCAGAACATCGTTGAGTTGGGATAGGCTAGAAGACCATGTAACAATTGGGCCAAAATTGATTCAAGATATTGAGGAACATGTGATTCAAATTAGACAGAGACTAAAGGAAGCACAGGATAGGCAGAAAAGTTATGTGGATGCACATAGAACTGACCGAAGTTATGAAGTGGGAGACCAGGTTTTCATTTGTATCAGGCGTAATAAGACTAACATACGATTCGGGAAGGGGAAAAATTTGTCACCTCAATTTATAGGACCGTTCAGAATCCAAGAAAAAATTGGACTTGTTGCCTGTCGTCTCGTACTGCCACCCCACTTGCATAAAACTCATAACATTTTTCATGTATCTGTTTTATGTCATTATGTTGCTGATGAATCACATAAACTAAATTGGAAGGAATTGCAGGCATTGGATGTGGGAACCCTCATGGTAGAACCGTTACGCATATTGGACCGTAGAGTCTGATAGCTCAGGAACCATCTGGTAGACCAAGTTAGGGTCCAATGGGACAAGTATAGTCCAAGATATGCTACTTGGGAAGACGTCGAGACATTACGACGAGACTATCCCTCACTTTTTTGACCACCTCGAGAATATGTTTCTCGAAGGTTGGGTGTATGTAACACCACCTTTTGACTTAGACAACCAGGATTACCTGAGGCCTACATATATTATTTTCTATTCACAGTGAAACTATTAAATGATACACTTAACTTTTAATACGTATGAACCTTTATGAATGTTATATGTATTTGAATAATGATGGATATGATGGGATATATTGTGAGAATGTAAATTTTATGAATGTTTAAATGTTATTGATGATGATGGATATAATGCGATCTTCTATGTGAATGTAAATTTTATGAATGTTTAAGTGGTATTGATGATGATGGATATGATGCGACATATTGAGTGAATGTGAATCCTATGAAGGTTTAAATGCTATTAGAATGATGTTGGATATGATGCAATCTATTTGGTAAATTATAATTTTATGAATGGGTGTCGAAATTGAATTATGGGATATTATGAGATCTATTTCTAACTTGAAAACTTTGATGTTAAGTTGTTGGTACAAGGATACCAAATTGAAATGATGATTGTATGCAATTACATGATGATAATGCATAGAAATGTATGAATTTGTGTTACAGACTAATCTGGAGGTTATGGGCTATGAAATAGCCAAGTGATAAGGATGATGAAAGTGGATGTCATGACCACTAGTCGAGAAACATTATGGTATGAATCTTTGTATGTGAAATTATATTGGCTTGTATGCATTGCTATGATATGTGGACCAGTGCAGGATTTCAAGTGATGAGATTGCCCAAAACCAAATAAACGATGACAAAACTCCCAACAACATGGTGCCATTGTATATTCCATTATAGGGTGTGGACCCTAGTTATGATTAGGATGGGTGGAGGCATTTCCCACCATGTATCCTCCGAAACCTGAAGTCATGGGAGGATGATGTTAGCTCATGCTCCCCTAGACGTGTGATGATGACTGTCAATTTCCTGTTGGGGAAGCTTGGTCAAGATAGTGACACTTCCGCTTACGGGTTCTACTTAGAGTTAGGTCAATATAGTTGACGCTCCAATATAGTTGAGTAGAGGAGGGATAGGAATGGAGATGGAAGTAAGTTAGGCAGGAAGGATGAGTAGAAATAGTTGAGAAAGTATGGAGATTTGTCTTATGGTGGAATTTATTGTTTTTCCCTTCTAAAAAGAAATGTGTATATATGAATATTCATAATTACGTAACTAAACCATAGTTGTCTAAATAAAATTGTTGAATTAGATAATTGTAATTAAATAATTTCGCAAACATTTGATTGGTTTATTGTCTTTTATAAAAGAATAGTCTTGTTGATTGGATTGGATGCATACATAAAATACTATAAGGGTGATAGTTATTGATTATTAGTACATGCACGAGACTTATATGTACTAGCTACACATGCATTTCTTGTACATGTACACTAGTATGTATGATTTTTCTTGGATTACTTACTAATAGTGTCGGTTAATTGTCATGAATGTGTGAACCATGTTTCTTTTCCTTTGTATCATGAGATACCTTAACTTCTGGACGAAGTTTCTTGAAGGGTGGGTGTATGTAACAACCCTAGTTAAATAGATGCATAGGGGTTATTAAGTAAAATTAATTAGAGAATTAATTTTCCTAATATGGTTTTAGTTAAACAATGATTAGTATTAATAATATTATTTATTTATTTATTTATTAATTGTTTATAAATTTTGATTGATTGATTAATTAATTAATTAATTATATAACACATTCCATGATTTGGGTAATAAATTAACGGGATTAATAACTTTAATTTAATCCTTATGAAACTTTATGTATGACAAGTTAAGGATAAGATAATAAAGGAGGGGATAAGGTAATTAATGGGGGGGAGGAGAGTCGGTGAAGGGGGAGATATGACGGGGAAGAGTCCTACGGGAGAGGGGTTATGATTTTGGAGGGGGAAAGCATTTTGGAGGAGGGACTAGATTTTTGTTTGGATATTTTTCTAGTGTGGGGAGTTTGATATTGGGAGTTTTGGTGAACCATTGTATGGGGCCCCAGGTTGCTTGGGTTTTTGGGCACGGGGGCTAGGATTCCTTTCAGTATCCTGGAGTTAGGGAGTCAGAAAGGATGCTCCTAGCTGGTTGGGTGGTTAGTCGGTTTGGGTAGGGTTTGGTCAAAGCAACAGGCTGGGCAAAGTAGTAGGTTGGACAAAGCAGATCAGTGGGAATTAACATCAGGAAGAGGTATTTTATTTTATGAATTTTCTGAATTATGTGATGACTATGTAAATTATTAGCATGATGTTCATAAATTTAATTCATGTTGTGGACAAATTAAATTTTCTGTTGAAAATTCTATGCTTATAAGATGATTATTGAACTACTTAGGCATTGAAAGAAATTTATGTTTAATTGTATGGAATTTTTAGGCTTACATAAATTTAGGTCCCTACAATTATATATCTTCATTTTATTTTTATGGCAGCGTTATCAATTTTTTTCAGGACAATGTTATCAACAACCCCATTATTAGCTTCATTTGTAATTAATAGACATATAAACATAAGACCCATAGAAATATAAGTATACAATATTTTTAGACCGAGTTCAGCACATTCTAGTCTGCGTTTTCAGCCTTTGTATATCTTCCCTTTTCATCATATGTTTAAGCAACGAGTGATACATCATATTGGTTGTGTTCTTGTTCTGACCCTGAATGCTAGCAGAATCTGTTATTTACACATGCGTTTTTAGTGAACCCTTTCCAGTGAAACCCATGGTTGTATACCTATGATTTTTGTGATAGTGATATCTCATCCAATGTTCCCTTTAAACAACGATTATCTTTGCATTGTGATATGTTGTTGACTATGTAATTTAAACCAATGATTTGCATGTTGTTCACTGCATATTACCCTTTTCTGGTTAGCCAATACCATTACCTTGACCACGATTTGCAATTTTATGACAGTTGTGTTTGCCAATTGTTATGACAACGATATATCTCATCCAACATTCCCTTTAAACAATGATTCTCTTGCACTGTGATATGTTGTTGACTATGTAATTTAAACCAACGAGTTGCATGTTGTTTGGACTGCGTATTACCCTTTTCTGGTCAGCCATTACCATTACCTTTGACCATGATTTGCAAGTTTATGAAAACTATGTTTTCCAATTGTTATGACAATGATATTTATAATGATATGTCATTCCCATTTTAATAGAGTTGGATAAGGTTAATTGTTACAAAGGATTCATAGGATTTTAATGCATAATTTAATTCCAATTTGAGTTCAACTCCAATAGCAATGATGAGGATAATTGTTTGATTGTTCCTTTCCATCTTTTCCTACTTCAAAAATGAATACGAGTTGTCATGATAGCATTAATACCCAACAATATGTTATGATAACATGTTTTATTTTACACAACGATTATTTGGTAGCGACTAGTAGCAAACCCTTGATGGAATAGTCAACATGTTAGATGACTGCTCTTTATTATTAAGCATTTTTTATGGCTACGTTTTTTGATAGTTAATCAATGATATTTTGTGGTTCCAGAATGGGCTGGACCACCATTTTTTTTTAATAGCAATAAGTATAGTGAATTTCTTTTGTAAAGGTGATTTATGGTGAATGTGTGACAGAGAATGATTACTTAACTCATGACATATATTGATTATAATGCGTGAATTAGATGTTTACAACAATACTTCTTATTTCCTATTTTGTATTTACACGACCACCTCATATAGATATTTATTGTTACGACAATGATCTATCATTTATTTCATTATTAGATATCATTATCAATGGTTATATAATTATCAAATGTTGATAGATATCCACTTCAGATATTAATATTAGCTAGCCATGTTATACACTTAATACATACAGTGATAATTTTGATTCCTAATTAGTGGATAATCTATGCTTCATAATGTTATATTGGGTACTGTATTTTTAAGTTAGAAGTTAGGAAAATTTATTCCTTGGGTAAAGATTGGGAATCCTTAGCGATTAATGTCTAGTCTTAATTTTTGATTAATGATAAATTCTTTAGAAGTGTTACATTCTAGGGTTCATGTATTCCATGTTTAGTGTCGAAATGAAATGTAAAAGTGGTTGACTAACTGAATTAATCAAATCCCTTTTAATGGAAGGGTATGTTGTTACTTGAAGAATGTTGTGTCTTTATTATTAGATTGGTAGGTTATTATGAGCTTGAATAGTCTTTTAATGTTAAGATTGTTAATCAGTGTTTCTTGATGTTGTTCAGTGCCTAACTTAGTTCACCTTATGATAGATTTTTTGACCATAGTAGCTTGGTAACAATTCACTCCTTCACACTTAGACTTCTTTCTTAACAATTAATGGTTTGGATGTTAGCGAAGTCATCTATTAGATTGCACCAACGTTTCCTTATTTTGAATGACATCATCTTGCGTCTTGTCGATCTGTTTCTTGGGGATGTGGGTGTAGTCTTCTTGTCAGTTATTTTAGCTCATAGCACGTTGGATTTATATTGAGTCCTTGGTCCAGATAGGTTATGCTGCATCAGGGTTATTGTCGCACCTATCACCTCGGGATGACATGATTCCCGATGAGGGGATCATGGCATGCCCTATTGGATAGAGGTGAATGATAACTTGGCCGAAGTTTGTGCTACACATTGTGGGTGTTGTTCGTGGTAGTTTTTTTTGGCGCTTGGGTTGTAACGCTTTCATGTGTTTGTCTATGAACCATAGAGGTTCTAGTTGTTGGATGTCGAGGCAGTTATGTTGGGATTATGGATGTTTTCCTTTATCTTGTAGGAGTTGTCATCTTTGGGTTTGGAAGGTCGTTGTTTCTATATTTTGAAATACGCATGTTTCACCCCATTGCTCATTGTGCTAGTGCATTGAGTCATTTTTTTCTGTTGCATGATCAGCGTGTGTGTGTTCATCGTCAGTTTTTGTGGTTTAAATGTTTTTGTCATTGCCTTATTGCCTAAAGAAAAAAAAAATTCACTTTTCTCTTCGCTTGTAGTCATAACAATATGGGGTCTTCACATTATATAATAAAATGATTACAATTATAGGAAGATACAACTTCCAATATTCTCTAGATCCAATTGGAATGAGGCACCACTAGTAAATTTGGGTCACATTGAAACGACCATTTTGATGTTCTTGCAACGTTATGTTGTCGAGATTGCAATGAGTTTTTCAACCCCCAAACATCGTTTCATGTGACATGGAAATTACGATGACCCTGGGATCTCGTCTCATGCACGATGAAACAAGGATATTGTTTCCAAAGTGAGGAACATATTATCTCATCTCATACACGATAAAATAAGGATATCATTTCCAAAGAGATGAGCCAAGGATTTTGTCTCCATAGCGATGAATACATGTTATCGTCTCTTGTGCGAAAAAATGTGGATATTGTCGCTCTGGAGATAGACCTAGGATACTTGCATTGATATGTTATATATTATGTTCCTTGCTTCTATCATACAAACATGTTGTTGCAAGTATCCTGATTGCGATGAACTATCCATACCATCAATGAGACCAGTCATCGCAAGCCTGACGGGTTCTGATTATTTATAAAAATGACTTTCTTTCAACATTTCATAAATGAATATTGCGACTTTATGTTGGGAGGAACTCTAAGATTACATAAAATATCATGAAATTGTTTTCACCCTTGACTAGAAACTTTTACTTCAACATGTAATTGTCTTCAAAGAAAAAAACACCCCCCATTTCCACTTTGTCCAAATCAGTTCATGCACAATTGGACTGTAGGTGAAGTTGTTTTCCAGTGTGCTTACCCATATGGTGTGGAGTAATTATTCATAAGGTGCTTCTAGTCTTTTCTTACTAGCCTACTCTATGCCTGTTATAATTAGAGAATGTTATAAAACAAACTACAAATAAGATAAATGGATAAAAGCCAATGGAGGAAAACATAGTGTTGTTATTTTAAAAGAAATAGGACTAATGAATGGCTCACAATAGTGGCTCTCAAAGTTTGGTATAAGGAAAAACGGTTGCATGGTTTAGGTAAGTACATGGGTATGCCAGATCAAATAAATAAGAGAGGTCGAGCTAGAGAGAAACAAATGGAATTTATAGCAAGAAGATAATACACATAAGAAATGGCTAGTAGATCAAAACTTGGTTGGATTTTAAGAGAATCCAACAAGATATTTTTAACCACATAATGTAAAATAAAACTCATGTTGAATATTGTATTAACATTTTCCATTCACTGGTTATGTTGAACACATGAATGTTATCTTCAAGTTAATCCATTGGTATAAATTCATCTCTTAACACTATTTTGTGCAATCCTATAAAATGCGACTTTTAGGAACTATATAACACTTTTAATTTTAGGGTACAATACTCAGTTTGTAGAAAAATACAAGTACTCAAGTCTTGTGATCATTCTCTCATCCACCTTTGAAATTTAAATGTTCAACTATCTTCTATGTTGGTAAATTAGCACGAGATTGATGCCATCATTAATAACACCATTTTGTTTATGCATAATTGTGGTGATTGAGAAAACTACAATTTTCATATTATTTGATTCTAGTAGAGGTCATTAGTTTGAGAGAATTTTGATTAAATAGCTCTTTTTTTTTATCTTCCATGGAAGTTCTATTTTACCAGAATGTAACCCCATTTGCCTGCTGAATTCTTTTTCTAATGAATGATTTCATCTATGATCAAAATGATATAGCTTGGTTCTATTTCATTTTTTATATATTTAGAAATTTTAATAATGATAATAATGATCTATTATATACAAACAAGACTAGATATTGTGAAATTAATCATTGAAAACCATAGTGGAAAACTTCTAAACATGGGAAGAAAATTCAACAAAGTTGCTAAACATTAAAATTTCCTTCTTTCTTGTTTTACTGAATATCATTAATAATTGGACCAAGGAATATTAAAGAAAATATATTAAGGATGTCATAGTGGAAACTTGCAAGGACAATACATTTCAAGTTTCATAATTTTAAATGGTAAAGTAAATAAATTGGGGAATAGAAGGAATCCTTGCACATCAATCCAAATAAGATTTGACCCTATTGTTGGCTATTGCAAAAGTGTGGCCTCCAATTTTCCATTAGAACACAAGTAGTTTATAGAATAACAATGATGTTACTTGTGCCACCCAATTGGAAACTTGTTTCCTATTGTTATATGGTGGTCAAAATGCCAAAATTATACTTGTTATTTCTTCTCACTATCTCAAACACATTACTATCACCTCTATGGAGCATCTTTGAATATGAAAATTTTTGTTATCTAGATATACTCAATGTAGTTTGCACCAAGTTGAATGGAAATTTGATAAGGAACTTGCAATTTTCTATGGAGTCAACAAATCCTTTTTAAAGATAAGCACTTTGATGTCAACTTAAATAGATGGTGATAAAATGTCTTCCATAAAGTCAACAAAGAATTTATGCATATTTGCATCAACTGCACTCACTTCATTTTTTACCTACTCTGTAATAACCTCTTTTACTCCTAAGAGAATATCTAAATATCTAAATGCACCCTCCAAATTTAAATCTAATCCAATCTTAATGGGTGACAACTCATTTTTTATTAATAATGAGAATATGGTAGTTATAACTCTGTAACCCCTCAACTTGGTCTCGTATAATCTTTCCATAGTTGTTATCAAATCTACATGAGTACTAGAACCATCTATTAGATTAGCACCTAAATACTTCAAAAGAATGTACACCTATAGTGGAACAATTCTAAAGAACTCAAAAGTGCAACCTATCACATGATTGCTAGTTATTTTCCCACTTTTATGCACATTCAAACCTACCATTGTAGCATTACCCATTAAGTCATTGTTGCTCAATCTATGAGATGGCTGCACTGTTGAATACTCATGAAGTGCTAGGTCACCTGGATTAGTCATTTATTCTTGGTAAAACACTTCAATTTCATCAACATCATCTAGTACACTTTCATTTTAATCATTGACTCTTATCATTGATAGGAAGATAGTAAGATCAATAACCTATAATGAAGTAAGACTAATATGTACTAGTCAACATAATTACATAATCAATGGTAAGGATAAAGTGATCATACTACTTACGTGCATGTGGAATTTATGGCATTCAAATTTGTAGTGGTGGAGATAAAATGTAAAGGGTGTGGAATATGGCTCATTATTACCAGTTTATTGAGTTGTATACCTTATTGATTTGTATACCATATAACTACAAAAAAAGAAATAAATACATCCAAAATATAGTCAATACATACAATCAATACTCCAACAAAATAAATAAAATAAATAACTACATACAGTCGATACTCCAACAAAAGAAATAAATACATCCAACATGCTTTACATATTTGCATAGATACATTTAGTATTGGGAAGTAAAATCACACGATCCTTGCATTGGAACTGTATTTAGGAAAAATCATGTTTGCATCTGGCAGTAACCAGAATGCCAATAATTATCATATTCAATAACAAAATCATATTTATACTCCCAACCCCACCCCTATTGATCTTTTTGTTTCTTTTCACTAACCTCTACACATATATTTTGCCAAAATTTCCCCTTTACAAAATGTGATGAAATGAAACTTCATGCATTAAAATTTAGAATAAAAAACAACCCCTTGATTTATAGGAACCAACCTTAAGGAATATATCACTCCCTAGATTATACAGCTCCAACTCGAAGGAGGCTTGAACACCCTTTCCTTTCCCCTTCCTTCTACCCTAAAATATATATAAGAGAATCAAACTATCACTCTCTTTGTCACTATCACTGATACATCATCATCATCAAACAAGGTCCAAATAGAAATCCTAGGTCCACATGGGCCCACATATAAACCCCAACATCACTTCTTAAATTTATCTTGAAAACTTGTTTGGGACTAGTTTATGTATTAGTCACAAACCCTAACTTCCAACAAGTATAAATGAATACATGAAATCAATAAAGGTATGGAACTTGTAGAATCATTGTAGATAATCTCCCAAGTTTCTCTCCTTGAATCGTCTCTGAAAATGAGTTATAGAGAAAATGGAAAACCTTGATAAATTTTGGCTTATTGTAGGGAGAAAAACTATACAACATTCCATGCACTCAATATTTGATATATGATTCTAAAACTCAGAAAAAAGATACTACGTACTGTATCTTTTCCAATTCAATTGCTCTCACAAAATTTTGATCCTCTTTGAATAAGTTATGACTTTTCTACCTAAAACACCTATTTGAGACTAGTTACAGGACTAGACAAAATCCCTATCTTCAACAAAATGTATCTCTAAAAGTAAAATTAAACAGATGTTGAGATTCATACCGAAGTTAAATTGATATGTCTTCTCAACAGAATCCAAGTTTCATTATATTAATCATTCTATAAAGGAATCTATAGTCAAAATTCCAAGATGACCTTCAAATAACATACCTTAGAACAAATCATCACAAGACTTCATATTTACTTGGAATTTCTCCCTTCTTCATGTTAACGTCCCTATGAAATTCACCACCAAAATTGTTCTAAGGTATCACAATATCGAATGATTAAAATGATAGGTTCTTAATGTGCATTTATGATGAGGGATATCAGTTCATGTAGGTTTTGCATTTGGTAGTGTCCCTCGTACTCTTTTTCTTGAAACAGTTGTGGGGATTCTTGACCACACCTCTGAGGATTATTGTGGGATTATTCAAAGCATATTATCATGAGGTTAGTTCTTAAAGATATTCCATAAAGGGAAATATTTGGAGCATATTCTTCATGTTCATCACCAATGGATAACTTTGACATCATTGAAAACACTATTCCACAATATCCCCCTTTGAAGTTGATGGAAACACTCATACTCCCCTTGTCATCATGATCCTGGTATTTCTTCCCCACTTTGACATGAATGGAAAAGGGTAACTCTTATCTTTGGGGTTTCTCCCCCTAAAATCATGGCGCTTAATAGTATTTCACCTTCCTTTTTTGTCTTCTTATCCTTTCTTTCCTTGTAATAGTTTGTGTGGATCTTTTGTGTGACTTCAATACTCTTTATCTAGGATTTTTATGTTATTTGGTTCTCTAGTTGTTGTTCCAATCAACATTACTAAGTATTCTTCTCTCATTTCACAACTTCGAGAGTCAAACTTAATATTTAATCCTTGATCACATATTTTACTGACACCAAGGAGATTATTCTTCAAATCTTCAACCAGTAAGACATTTGTGATTTAACATTTTCACTTCCAAGGCTCACTACAACTTTTCCATGTATTTTTATGGAGGATTCATTTCCAAATGTAACACTACCACTTTTTCCTTTATTTAATATGATGAATTTGTTTTGGTATCAAGTCATGTGTGTTGAGCATCCATTTTCTATGTACCATTCATATTCTTTATTTTTAGCAAGCGTTCCACTCGCCTCTTTCCATTTTTCTTGCACGACATGACCTTCAGGATGCACCACGTGCTCCAAGGGTTCCACTCACCTCTTTCTATTTTTCTTGTGTGACGTTCCGTTCAGGACACACCACATCCTCTAAGGGTGCCACTCACTTCTTGACTGACTTGGTAGACATCAAAAACCCTTGGAGTCAATACTCCACCGGGTGATCTTGTGGGAGACTAAGGGTCTATAAGGAATAAGGCCCCTACCTTATTGAAAACCCCTTAGAATCATCATGAGAGACTGTCAGAGTCCTCCCTCATGACATCGTGGGCCCTCTCGAACTAGGTAATCGCTAACCTATAGTTCGAGCCACAGTGGGAGTGCTAGTAGGTTGTGACAAGGATGTTGTCCACACCTCTCCCTCGTTATCTCTGGTAGTCCTACATGACCCCTCTACTCCACATGTGATTTTGGTTGGTAGGATATTTTTAGCTTGCATTATCAATGAATCATATCAGAAATATATCCATAATCGCATCATCTAATCAGATGCACTAATATCACATATAAAACAATCAAACCCCAATATTTCACTCCTCGACTTGATCTAGAGTCCAAGGGGTTTCATCGATGCCTCTTCATCCTTGAGGTCCAAAATCCTGCACACTTCATGATGCAGGAGCATCCTAAGAAACCAAGCAAGCAAGCATAAAGGCAGAAGACAACTGGAAAAACACATCACACATTTTACACATTTTGAAATGTTTTTGAAAAAAAATTAATGAGAATACATTAATGTAGTAGTTAAAGGAAGTGTACTTGCATGTTGTAAATAGATCTTGAGTGATTTTCTCTCATCTTCCATATGTAATAGACATTAAGTTTGTTTAATGAAAGTAGGTAGATTTGAATTAAGAGATTAGACAGTTTTAGAGGTGTAGGAGGGAAAATGGATATAGACACCCTCATCCTTATATCATAGTATCTTTGTAACATTATCATCATTGAGAGTTGTAGCAAAGAGTTGTAGAGAAGAACCCATCTACAGGAGCAATTGAGTTAATATATGAAGCTTTGACTCAACTTCCATGGTGTTATGATGTTTACTGTTTACCTTTGTTAAATGGTATGTTTACAGTTGTTTTATTTCTCTGCTATGCATTTGTTTCAATGTTGTGTGGGATGTATGATTTCATGTTGAATGTATGAAGTCTAGAAGAAGGGTAGAATGAGTTTCAATTGTTTCTCTCTCTAAGAATTCTTGCAAGGAGTACAATGAACATCCGCAAGGTGTGCATTGACAAGGTTCTGAGTTTCATCTCAGAAATCTCAGGAGAGATACTGTTGTTCTCATACTCACAGAAGTGCAGGTGGGGCACAGAGACATGCAAGGTGTGAACAGGATAGTTGAAACCTTATAATTTATCAACTAAGGGGAAATTTGAAGGACCATTGTTGCAAAGAGTGTATAGGGTCAAAGACTCAAATAACTAGAATTTATTTGAAATTTTTCCGCAAGGAGTGTGAGCAGGAACCCTTTTGGAGGCTTGAGTTTGCAAGCGAAAGCTCAGGAGGGTTAGTACCTTTGAAGAGTTCAAAGGGAGATGAGGATTGAATCCATTGTATAAATGTTAAAATCAGAAGGAGAACATTCAGTCGTTTGGGCAGAAGCCATTGAAGCGTGAATCGAGCAGTCAAAATTCTCCGTAGAGAGTTTGCGAAGTTGCAAGGACCATAGGATCCAGTGAAGTTGCAAGGTGGTTAGGAGTTGGAAGAACTCACCACCCTAGCATAAAGAATCAACGTGAGTCATTGATCTCATGTCAACCCACATCATTGGATCATATTTCAAAGTTGGGGTTCATGATTTTGGAGGGCAGACCAAAGCAGACCAAACTCTTGATATTTTCACGAAGTTCCGAGTTGCAAGGAACAAGGAAGGAGATCCGAACCATTGGATCCAAGATACAGGAGGACTATCAAATTATAACATCCAACATGTATTGTGTCTTGGGAGTTCATGGTTTGAGAGGAACTCTTTTTTACTGCAGAAGCCACGAGCTTGCAAGTTGCGAGGGCCCCTGTAACATGTGGCATGTCCACTTGGTGGGAACCATGTGGTTGACAAGTGGCATAGAAACAAGTGCCAAGAGAAAGGTAGAAGCAGGTGATAGGTAGTTGGACATGCATCACCTAGGAAGGAGTCAACCCTTTGTCAATTTATCATGTCTCTAGGATTCACGAAGGAGGAGCACAAGAGCTCAACACTCCAACTCATGAACTCGCGAAGTTGTGAGTAGCACTAGCAGTTACCCCTAGCTAGTGGTCATGTGTGGGGGGTGATAAAAAGGAGTAGCCATACCCATATTGCAATATCGAGTATCAGCATTTGGAGAAATAGGAGTCGAGGGTTGTCGACCTACAAACTCGCGAGTTGTGAGTTGCGAAAGGCGCTTGTGCCAAGGCCCAGTTGTGGTCATGTGAGGGTGAAGCTTGTGCCTAGTTCTTTTTCGCAGAGGTGGGATTTCCGAAGGACCTATGGATCATATTCATGAGGTTTCAGAAAGGAGCCGAAGTATTCTCTTCGACTTGTGGAGAAATTAGAATGATCCTGTGTGGATCTTGACCCGAGGGAAAGGGGTTCTGCATCAAATGTGGTATCAGAGCTCAGAACAAATTCTTTGCTTTCTGTAGCATAGAGAATAGGGGAACATTTTATAGCCATGCTGTTGAGAAGAAGATATAGGCCAATGTCAATGCCTGATCTAGTAGTGGAAAGATAAATGCGTGAATTACGTGCCAGGCTTGATTCCATGGAGACAACACAAAGGCGAACAGTTGACGCTGGGGATATTAGTGAAGCTGAAAGTGAAAATGAAGCTAGAAATGAAGGAGAAGAAGTAGGAGTTGAAGATGCTACAAACGAATGCCTATTCAGGGTTGTTGCAAGGATAGGTTCCAGAGAAAAAATGGGCATTCCAGTGTATGAGGGAAACTTGGATGTTGAAGAGCTTCTAGACTAGATTAGAACTCTACACAAGTACTTCGACTATAAGGATGTCTAGGAAGATAAGAAAGTCAAACATGTCATTACCAGACTTAAAGGGCATGTAGCGCTATGGTGGGATGAACTACAGGCTGACAGATGCTGCAAAGGCAAGCAAAAACTCAAAAGTTGGGATAGAATGGTTGCAAAGATGAAATCCAAATTTATACCCAAGGATTATCAAATCACTCTATTTCAGAGGATGCAAAATTTGAGACAGAAGTTGATGTCAGTGAAAGAATATACTGAAGAGTTCTACAAGATAAACATTAGATCTGGTCATCGGGAAAGTGATGATGAAAAAGTTGACAGGTACATGAATGGTATGTGATATGACATTCAATATGAGATGAGCATGATGACCATTTGAATTGTGAAAGATGATTATCATATAACTCTGAAAGATGAAGAGAATATGAGATGGAAGCGAGGTCAAAGTGGCTAAGGCAGAATTCAAACCAGAGGCAAAACAATTTCCCAAGACATAACTCAAAATCTTAAAGAAGAGGGGAAGAAACCTTAAGCTCAACATGAGAGAGGAGGAAGCTCATAGAGAGGGAAATATGCTGATAGAAATACTTTTCCTTGAGCTAGAGGAAGAGGAAGAGGTAGAGGAGGTGAAGTGAAATGATTTTCCTGTGGAAAAATCAGACATAAATCCTATGAGTGTCCAGATAGGAAGAAATATGGTGGTGAAACTCACATTTCCGAAGCTCAAGGATGGAATGTTGAGGCAGAAGACACTGAGGGCAGAAGATCCTTAATGACGAGGAAATTTCTCTTAAATCCAGAGAAGGAGGCAGAGAACCCTACCCAAAGAAACAGTATGTTTAGGATTGTCTGCAAAACTAAAGACAGAGTATGCAAAGTCATAGTGAACAACGGTAGCACATACAATCTCATATCTACAGAAATGGTAGAAAAGATGGAGTTGGAGACTATTATACATCCAAGCCCATACAGAGTTTTGTGGCTACAAAAAGGACATCAGGTAAATGTCACTAAACAATGTTTAGTTGAATTTAAAATAGGAGGATATAAAGATGAAATATTATGTGATGTCATTCCCATGGGTGTTTGTCATCTATTTTTGGGTAGACAATGGAGATATGATAGAAACGTAGTTCATGATGGGAGAAAGAACATGTACACCCTAGATAAAAATGGTAGGACTCACATGTTATTGCCAATTAAGGATAAAGAAGTGAAAACAGAGATGAGGAACACTGTACTTCTCATGAGTGGGAAGGAAATTCTTAAGGAGGTTAAGAAAAAAGAAGACACACAATTTATTGTGGTCAAGAAGCCAAAAATTGTTTTGACCAGTACGAGGATAGATGATCTACTGGAGGAAATCCAGGAGTTGCTGGAAGAATTTGGTGATATAGTAGTGGACGAACTACCTTGTTCGTTGCCACCTATCAAGATTATAAGCCATCATATCAATCTTATAACTAGAGCCAGTTTACTTAACAAAGCAACGTACAGGTTGACATTGCAGGAAAATGAAGAAGTGAAGAGACAGGTCCAGGACTTAATGGACAAAATATTGATTCGGGAGAGCTTGAGTCCATGCGTTGTTCCGGCAGTGCTCAGCCCAAAGAAAGAAGGAGGATGGAGAATGTGTACAAACTCAAGGGAAATCAATAATATTACCATCAGATATAGATTTCCATTGCCAAGGATGGACGACTTGATGGATTTCTTGAGATGAGCAATTTGTTTTTCAAAGATTGATTTGAAAAGCAGATATCATCAGATTAGAATGAGAGAAGGTGATGAATGAAAGCCAAAATTCAAGACAAATGAGGGGCTATATGAATGTATTTTCATGCCCTTTGTATTAACGAATTCACCTAGTACTTTCATGAGGTTGATGAATGAAGTCCTGGAGGATTTCATTGGGAAATTCGTCATTGTATATCTTGATGATATATTAATTTTCAGCAAAACAGGAGAAGAACACTTGAAGAATTTAGCTGCTGTAATGAGGAGATTACAGCAACAGAAATTGTAATAAATATGAAGAAATCATCATTTATGAGGACATAACTCATTTATTTGGGTTTTGTTGTCTCTGGAAATGAGTTGAATATGGATCTAGAAAAGGTAGATGCAATTAAGGATTGGCCATCGTCGAAGAGTGTGTTTGAAGTACGAATCTTCCATGGTTTGGCTAGCTTCTACAAGAGATTCATCCGAAACTTTAGTGGAATTAGTGCACCAATGATGGATATGATGAAGAAAAGACATAAATATTTTCACTGGATAGAAGAAGCAGAGAAGAGTTTCAATCTGCTGAAGAAGAAGATCATTGAGCAACCAATTCTGGTTTTGCCAGATTTCAGCAAGACATTCCAGGTCAGGTGTGATGCAAGTGGATTTGCAATTGGAGTAGTCTTGAGCCAAGATGACAAGTCAGTCACATATTTTAGTGAGAAACTGAATGAAGTGAAGATTAAGTACTCCACATATGACAAAGAATTTTATGCAGTCATACAAGCACTGAAGAAATGGACACACTATTTGGTTCCCAAGGAGTTTGTTTTGTACAAAAATAATCACGCTTTACAATTCGTGACTCGACAGGAGATGTTGAACCAAAAACATGCTAAATGGGTTTAATACATGCATAATTTTACTTTTGTGATTAAGCATATTTCTGGAACTGCTACCAAAGTTGTTGATGCTTTGAGCAGGAAATGTTTACTTATGCAGGAATTCAGAGTCAAAAATTTGGGTTTTGATAACCTTAAATAAATGTACAGAGATGATCCAGACTTCAAGGAAGCATATGAGGCATCTGAGAATCCAATTCTCAGAGATAGAAGCTAAAGGACTGAATACATGATCCAGGATGGATTATTGTTCAGGGGAAATCAACAATGTATTCCAAAATGCTCCATGAGGGAGAACCTGCTGAAAGAAAAACATAGTGGAGAATTGGCCAGACATTTCGGTCATGACAAGACGTTCTCAAAGTTGAATGGCTCAAATTTTTTCCCAGGGATGAGGACAGATGTTAATAAATTTGTGGACAGGTGTAGAATTTGTTAGCACACGAAAGGAAAAAGGAAGAACATAGGGTTAAACCAACCATTACCCATACCTGAAAGGCCGTGGGATGTAGTGAGCATGGATTTCATATTGGGACTACCAAGAACACAAAGAGGATATGATTCAATCTTTGTGGTAGTCGACAAATTTTCAAAGATGACACATTTCATACCATGCCAAAAAACTAGTGACTCAACTCATATTGCGAACCTGTTTTTCAAAGAAGTCGTCAGACTTCACGACTTGCTAAGGAGTATAGTGTCTGATCGAGATACCAAATTTGTAGGGAATTTCTGGAGGACCTTATGGAAAAAGATGGGGACAATTTTTTCTTTTATCTCGACATATCATCCTCAGATGGATCGGTAGACAGAAGTCCTAAACATAAGCTTGGGAGATTTGTTGAGGAGCTTAGTGACTGAACACCATAGTCAATGGGATCACATTTTTCCATAGGTGGAATTTTCTTATAATGATTTTCTTAACAGAAGCATAGGGCAGATTCCATCCCAAATTGTATATGGAATGAAACCAAGGGGAGTTTTTGAATTGAAAGATTTGGAACAAGTTGAATTCAGGAGTGCCAATGCAGAGGAATTTGCATAAGGAATGAAGGATCTTCACAGCTGAGTCAAAGAGCGATTGCAGAGTACGAGTCAAGAATACAAGCAGAGAGAAGATCAACACAGGCGATAAATTCAATTTGAAGTTGGTTATCTAATTCTTGCACATCTGAGAAAGGAGAGGTTCCCAAGGGGAACATATAACAAAATGAAGATGAAAAAGATTGGACCGTGCAAGGTCATGAAGAAATTTGGGGCAAATGCATATGAGATTGAATTACCCGATGGTGTCGGAATCTCACTGATGGTCAATGTTGCATATTTGTACCCTTACAGAGCTGAAGAAGCAGGAATAGAAGAGGAGCATAAAGAAATTCAATGGACCAAACGAATGCCTATATCTGATAAGTCACAGATCTAAAGTATAATTGACAAGAGGATTAGTAGAAAGACTAGGAGAAAAGAGCATTTTGAATACTTGGTCAAATGGAAGGGACATCCAGTTGAAGATGCCAGTTGGGAGGATGAAGAAGAAATTCATAAGCATGGACAGACTGTGCAAGAGCTCATGAACAGGAGTTCATGAAATTTTTCAAGCGAGGGAGTATGATGTAGGAGCATCGTAAGCCGCCAAGCAAGCAAGCATAAAGGTGGAAGATAGATGGAAAAGCACAACACACATTTGACACATTTTGAAATGTTTTTGAAAATAAATTAATGAGTAGACATTAATGTAGTAGTTAAAGGAAGTGTACTTGCGTGTTGTAAACAGATCTTGAGTGATTTTCTCTCATCTTCCAGATGTAATAGACATTAAGTCTGTTTAATGAAAGTAGGTATATTTGAATTAAGAGATTAGACAATTTTGGAGGCGTAGGAGGAAAAACAGATATACACACCCTCATTCGTGTATCATAGTATCTTTGTAACATTATCATCATTGAGAGCTATAGATAACAACCCATGTACAAGAGAAATTGAGTTAATATATGAAGCTTTGACTAAACTTACATGATGTTATGATGTTTTCTGTTTACCTTTGTTAAATGGTATGTTTACAGCTGTTTTATTTATCTATTATGCATTTGTTTCAATGTTGTGTGGGATGTATGATTTCATGTTGAATGTATGAAGTCTGGAAGAAGGGTAGAATGAGTTTCAATTGTTTCTCTCTCTGAGAATTCATGCAAGGAGTGCAGTGAACGTTTGCAAGGTGTGCGTTGAAAAGGTTATGAGTTTCATCTCAGAAAGCTTAGGAGAGATACCATTGTTCTCATACTCATAGAAGTGTAGGTGGGGCATATAGTCGTGCAAGGTGTGAACAGGCTATTTGAAACCTTAGAATTTATCAACTAAGGGGAAATTTGAAGGACCACTATTGCAAAGAGTGTACAGGGTCGAAGACGCAAATAACCAGAAGTTATTTGAAAGTTTGTCGCAAGGAGTGCGAGAAGGAACCCTTTTGGAGGCTTC
>JZKD02S1845758.1:16777-40095 GCA_000966675.3 Picea glauca | reverse complement strand
GAGGGCATGCCACCACAAGGATATTCTTAAATCCTTGTCCAAATTTCAATATTATCACTAGGGATGAGTCTATATCTCTCGAAGTAGAGGAGAATCCATGAACAATTTCTAGAAGAGGACTTAGAACTTTCTTCTAGTTATCCTTGTCAGGATGAGGAAGAGATCAAAGAGTCATGGACAATATCCAATGAAGAATAGACATTGGATTTGGAAATCAAAGAATTTATTTCATCTTTGTCACTAGCTATAGATCCCTTGTACACTAGGGAGACTAATGAAACTTCTGAATAACTTCATGGACTGACAAACAAAGAAGAGAGCCAATAATACAAATACTACATTGATACTTGATTCCAAATAGTCATCAAGCCCTCCCACTCCATTCTCTCACATTTCTTGGCACCAACCCCATCAAAGTAGTTGGTCCATCATATTCTAGTCTCTCTAAAAGTATATTTTTCAAAATAGAACATGAGTACAATTGTAATCCTATTACAGACATGGATCCATTGGAAATATTACTACACTTGAAGGTCAAATTTGTGTTTTTCAAGTAGAGTAGGATAGTGTAAATAAATGAATAACATAATAAAGAGAAAAATAAGTCCAGTTGTGAAAACCAGTTTACTGGTGCACCCCGACATGAGTTTTTCTTGAAAAATAGGAAACTCGTAGACAAAAATCTCAATAAAGTTTGGTGAGTTAATGTTGGTCCAAGTTTTATGATTCTTCAAATAAATTTTGTTTTATGCTCCTGTCAGATGATGTGGGATTCATTAAGTCCCACCTTCTGAAAATTCTCATCCCATCAAATTGAGTACATTATTTTGGATAGAGATTAAAAATGTTTATAAGTACCTTGAGGCATGCATGCCTTAACAATAGGTTCTCTTGGTATCATCAAGGGAATACATAAATGTTCCTTGATGAATGGATTATATAGGTGTCTGAATCTAACACATACATTCACACCAACTAGAATGTATTGTTGTACCTTGATTCCCATTGACAATAATAGTGGGGCATCTCAAATTGGTTAGTTGTTTCCATTATTCATCGATAATTCAATGATCTATTTTTATGTTTCACTTCAAGTAAATTTATTCGCATAGATTGATTTGTTAAAATAAGGGATAAGGATGAATACTTTATGATTTTATGACGTTGACAACAACTTAGATCCTTTTCATGTTTTTTCAAATAAGTAGGGAATGTTAATGAGGACGTTTTATGCTCGTACAACGAGCTTCTTTAGTGCAGTTTGAGAAAGAATTCTTGCTACAGGGTTTGAAGAAGCTATCCTTATTTTCCTCACAATTTATCATTTATTTGATAAAATTAATTCTCTTGTGATAGAGGTTTTCCCACACCATATTTCTTGCAACAATGTTTTCACAAATCAAAATTCATCTCTGGGAATATAGGAGATTCCAACAATTTAGGCATTAGTATAAAGGTTTCATTGATCAACATTTGTTTGTGGTTTATCCATAATAAATCAAGGTAAGAGGTTTTAGAGTTGTAATTGCAATTTATAGCATATGGGATTTTGTTACCCATAATATCAGCACTTCAATATTCTAAGATGGTGATTCTATAAATGATCAACTTCAAGTTTCTCTAACTGATCCAAGAGGATCTAAGGAACGTTAAAAAATGTCCATGAGGATCCAAAACACATATATAGTTCATAGGGGATCCATAAATGATAAAACATAAACTATAGAAAATCATCCCAAAAAATTCATCATTACATAGATCTCATCTTCATCTTTCCAACAACACAAATGACACCTCAAATGGAGTTCGTATCAAAAAGTTATAAGCAGTTAAAGTTCTAGGCAATCGGGTCAAAGGGTAAATTACATCAGTAAAAGAGGTTAAAAGTGTCACTAATGAAAGGGTGACATGTGGCACATGATTATTAGCAAATTATGGGCACATCATACCTCTAGGTGGACAAATTGCAGGTTGAAAAGTTGTGAAAAAATGGTCCAATCATCCATTGACAAGTGGCACTGGAGAGCCAACGAGAGGCCACCATGTAGAAGCCTCCCATTAACCAATATTGATTAATGTATGTTAAAATTATGGAGTGGACAGGGGTCAGAATCATGATCTCCATAGCCTCCCAAGACTTAAGATAGACCCCACTATTGACGTGCCCTCATATGTGATTTAACCTTTATATGTCACACAATATATTTAAATTTATGTTGAAGTTTGTTTGGGCGGAAAAAGGCCAAGGGCATAAACCTCGACCCATTTCCCTTGATTCATGTATAAAACATGTAACAACCAATCTAAAGCAGAGGGGGTTGTAACAATGTTCGCATAGAAAGTTTAAAACAATACATCTGATATGTTAATATATACATAGTATATAGTAATACTATATACTATATATAATATATACCATGTGTTATAAAACGTGCCAATAAATATTCCAAGGTTATTGGGAAATAAAACCCCCGACATCTACAAAATATAGTTGATGCTTCAACTATTAGGCCAGAGCCCCCACATTTAACTAGATTCCAATAAATATAGAGTTAAGTTGCTAGTTAATTCAGATGGGGAGTTAGACCCTTGCCCTATATATTGGGCACAAATCCCAACAGATTGCAGATATCCTGAGACATAGTTTTGAAGGTATGCACATATCTCAAAGTAGCACCATTTCCAATATAGGGTACAAATTTCAAGGTTGTACGTATATATCGATTTGTTTTTCGAGAAGAATTTAAATATGTTGTCTCGTAAAGCATGCTATGCGGTATAATGACAACACCTAGGAAAATTTATGTTCACTTTTCATGATTTTTAGTAGGGATAATGAAGTTGAGGTCTATTTTGTGATTTGAAGTCATTTTTAAAATTATTCACTCACTTTTTCATTAATGCCAATTTAATGCATTGATTTGAGTTCCAAAGAGGGTGAAATTGAGCATGTTTGGAAATTGGTCTATTTTATAGTCAAAATTCTTAGAATTTCGTAAGGATTTAAATGGTGAAGTTATTTTATTGTTTTGATTAATGGAATTCAAGAGAATCCATTACATTAACACATGTGAGTCATTGTACATGTGATTTTTGGTATTTGGAGATAATGAAATAAGTTTTTATTTGATTGAAGGGAACTTAAATATGAAACAAAATTATGTAATATCTATGTAATTTGATTTCTTTTATTTTGTTATATGTCATATCATAGTTCAAAAAAAAAACTATGCCAATACGATCAGTAAATTATTATGGATTAATTTATATATTGCATGTATATACTTAAAGAATTAAGCGGTGTCTAAAGATTTCTAGATGAAGTGGTATCAGAGCTAGTTTCGATGTTTGTTGCAAGTCATTGATGTGACATGAGATAAGAGAGTTTAATTGGTTAATATTTTGAAGGATCTTATCAAGAATACAAGACAAGTAAAGTTCTCATGAAGTTGAGGCTACAAAAGAAGATTAATCAAAAAATGAAGAAGGAGAATTATGAGATAAGGATGGAGTTGCAAGATCTTGAGGAAGAGAAGAAAAGGATGCAAGATCAATTGTTATGTCATGATGATTTTCATATGAGTAGTTTTCATGAATTATAAATAAATTTTCATATATTGGCACTCTCAATCAGTAAAGTTGGACAAGCAAAGAATGATAAGTCTCCATTGAAAGAGATATTATCTCCCTCAAAAACCATGATCGAGAAATAAGACTCTTCATATTATTATTTTCCCCATCAATATGGAGAATGCTCGAGGGTAGATGAAGAAAAAAAAACTATATATGAATAAGTCCTACATAAGGAATTGGCCTTACCTTCCAATCGAGAGAAGAGTAACATGTGTAAGGCATCTTAAGGGAAATATGTGCATTCTACAGGAGAAGGAATGAATACTTTTCCCACTGGTGAATTCTCTAGTTATCCATGTACTTCATGTGGAAATAGAAACCATAATGTGGAGAAGTGTTGAATAATATAGTATGTTCTAGTAAATTCCTCTAGGAAGAAGGCAGATCATTTCTCAATTCAGAGGAGAAGGAGGAATGATAAGAAGGGATAGGGGAAGAAGACACCCTGCTCTTATTGTGGTAAGAGTGGACCTTATATCAAGATATGTTGGACACTTTACTTGCACTTATATCCGAAGAAGAACAAAAATTAAGTAAAGATACTTGCAAGACTACAAGAAACAACTCCAAATGAATTTAATGGTCTTACTGAAATTCTCGGGAGATAATACATCCTGATGGTTGGGCTTGGAAAAGTGATATATGAATACATCAAATAATGGTTCATGGATGGTGTCTCATCTGACCGCATGACCAGGATGAGATCAATATTTTTGACATTCTCAAATTTCGACACATATTACTTTGTGGGATCTGGAACCAATACCAGACAATCAATAATAGGGTATGGATATGTAAGATTACAACTCCAGTCGAAAGGATTTCTTGGAATAGAGCATATGTTGTATGTTCTAGACTTGAATGTAAACCTACTCTTAGTTGCAACATTTGAGGATGATAGTTATGCAGTCACATTCCACAATGGCCAAGTAGTTTTGTATTCAAGAGAAGAAAATCCTTACATGACAATAGTGCTTGGCATTTGTAAAGAGAGGTGATACAAGTTACTGGGAAGACCTATAGTTTTTTCTAATGGTTACTTGGATTCAAAATTATATTCAATTTCAGATTCAACATAAGTGTGAGAGGCATTGTCAAAGGTTGGAAGATGAGAGACTCCTCCCAGTACATTGGGGAGAAAGAGTCCATAAGTGCACCATCTTTAAAATTTTCATTGTAAATATGTATATTTTAAATATAATAGGAACATGTGTAAATATACTTAAGTATATTTGAAGGCTTGACATAAGACACTCATTGTAAATTATAAGAGTGGGAGGGACTCTATAAATTTCTGTATTCCCACCTTGTATGAGTGAGAGGAATTTTGTAAGAGAGTTTATATATTGCCACTTTATATGATGTTGAGAGTGAGAGGAGTCTCATTATATATATTTATGGATAGCCACCTTTACATATTGTTATAGAGTGAGAGAAATATTGTTGGGAACATTTATAGATAGCCACCTATACATATTGTTTTACAATGAGAGGAATCTCGTTATAAATATTTCTAAGGCATTTAAGAAAACAATATGGGAAATTGTATTGTCTTGTAATCAACTAAAGGGATACATATGGATCGAATTATAGAAGAAAAAATTCTTGAAGGAACAAAAGGATCCAGGTAGTTGGAACAAGTATATCAGAAGTGGTAAGAACATCAAAGTAATGAAAAAAATTCTAGAGCTACTAAAGGAGAAGTAATCCTATTCATAAATAAAAGGCATAAATGTCCATGCTATAAGCATATTTTTTAAATACTATGTCATGTTTGTATGTATTTATACTTTGAACATAAGAAATCAAGTACAAATGATAATAGTACAAGAAGAAATGTTCTTCAATGCAAGAGAGACAATGGGCAGAGTATTCATTCAAGGACTCCTACAAATACATCAACAATATAAGAACAAAGAGTCCAAATGGGCAAGGCATAGATCAACATTCGACTTGGCTTCATATTGTCTTATATGGACCATATTTAGTATAAGGAGATGGGAGTGGATGTTGAAATATAGGTACAGGTTTTGCAGATATTCATTGAACATGACTTTTTTTGTCAAAGAATCTATGAGCTAGAAACAAAGTTATTAATGAAGGGTCCAAATTTAGAGCTATATTACAGAAAAGAAGACAAAAGTGCATTGATCCAATACCTAGATCGAAGACCCAATATTAAGACTAAATTCCAAAAGACACAACAAGATGGAAGAGTGAATTATCATCACTAAGTTATTGAATGTCTATAATTTTGGAGGTCCAAAAGTTATTTAGTGGGAAGGTGTGATTGAGGAGGATCTAAAGAACACTCACAGAGGTCCCAGTAGATCCATAAAGGATCAAAATCTTACCATCTCAAATTATCCTGAAGAAGGAATCATTTCATAGAGATCATCTTCAACTTTCCAATAGTGCAAATGATGCCTCAAACCAAGTTCGTATGCACAATTTATAAGCATTCAAAGTTCAATTCAACCAGGTCAAAGTGAAAATCACATGGAAAAAAGAGGTGAAACATATCACCATTGCAAGGGTGACACATGGAACATGATTATTGTCAATTGACTGGGTAGATCATACCTCCAAGTGGGAGAATTGTAGGCTAACTAGTGGCACACAAGTGTTCCAATCATCTATTGACAAGTGGCAATGGAGAGACAATTAGAGGCTTCCACATGGAAATCTCCCATTATTCAATATTGGTTAATGTATATTAAAATTATGGATCCAATAGGGGTCAAACCCGTGACCTCCATAACCTCCTAAGACTTAATGTATCCTCCACTAGCAATGCGCCATCATATGTAACTTAACCTTTATATGTCACACAATATATTTAAATTTATGTTTAAGTTTGTTTGGGTGACAAAAGGATGAGGGAATAATCCATGGCCCATATCCCTTGATTCATGTATACACCATGTAACCACCAGTCCAAAGCACGAGGGGTTGTAACAAAGTGCACACATGAATTTTAAAACAATACAATCGACAGATTAATATGTATATGTATATATATATATACACACACACACACACATATATATATATATTATAGTTATATTATATACTACATATATATAATATATACCATGTGTTATAAAATGAAACAATGAATATGCCAAGGGTCACAAGGTATAGATCCCCCGACCTCTACTAAATATGGGATTCCACTAAATATAGAGTTAAGTTGCAAGTTAACTCGTACACGGATTTAGACCTACACCCTATATATTGGGAACATATCCCAATAGATTACACATATCCTGAGACAAGGGGTTGAATGTCTGCATGGATCCCAAGGTCTGCATGGATCCTGAGGTGGCATAGTTTCCAATACAAGGTATGGATTTTGAGGTTGTATAGATGTCTCGATTTTCATGCCAAGAAGAAGATAAATATGTTGTCTCGTAAAGAATTCCATGAGGTATAATGAAAACACCTAGGAAAATTTATACCCATTTTTCATGATTTGTTTCAAGGATAATGAATTTGAGGTCTATTTTGTGATTTGAATTCATTTTTTTTTCCTCCATAAAAATGTATAATTTTATTTATGTAGAAAGAAAATTACATTATGTAGATGCATATGCATATACATTGCTAGAAATGACCCATATCCAAGCCATGGTGTCTTTTAGGAAAACCCACAGAGGGGTTGCAATCAAAACATTTGTCAAATAATACCTATACAAAAGAGTCCATACATATACATCTATTACAGGAAATAAAACATAGAAAAAGTTCAACAACAATATTTTTGCCAAAATGGTGCAGTGAGAACCCTGACCTACACCAAATAAGCGGGAGAAAAGTCCAAAAAACAAAATAGCATAATCGAGGAAGGACTACAGAATTTGAGCTATTGATACTGTATAAGCGTGCGAGCAAAGGGTTGATGGTAGTACTCATAGAAATTTCCATTGTTTACTTCAGAAATCAACCATTGACCATGATCCAAATGAAGCCCATCCTTTGATAATTTATCTACCATTATATTCATTTCCCTAAAAACATGATGGATATCAAAATAATCAAAAGAAGCCACGAGCCTTTGTACTTCTTCAAGAATAGGAATCAAAAGAATGTTGTGACATTGATGAATATTCTGGACCCATTTAACAACCAATTGAGAGTCACCAAACACATGAATGGAATCGACATTTTTTTTCTTTTGCAAAAAGAAGAAGTAGTTTGAGAGACATCAATTCGACATAATTGTTTGTTCTGAATCTAATTTTTATTTTGAATCTAATTTGAACTGATAAGTGAAGAACAACCCCCACTCCACAAAGTTGACTCATTTTTTGAGAGGCCCCATCAAAAAAATCTCAGGCCTTTGATGGTTAAACATTTATGGATGGATTATCCTTTGATAATACTTTCCTTTTGATTGGATAAAATGGAAGAGAATACCGAGACATTGGGAAGCCCCACTCTAACTTTATATCCTTTATTGACCTTCCATGCCAATACATTAGCAATCACATCGAAAGAGAAGAAAATTTCCTTCCATATGATAGATTTTTCAGGATGGTTTTTTTCATGTATTATAATCCAATCCATTAAAGATTCTAGTAGAATTTATTTATGGATCACTACCTCGGTCCAAATATTTTCAGTAGAAATTAACTTCTAAATTGATTTGACAGTCAAATATTTAGAAAAATATATATATATTCTTTAGGCCCCATCCTCTTAGGTATTTTGGGTGGGCCAAGGTATCCCACCTCACCTAGGGGAGAATGAATTTTTCCTAATTTCTTGCCCATAATAATTTCGAGCATAGTTTCCTTATTCTTTCTAACATCCCTTTATATATATATATATATATATATATATATATATATCCATTTTTCCAATTTTTCTATCAGCCAAAACCAATATGTATTCCTATAGCTGTTTGGTTTGATATGGAATCCAAGATAATTCAAACCAACATTGAACTCCCTAATTTCAAAGGGGAAAAAAGGATCTATAAATACCAATCTCTTCCACTTCCATATTTTGAATTGACATTGAGGACTTTCTATCATTTATCATCATCTAGGTGGCCTTCCCAAAATTAACAAGAATTTCACGTAGTTTCTCAGCATCCCCATGAGAACCATTACAAAAATTAAAAACATCATCTACAAATAGGAGATGGGTAATATAGAGGGTAGGTGATGAAGGAGCATCATAAGTAGCTAGCCAAGCAAGCAATGTAAAAGAGAGAGACAGTTGGAAAAGCACCAGCGCATGTTTTGAAATGTTTTGAGATTAATGAATGGACATTAATGTAATAGTTAATGGAAGCATACTTACACTTATGTCTAGATGTTGTAAATAGATCTTTAAATTTTCTCTCATCTATAGTATGTAAAGGCATTTATGCATAATGAATGCATGTAGGTAGATTTAATTTAATAGATTAGACAGTTTAGAAGCATAGGAGGGAAAACGGATATAGACACCCTCACCCTTGTATCATGGTATCTCCGAGGAGCATTCAAAATTCATAAGTTGTAGAGATATAGCATAGAGCTGTAGAGAATAACCCATGTACAGGAGCACTTGAGTTAATATATGAATCTTTGACTCAATTTTCATGTTGTTATGATGTTTATTGTTTACATTTGTTGAATGGTATGTTTACAGTTCATTTGTTTCTTTGTTATGCATTTTTTTCAATGTTGCATTGTGTGTATGATTTCATGGTGAATGTATGAAGTCTAAGAGAGGAGGAGAATGAGTTTCAATTTTTTCTCTTCATGAAAATTCTTGCAAGGAGTGCAACGAACGTCCGCAAGGTGTGCGTTGATGAGGGTCTAAGTTTTATCTCAGAAAGATCAGGAGAGATATTGTTGTTCTCATACCAGCTGGAGTGCAGGTGAAGCACAGAGCCATGCAAGGTGTGCACAGGCCGATTGAAGCCTTGGATTTTATAAATCTAGAAGGAAGGTTGAAGGACCACTATTGCAAAGAGTGCACGGGGTCGGAGACTCAAATAACCAGAAGTTATTTGAAGGTTTTCCATAAGGAGTGTGAGAAGGGATCCTTAGGAAGCTTGATTTTACAAGTGAAAGCTCACGAGGGATTTAACCTTTGAAGTGATCAAAGGGGGATGAAGATCGAAATCGTCTCATAGAATTCAAGTTCAAGAGGGAGATCACTAAGTCATTTGGATAGGAGTCAGTGAGGAGTGCATCTAGTGGTTAGAATTATCCATGGAGAACTCATGAAGTTGCGAGGTCTATAGGATCCAGAGGAGCTGTAAGGTGGTTAGGAGTTGGATGAATCCACCACCCTGACATCAAGAGTCAACATGGACCATTGATCATGATCTGTCTGAGCCGTCAGATCATTTTGGGGATTCAGGATCCATAAGTTTGGAGTGTAGGCCAAAATCCTTAGTCACTCAAATTCCTAGATCGCGAAAGGGATTAACATGTGTGGAATTTCATAATTTCGATGATTCAGGGTTTGGCATACCAAGAATCCCAATTACAAGGAATCGAGACCCTTTTCATTGAAAATCTCAAAGTTGCGAAATGCGGTGTGCCTTTGGTGTGGGATTTCAGCATTTCGGTTTTCCAGATTTAGGGAAGTAAAGGAGGAAGTGACTTTGGAATCGAGAGTTTCAAACTCCCTGTTCGTGAAATCCCGAAGAGGGAAAGGAAAAATTACCAAAAAGGCTGAGGGACAATAGCCGTTGGGCACCAATCAGGTTTCGGGGTTTCAGGACTCAAGAGGTAGAGTTGCATGGTCAACACAAATCCTGAAATCGCGAAAAGGGAAACCCTGAAAAGGTGGGTCCCAAGTCTCAGTCAGAAGGTATGTGTGGCAGAAGTAAAAGGAGGGGTCAAGCTTCTGCGAAAAATCCCGAAAGGCCATCGATCTCACATTTCTTGGGATGTTTAGCCCATTTCAGCATTCTGGCATTTTGGAGTTCAGGGAATCATAAGGGAAGAGGAAGGACTGTTGGTTGTTCGGTCAAGGTCCCGAAAGCTGAAAGTAGTGGGTAACAGGTGGTATGTTCTTGTCACGTTGGAGTAGTCAACCTTCATTGACAATTGGCATTTCGACATTTTCCAAGAACTGTGGAAATACATCGGGACTCTCCAACTCCCGAAACCTGAAGTCCTTTGTGGCTTAAACAAAGGGTTGGATTATCCCTTGGAATGTTTTTAGTGAATATCTTGTGTGGATCTCAGCCCAAGGGTAGGGGGTCTGCGTCAGTAGGGGAGATGAATATCCCTCTGAAATATATATTAATTTTTTCTACTTCCAAATACCTATTTAGTCCTTCCCCCACCAAAAGGAAAAGGAGAGGAGAAAGTGGATAACCCTGTCGAGGAAGACCTCTATCAACTTTGAAAAAAGGGGAGGCACACCCATTTATTATAACATCAAATAAGGTGGTTGAAATACAACAAATGGACCATCTGATAAAATTGATTCCATAACCTAGATGTGTTAAAATAAGCACGATGTAGATCCAATTTACTCGAAAATAAGATTTGAACAAATCAATTTTTAGAACTCTTCCTTTCAAACTCTTTCCTTTTATGGAATGGATTCCTTCTTGAGCCACTCTAATTTCCTCATGAATCTTCCTGCCTTCGACAAAACCAAATTATTATTTAGAAATTGAGGCTAAGAGTACTCCTTTGATTCTTCTAGTAATCACTTTTTATTATACCTTATAGATACAATTACATAAGGAGATGGGTCTAAACTCATCTAAAACTTGTGGGTTTTCATTTTTTGGAATCAAGGAAATAAAACTTGAATTTAAAGGAACATGCATCAAACCCTCTCTTTGAGTTTCTTCTACAACTGACAATAGATTCTTTCCAAGAAGATTAAAGATATCCAAAAAGAAATCAATAGTCCAACCATTCGGTCTTGGGATTTTTCTTTTTGATCTATGGAGTACTACATTAAGATCCTCTTTCATGACCTCTTACATCAGTAATCTATTTTCATCCTCATCTACAAACCTGTGGAATAAACTATAAATATGAATAATCTCTACTATATTTGTTTCAATTGGTGCTTTGAACAAGTTTTGGAAGTGGGTTTTCCCTAACCAAGCAAGTTCCCGAGAAGATAATAATTCCCTTCCATATTCATCGATGAGACTCCAAACAATATTCTTGATATTTCTTCCATTAGAAAAATACTGAATTTTTTTTGTGTTATCATCCCCACTCTTTAACCATATTTCTCTATGTTTTTTCCTCCAAGTTTCCTCTTGTTCTTTCAACAATTGCCTCTTTTTCTGCTCCAGGGAAAGGAGGCTCTCTTTTGTATCTAGATTGTTGAATCCTTCACCCATTGAATCATAAAATCCCTAAATAGATTCCTCAATTTCCTTAAGATCCATTTCATCCCTTTCACTTTTTTCCCTTTCTCATATTACTTCCTCCTTCTTAACTCAATTTAAATTTCTATCAAAATGGGCCCCTGTAGCTTCCCCCCCTTCTATAGAAAAAGGGTCGCAACACTCCTTGACAAGATTTTGGAAGCTCTCCACCTTATCCCTCATTGGATTGAACTTAAAAGGGCTCAGAGGATTTCTCGTTCCTCCATCTATTTCAAAGATAATGGGAGAATTATTTGAATCCCATCCATACCCTATCCTTGGCCTCAAAAGGGTTGATATAACAGTTTGGAAGAAACCAAAAAATGATCCAAATGCTTTGTTGTATGATCCTCCCTTGACCTCTTGTTTCTCCATGTAGGACCTAATTTTATAGGAAAATTTTGTGAAAGGCCTACCTCATAAATAAGGTGTATAGAAAAATATGTAAGGGGATCTTCCCTATCCCTAGGGCCCCAAACTTCAATAGTTCCTAGAGACAAATTAAGGTCTCCCCCCATAATCATATTTTCCATTAATAAGAAACTTTTGAACTTTAGGGATTCCTAGAAAGTGTCTTTGTCTTGATAAGACCCATACAAGTTCAATAGAGTGAAGTCTGTGCCCAAGTCTACACATAAAATATCCACCCCAAGACAAAATTCGAATCCCCAATAAGTTAATAGCTTAATATTTGTGCAAGTCCACCTTATAGCTATTCCACCCGATCTTCCCCTTCCATCCAAGACTAAAAACACCCAACATGGAAAAATATATTCCAACAGACATATCACCATGTCACTAGCTCCTAAGGTTTCTTGAAACAAAACTACATCTGATTGTTGGGCCTCCAACAACCTTTTAAGATACTTTTTTTTGGAAGGGCTTGTTATGCCCCTGAAATTTAGGGAAATAAATCTCATGGGAAAACCCCTTCCTGTGGATTCACTACTGTAAGTGCCCTAAGGATTGAGAGTTGTTTTCCGGCTACTACATAAGAAAAATATTTATTATGAGCCTTTGAAAAGACATATTCCCTTCATCTACCTTTTTTACCGAATGATTCTTTAGTATTTTTTCCCCAACCCATGCAGTATCATTACAGAGGATCCTATCTCCTGTCTATTTCTAAGGTTATAAACAATGGAAACCTATTATGAGTTCATAGAGGAATTTGATACTTCTCTATAATCCAAGGGGGGAGAGGGAATAAAAATAGGTTCAGGGTTAGGAGTGAGGTTCAGGGAAGAAATAGTGGAATCCTTAATGGGAAATAGGGCCAGGAATTGAGAGAGAGGGGAAGGGGGATGAACAAAGGGTTCCACTAGAGGAAAAATGGGTTGACCTAGTGGAAAAGTCATAGGAGAAGTAATCGACCCAAACCGATATTTCCTTAAAACAAAAATATAATTTATTAGAACGTTAATGGATTGAGAAGGTAAAAATGACTAACCTTGAGAGGAAAATCCCAACCACTTCAAGGCAACTAGGGAGGAGCTTCCTTTTTTTCATAGAATTGGAAACCTAGCCGGTACTGAGAACATCGATCTAGCCTACAAATTTAAAAATTGAACTGAGCCTGAAGACCCAAGTGTCATCATTTTACGAGATCGGCCATGTTCCTCTTATAAATATACCCTATGAGAAGAATTTGGTCCAGTGAAAACTTGGGGATCTTTCTGAGCTAGAGACATAGATGGCTCTGGCCAAATCTTCTTTGAAATTAAAGGCATAAGGCATTGATTCAAAAAATGTCCTTGTCTAGGGCACCTTCGACACCGAAAGGGGACTCCGTCGTAGTCGAGATTTTGAGAATAGATTTTTTCCTAACATATGTTCCAAATCCTCTGTCATCCCCTCTTTGAGGTTTAGCTGAAATAGGATCTGCACCACTACATACACATCTAAGGCCAAAAATGACATATTGACATCAATAAAAGCTCATAGATTATTCCTAGTCATTTAAAATATTTCCTTAGACCATAGTTAATGAGGGAGACATGGGAGCCTCACCCAGATAGGAATAATGTCTAGCCTTTCCTTTCCTGCATCAAAAAGTGGTGTCCAAATTTTAAAGAGAATTGGGGTTCATTTGATGCTCCAGAGGTATTTGAGCACCTATAGGGCATCCTCTGCACTTGACAATTTGAAGGTGAACCAACCCCTTCTGATAATAATGAATGTCGACTCATAACCTAATTTCCATGTCGATAAGTTACCTTCCAAATACTTGAGGTATTTGGCATTAAAAAGGTGACCCTGGGCGTTTCCTACCACCACTGTAGAGGACAAATTTGAGACTTGGGCCATTGTGACATATTCCCATAAAACCAACCTGTTCAGAGATCTTTCTAGATTAAACCACTTACTCTTTTTCTTTTTTACACTTACAAATTTGGCTTGGATATTATGAAGGGGCTCTTCCTTGTGAGAGATAGAATCCCCAACTAAGGTCAGGAGAGACCCCAGAGCTATCTTCGGCGAAGACATCCCAAGTGGATGATGATGCAACAAAAAGGAGTCTGTTAATTATTAAAAAATAAAAGGGTCTTGAAAACCCCTCTGAGGACTATTGAGGCATGCCCAAGAGAGATATGTAGAGGATTTCACCATGTAGTTCCATTTTGAAATTGAAACCTCCATCCCAAATCCCCCTAGAAGAGACCCTATATATGTCATCCTTGCATGATATGATTACCAAATATTCTCTCCAAAAGGAACCTATTCCCATGAAGATAAATCTTAAGTATGAGGATAAATCCCTATCGCATGAGAAATGTCGTTAAAAACTCCAGGAACTTCTAATGGAAAACCATCCATGGAAGAAAGGGGAAATTCACCGGACCCACTGATGAGAGGAGGTAATAACACTGGAACCGACATAGAGACCATCTCTATCGACCTCCATGTTACGCTGACATCCCAAGAGGATGACGTGTCCATAGAGGAACATGATGAGAATATATTTGGCAACACTCAAATGTCATGATTTGAATTCATTTGTAAAATTCTTCACTCAATTTTCCATTGATGAACATTTAATGGATTGTTTTGCATGCCAAAGAGGGTGAAATTGAGCCAGTTTGGAAATTTGTCGACTTTATAGTCAACTTTCTCATGATTTCGCAAGGATTTCAATGGTGAAGTTATTTTATTGTTTTGATTAATGAAATTTAAGATAATCCATTAAACCGGCACATGTGAGTCATTTTACATGTGATTTTTGGTATTTGGAGATGATGAAATCATTTTTTATTGGATTTAATGGAACTTAAAGATGAAACAAAAATATGTAATATTTATATAATTTGAGTTCTTTTATTTTCTATTGTGTCATCTCATCATTCAACATCATCAGTTTATGAGTTTTTGGGTAAAAAGCACATCATCAAAATTATGCAAACCACCCCAGTACCATCAGTAAATTATTCTGGATTAAGTTAGATACTGCATATATATAATTAAAGAAATAAGTGATGTCTATGTATTTCTAGATCACCAACAATACCTCAACATTTACATTTTCATCATTTTTATCAACTACAGGTAGTCTTGTAACCATTCTCTAGTAGCGTATTTTAGCATACATTTTCCAAGATGGATTGAAAACTTAGGTTTATTCAGTGTTAGGTGGATCCAAATATAAGGGTATATAGTTTCAAAAGAAGCTCTAGGTTCTTCTTTTCATTATTATACAGGTCTACATCAACAACATCATCCATTTTGTTTTCCCTTGTGCAAATAACTAATATCAACATCAACAATTGGTCTCTTTCAACATCACCACTTAGATTGGTTCAACATCAACACTCATTTAATTCATTTGGCTCAATATAATACACAAAAATTTCAGGTCTACTCCCTATATCTCTCTATCTCTCTCTCTCTCTCTATGATCATCAATTCCAGCATATGCTTATTAGAGACATGGAAAATTAAAATCACATTTTCCTTGCGCTCATTCTAATAATTCCATATTCTATATTATATCCCTATATGGCCTTACATCGATACCCTCATAGGTTTCCCTCATTCCTTAATCCACTTTTAGATTCAATTCAACCATATTCATTCATGCATCGAATGATCAACCCCAATAACTATTATCTTTCTTATTTTGAATCACTTGGAGGATGAAAAATAAGTTCTAAACTTGCATACTATCAAAAAAATTCTTCCCATTCCTGAATTCTTTCTCTACTCATTGGCATTGGAAATTTCTCAAAGAAGAGCACATGCACATACCCTCATACACTTAGACTCATGGGGAAAACAATTATGTTGTCAAATGGATATAATTATGTTTTAGGGATGCATCTTCTACTGAAAATGATGTTATATGAAGAGAACATCATGGCCTACATTGTTTTGAAGTATGGATGAAGGATGAATTCATGAATATTGATGAGGTTTCTAGGTATGGTTGGATTCATTAAGAATTTAAGAAGATTAAATGTACATGAATCATTTCTAAGATAAATATTTTCTATTTATATTACATTTACAACTAAATATCTCATATGGGATCCACAATCTAGATAAGTAGAAAGTATTGTTCTCAAGTTGATGATTATGTTTTGGTTTCCAATTCCAAGGTTATTTTATGGTCAAAATTTTCTCATTTATCAAACAAATTCATAAGTGATAGAGATCACAGGAAGGAAATGATGCAATACCCCATAGATTGTTAACAACTCTCAATCATTACTTTGTGTGAAGGAATTAATTGACTATCACCGCCTAGGTAGAAGAGAGAGCATGCATTGAAACTATTGGTGGCTCTATTTTGAAATGGGGAATTGTGCTAATGATTATTGGTGAGTTGGAAATTTATCAAGATATGGAACTAAAAACATCAACATAGAATCTGAGACTCTTGTTTTTGTCTATTCAAATCATCAACAAAGCACAAAATAAGTGAGGAATGGCCTTTCCTTTACCATTTCAAATATTTCATCTACACAACAAGAGGAGGGAAGCCAATGTCATAGTGATTTATATATATAAAATATGAGTTACATACATCAATAAAATATTGGAATTCTCCTCCTTCTCTTCAAAATATATAAATTGTCTCATCTAAACAAAATCCCACACGAACAAAGGAAAAATAATTATTCAATGGAGTAATACAATGTATGTGTGTTAACTCTTCTATGGTGAATATTTATTTAGATAGAGGTACCATGGGGAATTCGATAGTATTTA
Source organism: Picea glauca (assembly GCA_000966675.3). Taxonomy (NCBI): domain Eukaryota; kingdom Viridiplantae; phylum Streptophyta; class Pinopsida; order Pinales; family Pinaceae; genus Picea; species Picea glauca. The sequence continues at coordinate 22,904 of JZKD02S1845758.1, read as the reverse complement.
CACTAGATTTGAATTCTACTAATCACTATACTCAATCCTAATCCTATTAGTGATCTTCTCTGCAAAGGAACTAAAATTTTAGAATAGACAAAGAAGCAAATGTGGATCATTTAGGCATAGATTGTTGCTAGTTCCTACCAAATGACTAAGGAGAATAGTCGGATAGTGTTTTCATTGATTTCAAAGTCAACCATTGGTGATAAACATGAATATGCCTCTCCAAAGTGATCCCCTGAATGGGTATCTTTAAGCATGGACCTCACGGAAAGACACTTTGAAGAAGCCCACAAGAAGACTCCTAGGTGTGGTCAAGAAGTCTCATAGTTGTTTGAAGAAAACGAGTATGAGAGACAATTCCAATGCACAAAAACCCTCCCTGGAATAATATCCCTCATCAATAAATTTCCAATGGTAGGTGGCATGCCACGAGGTTCCTGAAGGTTGAGAAGATATTCACTCTTAAATATGATGATGTGAATGTTCCTCTAAAAAGTGTTGCAAACAAGAACTTATAGGTTGACCCTAAAGTTAAGTAAAGGAAGCACATAGAAAGGTGAAATTATATCTTCGTACAAGTTTGGTGGACAATTTCAGAGGGAATATGAAGCGAAGAAAGGAGAAATTCCAAGGAAMGATGAATTCTTGTGATTATTTGATCTAARGTATGTTCTTTGAAGGTCATCTTAGAAGTTTCACTATAAAAAACAATTCTAKAATGATTCAAATAAAACAAAATYGAGGCTATTRATAAAACATAACAAGGTACATGTGAGATTAATTTCATCTTCTAGGTCATTTCACTTTTGGAGATACACTCTGTGGAAKATAATCCTTTTGACTAGTCCTGTAACTAGTCTCAAACAAGTGTTGTAGGTAAAACAGTCATAATGTCTTCATAAAGGGTCCACATTTTGTGAGACAAATTGAATTGGAAATAGTAYATTCCTAGTATATTTTGTGAGAGTTTCAAAATCATATATCAAATATTGTGTGTGTGGAATGTTGTACAAGTGCACTCTCRACAATAGTCCAAATTTCAACAAAGTTTTCCATTTTCTCTCTAAATCATTTTTTAGGGATGATTCAAGGAGTGAAACTTGGAGGAATCTCAAAGAATATATMAAATAATATTAGGTACAAGTTCCACACCTTTATTCATTACAGGTACAAATTTATACTTGTTGGAAGTTAAGGTTTGTGACTAATCCAGAAACTAGTCCCAAATAGGTGTTCGAGATAAATTTAAGAATTGATGTTGGATTTTATATGTGAAATGTAACGCCCTCACCCATCAACCCCATGGTCAAGACAATGCTACTATGCGGAAAAACACTTATGTAACACATATGCATTCTAATGAACTTAAAATGCTTAATTACAGTTAAACACAGAATAACTACTAGCATTTCAGAGTTAATGGAAATAACAATAATTCATATGCACAACAAAATACATGATAACATTGCAAGAATCACAGGTATGCAATCTAATTAATTATAGAATTACAAAGCGTAGTGACACTAATCTTTGAAACTGTCATGCACCACCAACTGTGTGTAGACATTCCACGAACCTCCCAACCTTATACCACACTTCTCATCACTCTGAGAAGTAGGTCACCCCCGAGCTGGGACTAAGCTCCACCGGGTAAGGAATCCTAGGATAAGTAAGGTTTACATGAAGAATACACATAAAAGAAGGAGGATTCTCTCCCAGGAACCACTTATGATCATTGCCCAGAAACTCTCCTTCCCCACATGCCTATCCCACCCCAGGAGTATACACCTTCTCTGTCACCTAGATAGTCCTTCAGCTACTAACCTCCCTTGCCTTGGGCTTCAACAATAGACCGGATTGGAAATCTCCAAGATCTATGGAAACTACAGGGTTCCTTCCAGGAGCTATCTCCTTTCTCCACACATTCTCTCACCTGGAGAGAGTCACTGATAGGCTTGGTAAAACCTTCCTCTTCAACAACAATCACCTCCCTCACCTGGAGAGAGAGTTATATACAAAGGCCATACAACCTGTTTCTTCAGTTTCGTTCTAGCACAAGGAGAACAACAATAACACTCAGCAGAGGATGGATGATAGTAGCCAATTACACTTATCCAAGGGACTGTGTGACCACAACAGTCCGAAGTTAAAATAAAAACAAAATGGATGATTATGGTATGCCTAGGGTTCAACAGACACACAGGAGACTCAGCTCAGTCCACGAGTTTACCACTGGCTTTCATGGTTTCATATTTCATAGATGTGTGAGGTATCCACACTCCAACACAGAGGTCGCATGGTTTAGACAACCCACAACAAAATGGAGGAAAAACCCCCAAACTCAGGTGGATGATCAAGGAATGAAGGACAAACCCCCAACATAGCTTAGTTCTCTAGTTTTAATCGCATGCGCCTAGGTCAATACGTGTCTCCCTAGAGCTGCATGTTTCCCATATTGCACACGTTCACTTTCCAGGAACTTAGGATAAAACATATACATTTTCACATCTTTGGAATAATATTTAATTATTATTCCGAAGGACTTAAGACCTCAAGTTTAGCCCCTCTTCCAACCTTTCAGCCCCTTCTCGCTTACCCGGCCTTTGTGGAATCTTAGTCCCCCATCACTCATTCATCGTGGTCGGTCCACACACATAGATGTTTTTGTATTAATATTGTGCATAATTGCATGTACAAAAATCAGGTTCCTGGCCCTCAGCACTTAGTCTCCCTGGTCTAAATAACACATAAGCCCACTAGCTTATATAAACTTGGCTCACCAACCTATAAAACAAAATTTCAATTCATAATACAATTGGGGCACATCCTTGGGGTATTACATGGAGCCATGTGAACCTTGTTTGATGACGATGATGCATCAGTTCCATTTACAATGCCAAGTTTATTCTCTTATAAATATTTAAGGGTGGAAGGAAGGGGAAATGAAAGGGGGTTGAAACCTCCTTCCAGTTGGAGTTGGAGAATCTAGGGAGTTATAGCTCCATTCATATTGGTTCCTATAAATTAGGGGGTTGGTTCCTCCTTCCAGTTATAGTTGGAGAATCTTGGAAGTTGTAGATTCCTATGAATGTAATATTTTTATTATATAAGAAAAACATTATGTGGATTTCCACCTCAATATGTTGTGCACTATGTGTTTGTTCTTCACCTCTTTACTATATATTAGATTCATTTATTTGATTAAAAAGTTAAACTTTTAGAAAGTGCTAAATTTACTTGATACTTATTCACCCCCCCTCTTAGTATCAACAATTGGTATCACAACAGGTTACCTTTAAAACAATTTTATCACTGGAAGGAAGGTCGTGAGAAAATATGGAAGGTCACATCCCAAATGGGATTCCATCGTTTCATAGAAACACTTATGTATATTGGAGAAACATAATCAAATCTTACTTGAAATATCTAGGAGTGCATATCTGGCTCTCATTCATCAATGGCTATAAAGTTCCAAAAAATACTCCAACCCATGTAGATGAGAAGAAATTGATGAGTTTTACTTCAAAGGATAAGCATGTTATCGTAAGTGGATTGACACCAACTATTTCTAACAAGATGATGGGTTGTAGTATATATAAAAAGGTATGGGATAAACTTAAAAATATTTATGAAGGCAATCCAAAAGTCAAGCAGGTTAAGCTTCAATGACACAAATCACAATTTTGAAAATAAGAAAATGGATGAAAAGGAAGACATTTTAATTTATTTACTTAGAGTACATTAAGTTGCCAATGCCATAAAAGGATTGGGAGAATAATTCAAAGAAACCTTGGTTGTAGAGAAAGTGTTGAGATCACTTCTTTTGAGATATGATGCCAAGGTCTCGACGATTGAGGAAACTAAGTATTTGACCAAAAATGATAATGGATGAACTACATGGGACCCTCATATCATATGAAATGAGAAAAGATACATAAAATGGATAGTCAAATATAGAAAAAAAAATTAAAGACATGAAGAAAACAAGAAATAAAGAACACAAGGTAGATGAAATACAAAGTGATGAAGAAGATGAAGAAGAAGTATGTTATGTAAGGAAGCTCAAGAGGGGAACCGAAAAATATAAAGCTAAGTTACCTTTTAAACAATTCAATTGTGTTAGGGTAGGAAACTATGGTAAGAAATGTCCTTTATATGAAAATAAAATCTTTCAAAAGAAAAAGAGTCTTTACTCCAAGGAGGACAACATTTCTTTAGATGAAAGCGATGGAGAAGAAACTGATTTAAGGGAAGATCTCTTCATAACTCAAGAAACTCAGAATGCTAACCAAATTTTTTTTAGAATAGATGAAATGAATTCTGAAGAAGATTTTGATGCAGAGACAAAATAAACAAACGTAGAATCTTTTTGGGGAAGCAAAGACATAAAAAAAAGTGAATAGGAAGATCAACATAATATTGAAAAGTTGAGGTATGTTGAAGAAGAAAATATCAAACCTAGAAACAAAAATAGAGAGTTGAAAAATGAATTAAAAATTTGTGAACAAGAGGATGATGAGATTGAAAAGACAATTGATAGATTGAAGGAGCAATTACATAAAGTCAATAATATTGATGATTGTGAGAATTTGAAAGAAGAATTGTATCACAAAATAAAAGAGTTGATGTTGAGAGAAAAAAAGTTGATTTACTACATGAAATTTGAAAAAAGTACTGAAAATTTAGATGAAATGCTGATAAAACAGAAATCACCTAGCAATAAGAGAGGACATGGATATGAAAACAGTTTCAATACAATACATACAGATAAAACATACAAGGCATATGACGGAAATTATAGAAACTATGAAGATGCCTTTATAAGTGGAACCAACAAAAAAAATGGAGTTCAATAACAACAGGAACATGACACCTCCAATTGGAACAAAATATAAAAATTTAGAAGGGGTGAGACACTAAGAAGGTCCTTTTCTACTAGGTATCCGAACATTTTTCTTGTTCATTGTTATACTTGCAAAAACTTTGGACAAAAATAAATTGACTGTAAAATCAATGAAAAAAACAACTATATAAGAAACTTAAATGATGATCGATATCCAAGAGACAATCATGTAAATAGTAGATCTAGAAATGCTCGTGGATTTGTTAATAGAAATTACAATCCATTTGATCCACTGATGGATCACAAGATTTTATTCTACAAATGCAATAATCTTGGTCACAAAGCATGAGATTGTAAAGATATGAAATAATATGCTCCTATCATAAAATCTTCTACAATATGGAAAAAGAAAGATAATCCAAACAAGGAATATTATTTATTAGAACCGCTTGGTGAAAATAAAGAAGATGAATGGTACATTAACAATGGATTCTCAACACACATGTCTTGATACCAAAATAAATTTATCATCTTAAATAAAGGAAAAAGTGGTAGTGTTACATTTGTAAATGACTCCTCCATAAAAATACTTGGAAAAGTTGTAGTGATCCTTGGAAGTGAAAATGTTAAATCATAAATGTCTTACTAGTTGAAGATTTGAAGAATAATATCCTTAGTGCTAGTAAAATATGTGATCAAGGATTAAATATTAAGTTTGACTCTTGCAACATCCTTCTCTTGCACACACTGAGTGAACTTATTCTTTACGGACACTTTCTTGCAAGTGATCCATGTTATTATACTATTAAACATTTGATTTTGATTATGAGGAATTATGGGTTGATTACATGTTKTWTTTATGCATTGACATAGACAGGTGTTGTTGACTCAATTTTACGAAGTGATGCAGACCCCCTTGCYSTCGGGCCGACATCYRCACAGGATCGTTCTAATTTCTCCAYGAKTCAAAGMGACCCCTTCGGTTCCCTRCTGAAACCTCACGAATCYGATCCACAGGTCCTTCAWAAACCCCACCTGTGCAAACAAGCACTAGGCGCAAGCTTCACCCTCACACAACCACAAYTGGGCCTTGGTGCAAGTKCCTTTCACAACTCACAACTTGTAAGTTCATAGGTCGAYGACCCTCGACTCCTCTTTCTCCAAACGATGATACAMGAGATTGCGATATRGGTATGGMTCCTCCTTGTTAGCKCCTCCCGCACATGACCACYAGCTAGGGATAACTTCTAGCACTACTCACAACTTCCCGAGTTSRCAAGTTGGAGT
>JZKD02S1845758.1:0-16769 GCA_000966675.3 Picea glauca | reverse complement strand
CTCGTGMTCCTCCTTTGCGAATCCCCGAGATGTGATAAATTGACAAAGGTTTGACTCCTTCCCAGGTGACATGTGTCCARCTGCCTATCACCCACTTCTACCTTTCTATGGGTGCTCGTTGCTACGCCACCTGTCAACCAAGCGGTTCCCACCAAGTGGACRCRCCATGTGTTGCATGGGTCCTCRCAACTCGCAAGCTYGTGACTTTTKCAGTAAAAAAGAGTTCCTCTCAAACCCTGAACTCCCAAGACATGATACCTRTTGGAAKTTCTGATCCGACGGTCCTCCCGTAGCTCAGATCCAACAGTCTAGATTTCCTTCCCTGTTCCTCGCAACTCAAAACTTCATGAAAATATCAAGAGTTTGGTCTKCCCTCCAAACTCATGARCCTCGAATTCACGATATGATCCAATGGCATGGGTTGAGACRAGATCAATGAMTCAYGTTGATTCTTGATGCTAGGGTGATGAGTTCTTCCAACTCCTAACCRCCTTGTAGCTTCCCTGGATCCTACGGTCCTYGCAMCTTCGCAAACTCTCCAYGGAGAATTYTGATCGCTCAATTCATGCTTCAATGRCTTCTRTCAAAATGACTAAATGTTCTCMTTCTGAACTTAAATTTTATRTGATGGCTTGAATCCCCATCTCCCTTTGAACTCTTCAAAGGTACTAACCCTCCTAAGMTTTCGCCTGCAAACKGAAGCCTCCAAAAGGGTTCCTTCTCGCACTCCTTGCGACAAACTTTCAAATAACTTCTGGTTATTTGCGTCTTCGACCCTGTACACTCTTTGCAATAGTGGTCCTTCAAATTTCCCCTTAGTTGATAAATTCTAAGGTTTCAAATAGCCTGTTCACACCTTGCACGACTATATGCCCCACCTACACTTCTATGAGTATGAGAACAATGGTATCTCTCCTAAGCTTTCTGAGATGAAACTCATAACCTTTTCAACGCACACCTTGCAAACGTTCACTGCACTCCTTGCATGAATTCTCAGAGAGAGAAACAATTGAAACTCATTCTACCCTTCTTCCAGACTTCATACATTCAACATGAAATCATACATCCCACACAACATTGAAACAAATGCATAATAGATAAATAAAACAGCTGTAAACATACCATTTAACAAAGGTAAACAGAAAACATCATAACATCATGTAAGTTTAGTCAAAGCTTCATATATTAACTCAATTTCTCTTGTACATGGGTTGTTATCTATAGCTCTCAATGATGATAATGTTACAAAGATACTATGATACACGAATGAGGGTGTGTATATCTGTTTTTCCTCCTACGCCTCCAAAATTGTCTAATCTCTTAATTCAAATATACCTACTTTCATTAAACAGACTTAATGTCTATTACATCTGGAAGATGAGAGAAAATCACTCAAGATTTGTTTACAACACGCAAGTACACTTCCTTTAACTACTACATTAATGTCTACTCATTAATTTATTTTCAAAAACATTTCAAAATATGTCAAATGTGTGTTGTGATTTTCCATCTATCTTCCGCCTTTATGCTTGCTTGCTTGGCGGCTTACGATGCTCCTACATCATACTCCCTCGCTTGAAAATTTTCATGAACTCCTATTCATGAGATCTTGCACAGTCTGTCCATGCTTATGAATTTCTTCTTCATCCTCCCAACTGGCATCTTCAACTAGATGTCCCTTCCATTTGACCAAGTATTCAAAATGCTCTTTTCTCCTAGTCTTTCTACTAATCCTCTTGTCAATTATACTTTAGATCTGCGACTTATCAGATATAGGCATTTGTTTGGTCCATTGAATTTATTTATGCTCCTCTTCTATTCCTGCTTCTTCAGCTCTGTAAGGGTACAAATATGCAAAATTGACCATCAGTGAGATTCCGACACCATCGGGTAATTCAATCTCATATGCGTTTGCCCCAAATTTCTTCATGACCTTGCACGGTCCAATCTTTTTCATCTTCATTTTGTTATATGTTCCCCTTGGGAACCTCTCCTTTCTCAGATGTGCAAGAATTAGATCACCAACTTCAAATTGAATTTATCGCCTGTGTTGATCTTCTCTCCGCTTGTATTCTTGAATCGTACTCTGCAATCGCTCTTTGACTCAGCTGTGAAGATCCTTCATTCCTTATGCAAATTCCTCTGCATTGGCACTCCTGAATTCAACTTGTTCCAAATCGTTCAATTCAAAAACTCCCCTTGGTTGCATTCCATATACAATTTGGGATGGACTTTGCCCTGTGCTTCTGTTAAGAAAATCATTATAATAAAATTCCACCTATGGAAAAATGTGATCCCATTGACTATGGTGTTTAGTCACTAAGCTCCTCAGCAAATCTCCCAAGCTTATGTTTAGGACTTTTGTCTGTCGATCCATCTGAGGATGATATGTCGAGATAAAAGACAAACTTGTCCCCATATTTTTCCATAAGGTCCTCCAGAAATTCCCTACGAATTTGGTATCTCGATCAGACACTATACTCCTTAGCAAGCCGTGAAGTCTGACGACTTCTTTGAAAAACAGGTTCGCAATATGAGTTGAGTCACTAGTTTTTTGGCATGGTATGAAATGTGTCATCTTTGAAAATTTGTCGACTACCACAAAGATCGAATCATATCCTCTTTGTGTTCTTGGTAGTCCCAATATGAAATCCATGCTCACTACATCCCACGGCCTTTCAGGTATGGGTAATGGTTGATTTAACCCTATGTTCTTCCTTTTTCCTTTCGTGTGCTAACAAATTCTACACCTGTCCACAAATTTCTTAACATCTGTCCTCATCCCGGGAAAAAATTTGAGCCATTCAACTTTGAGAACATCTTTTCATGACCGAAATGTCCGAACAATCATCCACTATGTTTTTCTTTCAGCAGGTTCTCCCTCATGGAGCATTTTGGAATACATTGTTGATTTCCCCTGAACAATAATCCATCCTGGATCATGTATTCAGTCCTTTGGCTTCTATCTCTGATAATTGGATTCTCAGATGCCTCATATGCTTCCTTGAAGTCTGGATCATCTCTGTACATTTATTTAAGGTTATCAAAACCCAAAGTTTTGACTCTGAATTCCTGCATAAGTAAACATTTCCTGCTCAAAGCATCAACAACTTTGGTAGCAGTTCCAGAAATATGCTTAATAACGAAAGTAAAATTATGCATGTATTCAACCCATTTAGCATGTTTTTGGTTCAACGTCTCCTGTCGAGTCACGAATTGTAAAGCGTGATTATTTTTGTACAAAACAAACTCCTTGGGAACCAAATAGTGTCTCCATTTCTTCAGTGCTTATATGACTGCATAAAATTCTTTTTCATATTTGGAGTACTTAATCTTCACTTCATTCAGTTTCTCACTAAAATATGCGACTGACTTGTCGTCTTGGCTCAAGACCACTCCAATTGCAAATCCACTTGCATCACACCTGACCTGGAATGTCTTGCTGAAATCTAGCAAAACCAGAATTGGTTCCTCAATGATCTTCTTCTTCAGCAGATTGAAACTCTTCTCTGCTTCTTCTGTCCAGTGAAAATATTTATGTCTTTTCTTCATCATATCCATCATTGGTGCACTAATTCCACTAAAGTTTCGGATGAATCTCTTGTAGAAGCTAGCCAAACCATGGAAGATTCGTACTTCAAACACACTCTTCGACGATGGCCAATCCTTAATTGCATCTACCTTTTCTAGATCCATCTTCAACTCATTTCCAGAGACAACAAAACCCAAATAAATGAGTTATGTCCTCATAAATGACGATTTCTTCATATTTATTACAATTTCTCTTGCTGTAATCTCCTCATTACAACAGCTAAATTCTTCAAGTGTTCTTCTCCTGTTTTGTTGAAAATTAATATATCATCAAGATATACAATGACGAATTTCCCAATGAAATCCTCCAGGACTTCATTCATCAACCTCATGAAAGTACTAGGTGAATTCATTAAGACAAAGGGCATGAAAAGACATTCATATAGCCCCTCATTTGTCTTGAATGCTGTCTTTCATTCATCACCTTCTCTCATTCTAATATGATGATATATGCTTTTCAAATCAATCTTTGAAAAAGAAATTGCTCATCTCAAGAAATCCATCAAGTCGTCCATCCTTGGCAATGGAAATCTGTATCTGATGGTAATCTTATTGATTTCCCTTGAGTTTGTACACATTCTCCATCCTCCTTCTTTCTTTGGGCTGAGCACAACCGGAACAACGCATGGACTCAAGCTCTCCCGAATCAATCTTTTGTCCATTAAGTCCTGGACCTGTCTCTTCACTTCTTCATTTTCCTGCAATGTCAACCTGTACGTTGCTTTGTTCGGTAAACTGGCTCCAGGTATAAGATTGATATGATGGATTATAATCTTGATAGGTGGCAACGAACAAGGTAGTTCGTCCACTACTATATCACCAAATTCTTCCAGTAACTCCTGGATTTCCTCCAATAGATCATCTATCCTCGTACTGGTCAAAACAATTTTTGGCTTCTTGACCACAATAAATTGTGTGTCTTCTTTTTTCTTAACCTTCTTAAGAATTTCCTTCCCACTCATGAGAAGTACAGTGTTCCTCATCTCTGTTTTCACTTCTTTATCCTTAATTGGCAATAACATGTGAGTCCTACCATTTTTCTCTAGGGTGTACGTGTTCTTTCTCCCATCATGAACTACGTTTTTATCATATCTCCATTGTCTACCCAACAATAGATGACAAACACCCATGGGAATGACATCACATAATATTTCATCTTTATATCCTCCTATTTTAAATTCAACTAAACATTATTTAGTGACATTTACCTGATGTCCTTTTTGTAGCCACAAAACTCCATCTTTTCTACCATTTCTGTAGATATGAGATTGTCTGTGCTATCGTTGTTCACTATGAATTTGCATACTTTGTCTTTAGTTTTGCAGGCAATCCTAAACAGACTGTTTCTTTGGGCAGGGTTCTCTGCCTCCTTCTCTGGATTTAAGAGAAATTTCCTCGTCATTAAGGATCTTCTGCCCTCAGTGTCTACTGCCTCAACATTCCATCCTTGAGCTTCGGAAATGTGAGTTTCACCACCATATTTCTTCCTATCTGGACACTCATAGGATTTATGTCTGATTTTTCCACAGGCAAATCATTTCACTTCACCTCCTCTACCTCTTCCTCTTCCTCTAGCTCAAGGAAAAGTATTTCTATCAGCATATTTCCCTCTCTGTGAGCTTCCTCCTCTCTCATGTTGCGTTTAAGGTTTCTTCCCCTCTTCTTTAAGATTTTGAGTTATGTCTTGGGCAATTGTTTTGCCTCTGGTTTGACTTCTGCCTTAGCCACTTTGACCTCGCTTCCATCTCATCTTCTCTTCATCTTTCAAAGTTATATGATAAGAATATTTCACAATTCAAATGGTCATAATGCTCATCTCATATTGAATGTCATATCACATACCATTCATGTACCTGGAAACTTTTTCATCATCGCTTTCCCGATGACCTGATCTAATGTTTATCTTGTAGAACTCTTCAGTATATTCTTTCACTGACATCAAATTCTGTCTCAAATTCTGCATCCTCTGAAATAGAGTGATTTGATAATCCTTGGGTATAAATTTGGATTTCATCTTTGCAACCATTCTATCCCAACTTTTGATTTTTTTCTTGCCTTTGCAGCGTCTGTCAGCCTGTAGTTCATCCCACCATAGCACTACATGCCCTTTAATTATGGTAATGACATGTTTGACTTTCTTATCTTCCCAGACATCCTTATAGTCGAAGTACTTGTGTAGAGTTCTAATCTAGTCTAGAAGCTCTTCAACATCCAAGTTTCCCTCATACACTGGAATGTCCATTTTTTCTCTGGAACCTATCCTTGCAACAACCCTGAATAGGCATTCGTTTGCAGCATCTTCAACTCCTACTTCTTCTCCTTCATTTCTAGCTTCATTTTCACTTTCAGCTTCACTAATATCCCCAGCGTCAACTATGCGCCTTTGTGTTGTCTCCATGGAATCAAGCCTGGCACGTAATTCAGGCATTTCTCTTTCCACTACTAGATCAGGCATTGACATTGGCCTATATCTTCTTCTCAGCAGCATGGCTATAAAATGTTCCCCTATTCTCTATGCTACAGAAAGAAAAGAATTTGTTCTGAACTCTGATACCACATTTTATGCAAAACCCCTTTCCCTCGGGCCGAGATCCACACAGGATCATTCTAATTTCTCCACAAGTCGAAGAGAATACTTTGGCTCCTTGCTGAAACCTCATGAATATGATCCATAGGTCCTTCGGAAATCCCATCTCTGTGAACAAGAACTAGGCACAAGCTTCACCCTCACATGACCACAACTGGGCCTTGGCACAAGCGCCTTTCGCAACTCACAACTCGCGAGGTTGTAGGTCGACAACCCTCGACTCCTATTTCTCCAAATGCTGATACTCGATATTGCAATATGGGTATGGATCCTCCTTGTTATCACCCCCCACACATGACCACTAGCTAGGGGTAACTGCTAGCGCTACTCACAACTTCGCGAGTTCATGAGTTGGAGTGTTGAGCTCTTGTGCTCCTCCTTCGTGAATCCCTGAGACATGATAAATTGACAAAGGGTTGACTCCTTCCTAGGTGATGCATGTGGGTTGAGATGAGATCAATGACTCAAGTTGACTCTTGATGCTAGGGTGGTAAGTTCTTCCAACTCCTAACCACCTTGCAACTTCACTAGATCCTATGGTCCTTACAACTTCGCAAACTCTCTACGGAGAATTCTGACCGCTCGATTCACACTTCAATGGCTTCTGCCCAAATGACTGAATGGTCTCCTTCTGATCTTAACATTTATACAATGGATTCAATCCTCATCTCCCTTTGAACTCTTCAAAGGTACTAACCCTCCTGAGCTTTCACCTGCAAACTCAAGCCTCCAAAAGGGTTCCTGCTCACACTCCTTGCGGAAAAATTTCAAATAAATTCTAGTTATTTGAGTCTTTGACCCTATACACTCTTTGCAACAATGGTCCTTCAAATTTCCCCTTAGTTGATAAATTATAAGGTTTCAACTATCCTGTTCACACCTTGCATGTCTCTGTGCCCCACCTGCACTTCTGTGAGTATGAGAACAACAGTATCTCTCCTGAGATTTCTGAGATGAAACTCAGAACCTTGTCAATGCACACCTTGCGGATGTTCATTGTACTCCTTGCAAGAATTCTTAGAGAGAGAAACAATTGAAACTCATTCTACCCTTCTTCTAGACTTCATACATTCAACATGAAATCATACATCCCACACAACATTGAAACAAATGCATAGCAGAGAAATAAAACAACTGTAAACATACCATTTAACAAAGGTAAACAGTAAACATCATAACACCATGGAAGTTGAGTCAAAGCTTCATATATTAACTCAATTGCTCCTGTAGATGGGTTCTTCTCTACAACTCTTTGCTACAACTCTCAATGATGATAATGTTACAAAGATACTATGATATAAGGATGAGGGTGTCTATATCCATTTTCCCTCCTACACCTCTAAAACTGTCTAATCTCTTAATTCAAATCTACCTACTTTCATTAAACAAACTTAATGTCTATTACATATGGAAGATGAGAGAAAATCACTCAAGATCTATTTACAACATGCAAGTACACTTCCTTTAACTACTACATTAATGTATTCTCATTAATTTTTTTTCAAAAACATTTCAAAATGTGTAAAATGTGTGATGTGTTTTTCCAGTTGTCTTCTGCCTTTATGCTTGCTTGCTTGGTTTCTTAGGATGCTCCTGCATCATGAAGTGTGCAGGATTTTGGACCTCAAGGATGAAGAGGCATCGATGAAACCCCTTGGACTCTAGATCAAGTCGAGGAGTGAAATATTGGGGTTTGATTGTTTTATATGTGATATTAGTGCATCTGATTAGATGATGCGATTATGGATATATTTCTGATATGATTCATTGATAATGCAAGCTAAAAATATCCTACCAACCAAAATCACATGTGGAGTAGAGGGGTCATGTAGGACTACCAGAGATAACGAGGGAGAGGTGTGGACAACATCCTTGTCACAACCTACTAGCACTCCCACTGTGGCTCGAACTATAGGTTAGCGATTACCTAGTTCGAGAGGGCCCACGATGTCATGAGGGAGGACTCTGACAGTCTCTCATGATGATTCTAAGGGGTTTTCAATAAGGTAGGGGCCTTATTCCTTATAGACCCTTAGTCTCCCACAAGATCACCCGGTGGAGTATTGACTCCAAGGGTTTTTGATGTCTACCAAGTCAGTCAAGAAGTGAGTGGCACCCTTAGAGGATGTGGTGTGTCCTGAACGGAACGTCACACAAGAAAAATAGAAAGAGGTGAGTGGAACCCTTGGAGCACGTGGTGCATCCTGAAGGTCATGTCGTGCAAGAAAAATGGAAAGAGGCGAGTGGAACGCTTGCTAAAAATAAAGAATATGAATGGTACATAGAAAATGGATGCTCAACACACATGACTTGATACCAAAACAAATTCATCATATTAAATAAAGGAAAAAGTGGTAGTGTTACATTTGGAAATGAATCCTCCATAAAAATACATGGAAAAGTTGTAGTGAGCCTTGGAAGTGAAAATGTTAAATCACAAATGTCTTACTGGTTGAAGATTTGAAGAATAATCTCCTTGGTGTCAGTAAAATATGTGATCAAGGATTAAATATTAAGTTTGACTCTCGAAGTTGTGAAATGAGAGAAGAATACTTAGTAATGTTGATTGGAACAACAACTAGAGAACCAAATAACATAAAAATCCTAGATAAAGAGTATTGAAGTCACACAAAAGATCCACACAAACTATTACAAGGAAAGAAAGGATAAGAAGACAAAAAAGGAAGGTGAAATACTATTAAGCGCCATGATTTTAGGGGGAGAAACCCCAAAGATAAGAGTTACCCTTTTCCATTCATGTCAAAGTGGGGAAGAAATACCAGGATCATGATGACAAGGGGAGTATGAGTGTTTCCATCAACTTCAAAGGGGGATATTGTGGAATAGTGTTTTCAATGATGTCAAAGTTATCCATTGGTGATGAACATGAAGAATATGCTCCAAATATTTCCCTTTATGGAATATCTTTAAGAACTAACCTCATGATAATATGCTTTGAATAATCCCACAATAATCCTCAGAGGTGTGGTCAAGAATCCCCACAACTGTTTCAAGAAAAAGAGTACGAGGGACACTACCAAATGCAAAACCTACATGAACTGATATCCCTCATCATAAATGCACATTAAGAACCTATCATTTTAATCATTCGATATTGTGATACCTTAGAACAATTTTGGTGGTGAATTTCATAGGGACGTTAACATGAAGAAGGGAGAAATTCCAAGTAAATATGAAGTCTTGTGATGATTTGTTCTAAGGTATGTTATTTGAAGGTCATCTTGGAATTTTGACTATAGATTCCTTTATAGAATGATTAATATAATGAAACTTGGATTCTGTTGAGAAGACATATCAATTTAACTTCGGTATGAATCTCAACATCTGTTTAATTTTACTTTTAGAGATACATTTTGTTGAAGATAGGGATTTTGTCTAGTCCTGTAACTAGTCTCAAATAGGTGTTTTAGGTAGAAAAGTCATAACTTATTCAAAGAGGATCAAAATTTTGTGAGAGCAATTGAATTGGAAAAGATACAGTACGTAGTATCTTTTTTCTGAGTTTTAGAATCATATATCAAATATTGAGTGCATGGAATGTTGTATAGTTTTTCTCCCTACAATAAGCCAAAATTTATCAAGGTTTTCCATTTTCTCTATAACTCATTTTCAGAGACGATTCAAGGAGAGAAACTTGGGAGATTATCTACAATGATTCTACAAGTTCCATACCTTTATTGATTTCATGTATTCATTTATACTTGTTGGAAGTTAGGGTTTGTGACTAATACATAAACTAGTCCCAAACAAGTTTTCAAGATAAATTTAAGAAGTGATGTTGGGGTTTATATGTGGGCCCATGTGGACCTAGGATTTCTATTTGGACCTTGTTTGATGATGATGATGTATCAGTGATAGTGACAAAGAGAGTGATAGTTTGATTCTCTTATATATATTTTAGGGTAGAAGGAAGGGGAAAGGAAAGGGTGTTCAAGCCTCCTTCGAGTTGGAGCTGTATAATCTAGGGAGTGATATATTCCTTAAGGTTGGTTCCTATAAATCAAGGGGTTGTTTTTTATTCTAAATTTTAATGCATGAAGTTTCATTTCATCACATTTTGTAAAGGGGAAATTTTGGCAAAATATATGTGTAGAGGTTAGTGAAAAGAAACAAAAAGATCAATAGGGGTGGGGTTGGGAGTATAAATATGATTTTGTTATTGAATATGATAATTATTGGCATTCTGGTTACTGCCAGATGCAAACATGATTTTTCCTAAATACAGTTCCAATGCAAGGATCGTGTGATTTTACTTCCCAATACTAAATGTATCTATGCAAATATGTAAAGCATGTTGGATGTATTTATTTCTTTTGTTGGAGTATCGACTGTATGTAGTTATTTATTTTATTTATTTTGTTGGAGTATTGATTGTATGTATTGACTATATTTTGGATGTATTTATTTCTTTTTTTGTAGTTATATGGTATACAAATCAATAAGGTATACAACTCAATAAACTGGTAATAATGAGCCATATTCCACACCCTTTACATTTTATCTCCACCACTACAAATTTGAATGCCATAAATTCCACATGCACGTAAGTAGTATGATCACTTTATCCTTACCATTGATTATGTAATTATGTTGACTAGTACATATTAGTCTTACTTCATTATAGGTTATTGATCTTACTATCTTCCTATCAATGATAAGAGTCAATGATTAAAATGAAAGTGTACTAGATGATGTTGATGAAATTGAAGTGTTTTACCAAGAATAAATGACTAATCCAGGTGACCTAGCACTTCATGAGTATTCAACAGTGCAGCCATCTCATAGATTGAGCAACAATGACTTAATGGGTAATGCTACAATGGTAGGTTTGAATGTGCATAAAAGTGGGAAAATAACTAGCAATCATGTGATAGGTTGCACTTTTGAGTTCTTTAGAATTGTTCCACTATAGGTGTACATTCTTTTGAAGTATTTAGGTGCTAATCTAATAGATGGTTCTAGTACTCATGTAGATTTGATAACAACTATGGAAAGATTATACGAGACCAAGTTGAGGGGTTACAGAGTTATAACTACCATATTCTCATTATTAATAAAAAATGAGTTGTCACCCATTAAGATTGGATTAGATTTAAATTTGGAGGGTGCATTTAGATATTTAGATATTCTCTTAGGAGTAAAAGAGGTTATTACAGAGTAGGTAAAAAATGAAGTGAGTGCAGTTGATGCAAATATGCATAAATTCTTTGTTGACTTTATGGAAGACATTTTATCACCATCTATTTAAGTTGACATCAAAGTGCTTATCTTTAAAAAGGATTTGTTGACTCCATAGAAAATTGCAAGTTCCTTATCAAATTTCCATTCAACTTGGTGCAAACTACATTGAGTATATCTAGATAACAAAAATTTTCATATTCAAAGATGCTCCATAGAGGTGATAGTAATGTGTTTGAGATAGTGAGAAGAAATAACAAGTATAATTTTGGCATTTTGACCACCATATAACAATAGGAAACAAGTTTCCAATTGGGTGGCACAAGTAACATCATTGTTATTCTATAAACTACTTGTGTTCTAATGGAAAATTGGAGGCCACACTTTTGCAATAGCCAACAATAGGGTCAAATCTTATTTGGATTGATGTGCAAGGATTCCTTCTATTCCCCAATTTATTTACTTTACCATTTAAAATTATGAAACTTGAAATGTATTGTCCTTGCAAGTTTCCACTATGACATCCTTAATATATTTTCTTTAATATTCCTTGGTCCAATTATTAATGATATTCAGTAAAACAAGAAAGAAGGAAATTTTAATGTTTAGCAACTTTGTTGAATTTTCTTCCCATGTTTAGAAGTTTTCCACTATGGTTTTCAATGATTAATTTCACAATATCTAGTCTTGTTTGTATATAATAGATCATTATTATCATTATTAAAATTTCTAAATATATAAAAAATGAAATAGAACCAAGCTATATCATTTTGATCATAGATGAAATCATTCATTAGAAAAAGAATTCAGCAGGCAAATGGGGTTACATTCTGGTAAAATAGAACTTCCATGGAAGATAAAAAAAAAGAGCTATTTAATCAAAATTCTCTCAAACTAATGACCTCTACTAGAATCAAATAATATGAAAATTGTAGTTTTCTCAATCACCACAATTATGCATAAACAAAATGGTGTTATTAATGATGGCATCAATCTCGTGCTAATTTACCAACATAGAAGATAGTTGAACATTTAAATTTCAAAGGTGGATGAGAGAATGATCACAAGACTTGAGTACTTGTATTTTTCTACAAACTGAGTATTGTACCCTAAAATTAAAAGTGTTATATAGTTCCTAAAAGTCGCATTTTATAGGATTGCACAAAATAGTGTTAAGAGATGAATTTATACCAATGGATTAACTTGAAGATAACATTCATGTGTTCAACATAACCAGTGAATGGAAAATGTTAATACAATATTCAACATGAGTTTTATTTTACATTATGTGGTTAAAAATATCTTGTTGGATTCTCTTAAAATCCAACCAAGTTTTGATCTACTAGCCATTTCTTATGTGTATTATCTTCTTGCTATAAATTCCATTTGTTTCTCTCTAGCTCGACCTCTCTTATTTATTTGATCTGGCATACCCATGTACTTACCTAAACCATGCAACCGTTTTTCCTTATACCAAACTTTGAGAGCCACTATTGTGAGCCATTCATTAGTCCTATTTCTTTTAAAATAACAACACTATGTTTTCCTCCATTGGCTTTTATCCATTTATCTTATTTGTAGTTTGTTTTATAACATTCTCTAATTATAACAGGCATAGAGTAGGCTAGTAAGAAAAGACTAGAAGCACCTTATGAATAATTACTCCACACCATATGGGTAAGCACACTGGAAAACAACTTCACCTACAGTCCAATTGTGCATGAACTGATTTGGACAAAGTGGAAATGGGGGGTGTTTTTTTCTTTGAAGACAATTACATGTTGAAGTAAAAGTTTCTAGTCAAGGGTGAAAACAATTTCATGATATTTTATGTAATCTTAGAGTTCCTCCCAACATAAAGTCGCAATATTCATTTATGAAATGTTGAAAGAAAGTCATTTTTATAAATAATCAGAACCCGTCAGGCTTGCGATGACTGGTCTCATTGATGGTATGGATAGTTCATCGCAATCAGGATACTTGCAACAACATGTTTGTATGATAGAAGCAAGGAACATAATATATAACATATCAATGCAAGTATCCTAGGTCTATCTCCAGAGCGACAATATCCACATTTTTTCGCACAAGAGACGATAACATGTATTCATCGCTATGGAGACAAAATCCTTGGCTCATCTCTTTGGAAATGATATCCTTATTTTATCGTGTATGAGATGAGATAATATGTTCCTCACTTTGGAAACAATATCCTTGTTTCATCGTGCATGAGACGAGATCCCAGGGTCATCGTAATTTCCATGTCACATGAAACGATGTTTGGGGGTTGAAAAACTCATTGCAATCTCGACAACATAACGTTGCAAGAACATCAAAATGGTCGTTTCAATGTGACCCAAATTTACTAGTGGTGCCTCATTCCAATTGGATCTAGAGAATATTGGAAGTTGTATCTTCCTATAATTGTAATCATTTTATTATATAATGTGAAGACCCCATATTGTTATGACTACAAGCGAAGAGAAAAGTGAATTTTTTTTTTCTTTAGGCAATAAGGCAATGACAAAAACATTTAAACCACAAAAACTGACGATGAACACACACACGCTGATCATGCAACAGAAAAAAATGACTCAATGCACTAGCACAATGAGCAATGGGGTGAAACATGCGTATTTCAAAATATAGAAACAACGACCTTCCAAACCCAAAGATGACAACTCCTACAAGATAAAGGAAAACATCCATAATCCCAACATAACTGCCTCGACATCCAACAACTAGAACCTCTATGGTTCATAGACAAACACATGAAAGCGTTACAACCCAAGCGCCAAAAAAAACTACCACGAACAACACCCACAATGTGTAGCACAAACTTCGGCCAAGTTATCATTCACCTCTATCCAATAGGGCATGCCATGATCCCCTCATCGGGAATCATGTCATCCCGAGGTGATAGGTGCGACAATAACCCTGATGCAGCATAACCTATCTGGACCAAGGACTCAATATAAATCCAACGTGCTATGAGCTAAAATAACTGACAAGAAGACTACACCCACATCCCCAAGAAACAGATCGACAAGACGCAAGATGATGTCATTCAAAATAAGGAAACGTTGGTGCAATCTAATAGATGACTTCGCTAACATCCAAACCATTAATTGTTAAGAAAGAAGTCTAAGTGTGAAGGAGTGAATTGTTACCAAGCTACTATGGTCAAAAAATCTATCATAAGGTGAACTAAGTTAGGCACTGAACAACATCAAGAAACACTGATTAACAATCTTAACATTAAAAGACTATTCAAGCTCATAATAACCTACCAATCTAATAATAAAGACACAACATTCTTCAAGTAACAACATACCCTTCCATTAAAAGGGATTTGATTAATTCAGTTAGTCAACCACTTTTACATTTCATTTCGACACTAAACATGGAATACATGAACCCTAGAATGTAACACTTCTAAAGAATTTATCATTAATCAAAAATTAAGACTAGACATTAATCGCTAAGGATTCCCAATCTTTACCCAAGGAATAAATTTTCCTAACTTCTAACTTAAAAATACAGTACCCAATATAACATTATGAAGCATAGATTATCCACTAATTAGGAATCAAAATTATCACTGTATGTATTAAGTGTATAACATGGCTAGCTAATATTAATATCTGAAGTGGATATCTATCAACATTTGATAATTATATAACCATTGATAATGATATCTAATAATGAAATAAATGATAGATCATTGTCGTAACAATAAATATCTATATGAGGTGGTCGTGTAAATACAAAATAGGAAATAAGAAGTATTGTTGTAAACATCTAATTCACGCATTATAATCAATATATGTCATGAGTTAAGTAATCATTCTCTGTCACACATTCACCATAAATCACCTTTACAAAAGAAATTCACTATACTTATTGCTATTAAAAAAAAATGGTGGTCCAGCCCATTCTGGAACCACAAAATATCATTGATTAACTATCAAAAAACGTAGCCATAAAAAATGCTTAATAATAAAGAGCAGTCATCTAACATGTTGACTATTCCATCAAGGGTTTGCTACTAGTCGCTACCAAATAATCGTTGTGTAAAATAAAACATGTTATCATAACATATTGTTGGGTATTAATGCTATCATGACAACTCGTATTCATTTTTGAAGTAGGAAAAGA
The DNA here is from genome assembly GCA_000966675.3 of Picea glauca. Lineage (NCBI taxonomy): Eukaryota > Viridiplantae > Streptophyta > Pinopsida > Pinales > Pinaceae > Picea > Picea glauca. Next base: position 1,234 of record JZKD02S1845758.1, on the reverse strand, counting down.
TGGAAAGGAACAATCAAACAATTATCCTCATCATTGCTATTGGAGTTGAACTCAAATTGGAATTAAATTATGCATTAAAATCCTATGAATCCTTTGTAACAATTAACCTTATCCAACTCTATTAAAATGGGAATGACATATCATTATAAATATCATTGTCATAACAATTGGAAAACATAGTTTTCATAAACTTGCAAATCATGGTCAAAGGTAATGGTAATGGCTGACCAGAAAAGGGTAATACGCAGTCCAAACAACATGCAACTCGTTGGTTTAAATTACATAGTCAACAACATATCACAGTGCAAGAGAATCATTGTTTAAAGGGAATGTTGGATGAGATATATCGTTGTCATAACAATTGGCAAACACAACTGTCATAAAATTGCAAATCGTGGTCAAGGTAATGGTATTGGCTAACCAGAAAAGGGTAATATGCAGTGAACAACATGCAAATCATTGGTTTAAATTACATAGTCAACAACATATCACAATGCAAAGATAATCGTTGTTTAAAGGGAACATTGGATGAGATATCACTATCACAAAAATCATAGGTATACAACCATGGGTTTCACTGGAAAGGGTTCACTAAAAACGCATGTGTAAATAACAGATTCTGCTAGCATTCAGGGTCAGAACAAGAACACAACCAATATGATGTATCACTCGTTGCTTAAACATATGATGAAAAGGGAAGATATACAAAGGCTGAAAACGCAGACTAGAATGTGCTGAACTCGGTCTAAAAATATTGTATACTTATATTTCTATGGGTCTTATGTTTATATGTCTATTAATTACAAATGAAGCTAATAATGGGGTTGTTGATAACATTGTCCTGAAAAAAATTGATAATGCTGCCATAAAAATAAAATGAAGATATATAACTGTAGGGACCTAAATTTATGTAAGCCTAAAAATTCCATACAATTAAGCATAAATTTCTTTCAATGCCTAAGTAGTTCAATAATCATCTTATACGCATAGAATTTTCAACAGAAAATTTAATTTGTCCACAACATGAATTAAATTTATGAACATCATGCTAATAATTTACATAGTCATCACATAATTAAGAAAATTCATAAAATAAAATACCTCTTCCTGATGCTAATTCCCACTGATCTGCTTTGTCCAGCCTACTACTTTGCCCAACCTGTTTCTTTGACCAAACCCTGCCCAAACCGACTAACCACCCAGCCAACTAGGAGCATCCTTTCTGACTCCCTAA
>JZKD02S1845747.1:73294-87369 GCA_000966675.3 Picea glauca | reverse complement strand
GAACAGTAAATTGAAAGGGGTTTTGGGAAAGTTTTTGACTTCGAAAATCTATATAATGGAGGGAGGAGAAGGATGAATAATCTCTTATGTTTGCGTAATGTTACACTGCAAAAATCTATACTTGACTAACTTAGCGTGTGGGAGTTGGGATACCCAGCTCAGTGAGGAGTGGTAGCTCAGCCTTGTGAGGAAATATGGGAGCTAGCTGATTATCTAGTTAGTATGTGTGGCCCCTTTGCATCTCGGGGGGCTAAGGGGGAAGAAGAGAACCACTAGTATTGGCTGGGAGGTACCAGTGAAGTCTCATTGGTTGGCAAGCGGGAGTTGCATGAAGCACGCGGGGCATCAACTCAGAGCGAGCGATTGGGCAACGATACATTTTCTTTATTTTTGCATGGTATATTGTTAGTATGGTTTATGCTTCTAGATATACATGTTGAATTGGGTAAGGAAATTGATGATATTGGAATTCTAGTTGATGACTTAATTTTTCCATATCCTTCAGCTCGATGACTGATTGACTCCCATGGCCTTCAATTTCCGACATGTCTTGACCGCCCTTTGGTGTATTGATTTGTGATGATTGTGGTTGTTTTTTCCTTTTGTCCCTAGCTCATCAGTCCTCACCTGAGCAGTTGGCCAGGAGCCTGATCTACGATCGTCACTTCGGTATTAATAGACCTATGGATCTCAACGCCCTACTTTTATGTGCATGGATGATGAGAGAAGGATGTTCCTGCCAGTCATCTACCCCCATTGTTGTCCTTGGCCGATTGTTTTGACTTGTGCCTTCTAGAAAATGTACCTCTCTGTATGGATTTATTGCGTCCTTGTTGGTTTTTCTCTGAACATTGGCTGATAGAATCTCTGCGATCATTTCAATGAATTTTCCCAATGGATCTTGCATTTCGCTTACTGCTGTCTGCGTTGTATTGGTATCTCGACAATGGAAAAACAATTTAATTTCATGTCTGCGTTTTTATATTTGGTATCCTGGAATAGGAAAAATGTTTTGTTATTCCTGTCTGCGTTGCATTGGTATCCTGGCAATGGAAAAATGATTTAATTTCCTTTCTGCATTTTTATATTTGGTATCCTGGAATTGGAAAAACGTTTTTGTTATTCCTGTCTACGTTGCATTGGTATCCTGGAAATGGAAAAACAATTTAATTTCCTGTGTGCGTTTTTATATTTGGTATCCCAGAAATGGAAAAATGTTTTTGGTTATTCCTGTTTGCATTTGCATTGGCATCCTCGCAATGAAAAAGGGAAACCATGTTTTATTTATCCCTCTCTGCATTGTTTTTTTATTTACCTCAGTGCTTTTATAATGACCAACTTTCGTTGATTTCTTATATAGCTTCGAGTTTGAAAATATTTTATATGATAACGAATTGCCATTTAAAATGTGACTGAGTTTGTTGTTTAAATGACCACCATTTTGCCTTAAAAACGTGACTGAGTTTGTTGTTTAAATAACTGCCATTTTTCCTTTAAAACATGACTGAGTTTGTTGTTTAAATGACCACCATTTGCCTTTAAAATGTTGACTGAGCTTGCTGTTAAATGACCACGATTTTTCCATTTACATTGTTGACTGCGGTAGTTGGAATGACCACGAATTTGCCATAAGAATGATTGACTGAGTTCGTTGTTGAAGGGATACAAATTTTCTATTTAGAATGATGACTGTGTTTGCTAGAATGCCCATGAATTGACCATTAAATGTTGAATGAGTTTGATGGAATGGGCATGAAATTGCCTTAAATGTTGACAGAGTTGTTGTTGAATGACCACAAGTTGGTCCTTCTGTAGTTTTGTATTGTCCTTTTTATTCTCCTTCACATTGAGTGCATACCACATTGTAGTGTTCTCACTGCCAAACTTTAATTACCACAATGATGTTACTGGCCATGTCAATTACCATGTTAATTGAAATGATAAATGCTATATTAATTGCCAGAACAATTTCTACAACATTGTTAATGGTCAACAATTTCCTTTTTGTTGTTAATTTCCATGTTAATTGCAATGATAAATGCTATATTATTTTCCTTATTAATTGCCATAACAATTTCTACAACAATGTTAATGGTCAGCAAATTCCTTCTTATTGATTTAATGCCACAACGATTTAAATGGTTAATAGTTATGTAAATCACCTTGTTATTGCGCTATTAATTGTTATGTTAACAATCATGTAAATTTCCTTGTTACTGTTATATTAATTGTATGTTAACTAACATGTTAAATTCCTTGTTATTGTTATATTACTTGCTATGACAACAGTCATGTAAACTATCTTGTTATTGCTAAATTAATTGTTATGTTAATCGTTATGTTAATTGCCTTGTTAATTGCTATATTAATTGTTATGTAATTGCTATGTTAATTGCCTTGTTAAATTTCTACAACGATGTTAATAGTTAGTAGTTTCCTTCTTAATGATAGTAGACAACTAGCATTGTTAGTTTGGTCAATATAGCTAGACTACATGTTGAGATTTAATTGTTCATAAGTGTTGTAAGGGAAACATTCTACATTAAGATTGTTAATCTTGTTATTTAAGTTAATGGCTGGTTGGATGGAGATTTTGGATTATTATAGCATTGTCCATTTAGGTTGTAATAATGATTAAAATTAGATTGGGGAGTAAAGACTAGACTGCCAATTATATACTTTCTTACAATTGAGGTTAGATTGTATTTATAATTATAGTTCTAGTGTTGATTACTTAGACTTGCTAGATTGATTGTATAATCGTTAATTTAGCAGGTGCATTAATGACTAATTGTAATTTAGATGTTCCCCGTTTAGAATGGTATCCCATGTTAAAATAGACTGTAATCATTGACCAATTTAGATTGGGTGATTGGTTGGGTCATGGACGAAGTCATGTCTTGGCTTGTGTCTTCCCTGGTAGTCATCCTATGGTGTCTCATCGACTTGTTGTTGGGTTTGGGCGTGGTTTTCTTATCGGTAGTCGGTTCCTGACACATTAGATTTTCTAGAGTCCTCGGTCCGGATAGCTTATGTTTGCACCAAGGTTATTGATGCATCTATCACCTGGGAATTGCATGATTCCTGATTAGGGGATCATGGCGTGCCTTGTGGGATAGCAGTGAACGAGATCTTGGATGGAGTAGGTGCGACCTGTGTGAGTGTTGTCGAGCGTTGCAATTTTCTTCTGGCTTATGGGTTGAATTCCTTCAGGCGTTTGGTTCGCGCGCCTTGAGGTTCTAGTCTTTCTTCGTCTAGGTCATTGTGTCGGGATGGGGATGTTGTCCCTTAGCTTGTAGGCGTGGTCGTGTTTGTCTCGGGCGGGTAGTCATTCCTCCCTATTATTCTGTGCATGTTTGCCCAGTTTCCCCTGTGCATGTGCATGGTGTCATAGTATTTTGTTGCCCAGACTACGTTCTTGCATTTGTCGTTAGTGGTGTGGTTAAACTGTTGTCGTCGTCGCCTTCTTGCCCAAAAAAAAACAAAAAAAGTTCACTTCTTCTTCGCTTGTTGTCGTAATGATGGGGTCATCACATAAATGTTATCTTGTTGATGTTTTCTTCCTTTATCCTTACTTGATAATAACCCAATCTCAATTCAACATTTGAAAATATTCTTGCACCTTTTAGTTGATCAAATAAATCATCAATCATTGGCGAAAGATATTTGTTATATATGGTGACCTTATTCAATTGTATGAAATAAATACACAACCTTAAGGTTCCATCTCTCTTCTTCACAAAAAGAACAGGGGAACCCCAAGGTGACATGCTTGGGCGTATATATTCGTTCCTTAACAATTATTCAAGCTACATCTGTAGTTGCTTAAATTTTGGTTTGCCCATTCTATATCTTGGCTTAAACACCGAGACATCTCCTTGCAAAAAAATAACAGATAAGTCAATGTCTCTCTTTGGTGGCAATCTTGGGATTTCCTCAAAAAATTCTTCAAAATGCCTCAAGACTCGACGAGCTTCAATACATGACATTTTATCTTTGATTTCCTTTTCCATATGGGCTGTAGAAACATGACATCTCCTTCAAAAACTCTTTTTCAACTACATGTATGGAATTTCTTTAACATCTACAACTCTTGGAATTCCTTGAACCTTGCCTTTCTTCTCTTCTTCATTAATACATGTGATTTTCTTGTTTCAACAATCTATAACAACATGGTGTTTTTCCAAACAATCCATGCCAATTAGAAAATTATATGAACCCAATGGTATGATGTTCACATCTACCTTTGTGCTAAGTCCATTTATGTCTATTGGACAAACTTTAATTAGTTCATTAATTTTTCTCTTATCCCCTGTGGCTAAATGGCATAACCAAGATTTCTTATGCTTATTACATGGAAATTGATATGTTTTAACAATCTTAGAGTTTATGTAACTATGGATAGCTCCAAAATGAATTAAAATTTCTATGGGTTGGTTATCAATCTTACCTTCCACTTCCATCATGGGGGATTGATATTGTACTTGCTTGTTATCCAAGGCTGCATAAATAATTGGCATGTTTCCTCCGATGTATTTCACTATTTAAACCTCCTAAATTTTGTGGATAATACTGATTCTTTATTCTTTCTCAGGATAGTCCCTATATAAGTTATTTGCCTCACATCCATAACATTGTATAGGTCGTTTCCTTGTCCTTTTCCCAAAGAATATGCATTCTTGTGCTCATTTTGGTTTGAATGACCTTGCTTATTTGTTTGGGAGTTGTTACTGAAAAAGGGTGTCTTAAAACCTTTCTTTCTTTGATCATTTATACCCTTCATCTTGTTATTCCAATCTTTTTGGAAAACTGCTCTTCCTTTGCTCTACTCATAAATATGGTTTTCTCTCCTTATGGATTCCTCCAAAGTCCTGGAGTTATTATATTTTATCTTTTCAATGTAGAAAGAAGGTAACCCACATAAACCTTTGGATTTTGACCTACTCATCCTTTATGAAGTCAACATTATTCAACAATTCAAAAAACCTCTTCTCATATTAATCCATTTTCATGATTCCTAACTTGATTTCAAAGAAATATTTCATCTTCCTTTCATAGTAATGCCCAGACAAATATTTCTCTTTGAAATATCCTATGAACTACCTCCATGATACCTTTTTCTCATCAAGGTGCTTGGCTTGCTTAAGTTGACCCCACCACATGGCTACCTTTCCATACAAGTGGTAGGTTACAATTCTAGCTTATACCCTTGAGGGGTAATCATGTAGCTGGAAACATTTTTTCATATTCAATATTCAAGCCTCAACTTATTCTCCTTTTATTTTCTCACCATTGAATGTTGGTGGCTTAATTTTCCCGATTTCACCTTGCAAGATGTATTTCTCAGGCCTTCTTCTTTGCCTCCTAATACGAGACACAATTGGGCTACTCCCTGGCACTAAAATTTCATTAGTTCTTCTAGTGGATTTACTTGGAGAGTGATGGTGTCTGCTCATGCTTCTTGACTGCCTATCATTCCCATCATCATCCCTTCTTCTTTGGGATTTGGATGCTATCACTTGTATAGAACTAGCCGCTTTCTTAGTGACAAATTCTTTGTTAACTTGTCTATGCAACATATTCAGACTTTGAAGTATCTTATTCTGAGCATTCATAATTCTTTCATTATATTCTCTATAGCTATGCACTTTTCTATGCATGCTTCTCATAGTTACAAGCTCCTTCCTACCTCTAATTCCATTAGAATCTATCTCATCATTTCCCATGCTGAAATGCAGACCTATTACCTCCTCCTCATGGCAGTAAGATCCCTGAGAATATTCCATAACTCCATTCCTAATATAAGAACTGAAGTTGTTTTGTTGTACCTCTAATTCTACAAGAAATGTGCATGTAACAATGATTGTTAGCACTTGCAAACTGTAAAACATTTCATTAATTAGAATACATGTTATTCTTCATAGATCAATTTATAAAGAATACAATGCACCGATTCAAAATATTATTCCTTAGACACCTTCTTCTCTGAAAAATATCTCCAATGGTTGTACTCATACCTCATTCTAAGTTCTGAGTGAAAAGTTACAACATTCACATGCTGCGATTTCCACTTACTTATTGTTGCAGAAAATACTTTACGACCTTATGATAAATTTATTTCCTATTTTGAAATTCTTCGGTGGATAGATTTATTCTCCTACTCAAGACCTTTCTATCAACTATTTGTTTTCTAAAATCTGAGCTTCAAGCTGAAAGTTATGGTCCGAAGAAGTTTATATTCTTTTCCCATTGTATTCCTATGTGATATAGGTGTCTTCTTTCTCTTTCTAAAGATTTTAGATACCTAGATTCCAAACCTGGTTCCGTGGATGGCTTCTATGGTTCATAGTATTTCCATAGTTTTCTCCTATGCTTCCAATGGACTTCTGGGCAAGAAGTTATTCCCTATGGAAGTAAATTGGTGTTGTAATTTTACCTTGTTTGTTTCAGTTGTAAATTTTTATCATTGTTTTTCATCTGGAGTAGCTCATTGAAAAGTTCTCTCCAAGTTATTTTATTTAAGCTACAAAGACAAGGTGTACCAAGGGTAAAATCTATTCTCATAAAAATGGGTTTCTTAAAAACATTGTTTAGGGTCTCAAAATCACCCCATAAGTTGAAGACCTTCAAAAGTTTTAAAATTACATAGAAAATTGATTGTTTTATAGTTATAATAGTATTTCAATATGATCTCTCTATCTTGAAATTGAGAGAAATCTCAGTCGTTGATTTGAACTCTACCAATGGTTGACAATCGACATTTTCCTTTCGACACATGCAACACCCTACCAAAAATTTTGACTCGATCATCGACCATTGATTCTTATCTTTGGAAACCAAGTCGCAAGACATAATTAAATTGACTGAACCGAACAACAACTATCATTCATTGGTGGATGAAACTCCTTACCAATTCGTCCAATCCAATCATCATCCATCGACTATTTTTTAATGATGTGGAAATTAAGTTGTCATGGCATCACATGTGCAAGATGACATGGCATCAAACATCATATTAAGGTTTGAACTTAGATGACATGGCATGACATGCCATCCTCCTATTTTCTTTATTGGTGATTGACAGTTTCCTGGAATGACCAAAACACCCCTCCAAATAGGCTGACTTGTTCATTGGTCATCGATGATTGACGATTCATCTTTCCAAGTGAATACCTTGCTAAAAAAGTCAAACAAACCATAGTTCATTGACAATTTCTGTTGGTGAACAAAACACTTCACCAAATTTTCTGACCTGACCATCGACCATAGAAAATTGATGATTTCCTTTGAACGCATAAAATATTTCGCCAATTTCTCTTGTTGTATGATCATCGAACATCAGCCATGCACGATTTCTTGGCAAAACCAATCTATTCACCAAAATCATTGATCCAACCATCGACCATCAGGGAATTCTTCTGGAAAATAAAACACTTAGAAAATTACGATCAAATCCTAGATGAATCTGGGACATGGACCTTCCATTTAGAATTATCTTGACCATTGATCTTCTTTGACTTCCAAACGTCCAAAAACTAATACAGACCATTGATTTGTCTCATTTTCCCAAATTTCGAAAGTGAATCCCAATCGTTAATCTGCTAGACCTTGCGAAACTCGAAATCCTTATAAATTTTTAAATCTATATATGACGAATCTAGGTCGTTGATCTTAAAATCAAATGTGATCTCGACTGTCGATTCATTAAACTTCTCTCACCTCTACATCGACCATTAAAACATGAAATTCAACCTTCCAAGTCAAATTTTAACTTTAAAACTTTGCACATTGATGCCCCATATCATCTCTTCAACAATCCTAAGGAAGATACACTCAAATTGTCTCACGAATTTGGGGATTTCACTCTAATTTTCTTCGTTTTCCCCCAAATTCATTATAAAAAAAATCTATAACAATGAGTTTGCCCAAATTTGCAATAGTTATTGGCCCATACAAGACTAATGTTTGAACCAGAATCTATTGTACCATAATGTAGCAAACCCTAGATGAAATGAGGACCATTACTAGGTGGAAATACTCATAAAAATGAAATTTTCTTTGCTAATTAATTTCTTGTAGCTCACCAACTATGAATTTCACACATATTTTACCATTGTCTAATATCATAATTAAATGCATCTACAACATGCTAAAAACTACATGAATTCATTTTAAATAACTCAACACAATAGCATATAAATTGTTCTCAAACACAGAGTTAATACATAGTAATTAAACTCATAATGCAACACATAAACATGACAAAACACTTATCTTTTAAAAATGGTTGTACAACTAGCTACTTTGGAAGGATGTTCCACCCAACCATAGGCCTTTTATTCCAAATATCAATAGAAATTCACCCTGAGGTGGGGCTAGAAATACACAAAAGAGCACGGTCTCTCATTGTCCACTCACATCTCAAAAAATCCCACAACCCATTGGTATTCTCTTATACTTATCCTTATTTTCCACCAGGTCTCTTTCTTTCGATTCGTCCAACTCATGAAATGTACCCCGTAATGTCTCTCATCCCATTATGCATCCCGTCCATTTATCAAGGTCTTTTTGGCACACGTAACCAACAATATCTCTATTGGAAACAAGGAAAATTTTAGGGGCTAAATTTCTCCCATGGGATAATTTTCCATGTTTTTTCCCAAAAAAAGATTCACCATTCTAAAAATTATTCACCCAAATTTTATAGCACAAAATTATTTTAACTTAAAAATCAGATTTTTTTTATAAAATACTTAGAAATTTGAATATTTTAACAAAAATATTGACAAACATTTATAGTTCACATATAAATGACCAGTAAGATTCACCAAGGTTTCTACATTTAATAATAAATTTCCATTCTTAAAATTATCCCTGATTGGAAAGTCAAGGGAACTCATTACCAGGAAAACTATCAAAAACTATAATGAATCACTTATTGTTACAATGCAACTCACACATGAGTTTAGTCATCCGGACTGAAACCTGTCTCTTCAGTCTTCTTCTCCAAATAAACTACATAATTCACTCTCCATGGTTAATCCAGCTGCAAGATCTTCTTTTTTTCACTCTTCTTTTTGTTCATACACAAATATTGACTATATAAAATTGTTGTAACTACCCATACAAATTTCCTCTCTTTGGATTACTAACTTGACTTAACTCTTCTCCAAAATGATTTTACTCATACCCCATTGATCCGAAATCGGATCCAGAAGCCCGACAGGGCTTGAAAAATGCTCAAAAATGAAAGTGCTCGGAATGCGACGAAACCTATTCCATTATGTCCGTCTCGTCTTCCTGATTCCGACGGTATATTTACTTCGTCAAATGGGCTCCGTATGGAGAAGATATCGCGTTTTGTTCGAAAAGCCAAACAGGTAAAAAAAAAAAAGGGATGATTGTACAGTCCGTACAGTCCACGTGTCATGCTGAATGTGCAGACCATACGTTCCATACAGGTGATGTGGCATCTCCAACAGATGACACGTGGCAGCCTCGGGTGACGACACGTGGCAGGGCGTGACAGGACGGTTTAGCATACAGATGAACCTATCTAGAGGTGACACGTGTCACCACTGTAAGGGTGACACTTGGCATGGGTGATGTCATCATCTGACGTGACAGGATGACAGGTGGCAGTACGATTGACAGGTTGCAGCACGTGGTCCAATTAGCAGTTGACACGCGGCATATTGTGGTTGGTTGGTTAGGTGCCACGTGGCCCAATCAAGGGATACCACATGGCACCCCGTGATTGGTTTGTTGGTTTATATGTAAAATGGTTATGGCATGCACGGGAGTCGAATCAGAGACCTCCCTCCGGTTGTGGACTGGCAGGGCTGGGATAACTGCCCGCCCGGTCGGTGGTTCTTGTTAACCTTACGACATATTTAATATTTGAATTTGAAATATGGTTCAATTCACGGGGAAAAGGGTCGGGGCTTAGCCCCAACCCTCGGTTATATACACATAACACGAGACCACGCCATATAAACGGGCGCCAAAACGTAACCAACGACATGGCGGTGCGTGGATAGGGATAGCCCCCAGTTCACGGGCAGATCCCACAGGACTAGGACCGTTACCACATAAAACGCGCAGGGGTAATAACCGTTAGCCCCGTGGCCGTATGCCTACGCGCCACGACCGAGAGCCAGCTGACAGGGGGCGCGAATAAAGGGCGCTCGACCACATGGGCCGACACATATGACCAGGAGCGCACAGATGCAGGGGGCTAGCGCCCAATTTTTTAATTAAAAGTGGGTTTTAATGCCTAAAGTTTGTTTTTTTTTATTGTTAAAAAGCCTATTTTTAGTTGATTCTCTCCATTTTTGGGAGATATTGGGCAGTTATGGAACCTAATTTTTGGGAGGAAGTTGGAGATGAGTAACCAAATTCAAAGCTATATAACCCAGGCCTGTTTGAGGGCATGGGAGAGCATTCAGAGCAGAGTTATGCTGAAGAAAAGTCAAGCCAAAGCCATTTTGATACAGAGAAGCTTTTGAGAAGGAGACGCTGTCGGATCATTTTCGGGAGCTCCGGACGTCCGTTTTGCGTGCCGTTTTCTTTGCATAGTTCTAGAGATCTGGACGAACATGACCATATTAGTCTTGTATCCATTTGGCATTGCAGCGATGTACTTTTGATCTTTTGAACAGAAATAAAGAAGCATTCCCCACAGAGACAAAGGCCCAGAGATGTAGGCAAAGTTGTGCCGAACTCCGTTATCAATCTGCGTGTTATGGTTTGCTGTCCATTATTTCATTTCAGATTTGCATATGTGTATATGGCTGTTATAATTCCTCTTCTTTCCTCATTCTTTCACTAAGTTTCTCAAGTGGTTAATTAACGCATGCAAAATTAAAACTCAACCATAAGTCATTAAAAGATCCTACAGATCACCCATGCTCTCAATAACTATGGGATGTGAATTCTCACACCCACCCTCTTACATGCATTCAATGATTAGCTTTGGGAACACTCAACAACAAAATAGAAGGTTCATATACAAATAGTGATTTTAGGGAGTTGTTTGAATGAATATACATGGGTAATTCCCCCTTGGACCCCTCTTAGACATTCTCTTAGACCCTCCCCTCTCTTGGATATTAATCATTCCCCATCTATGACCATGTCCTTGAGCAGTTGCATCACATTTTATTATAAAAATTTAGAAATACAATTTACATGGATTGGTCATGAATGTATTTCATATCTACATTATACATTAATTAAACTGAAGTTTATAGTAAAAACATTAGGGTGACAAACATAAATAAATCATGGTTTACTCTTCCCAAAGTAATTGTGACCATTATCTAATCCACTCAATTATGAACTTCCACACATTTAACATTAATTAGTGATAATAAAATATTTAACAACCACTAATTTATATTCATAATCTCTAACAATATTTATTTATAAACCTTATTAATACTATCAATCTGATAAAATTAAATTGACATGTACATAATAAAAATGTTTAAAAATACAACAAATATGTAAATCTTCACACACACACACACACACATATATATATATATTAACCAATATCGCACATAAAAAAAGAAAATGTAAAGATATGTTAATATATTATCATATTTTAAAAGTATTGTACACTCATTTATTTAATTAAAATTTAAAAAGTGAAAATGTATTAATTTTATATCATATTAAAAAAAAAAAACCTAAAACAAATATTAATTTTAAAAAGAGGTTATATTGTGATATTCCATATTTCATAAATATTATAAAAATAATATAATCATAATTTAATTTTAAGGTTATAATGAAGTTAAAAATTAAATTGGTGCATGAGATTTTCAAATTAGTGTACAGTTAATTCAATGCACCTTAATAATTTAATGCACTTTAATGAAATAATTTAGAAAAATTCTAAACTCTCCATAAAACATTCACATAACATTCCACATCACTATGTTCGTCATTAGGAAATGGTGGAAGTAGTGAATTTGTTATTGAAAATTAAAAAATGATTTATTCAAAATTAAAAAAAAATGAAATTGAAAAATGTACTTAAATCCTTTTTCTAAATATTATGTGAAAAAATCTAAATTTATAAGAAAATATTTTTTAATTTTATGATTTTCTTATATTTATTAAAAATATAAAAAATGATTTATCAAAAATTCAAAAAATTAAATAAAATTGGAAAAATGTATAAAAAACATCTTCCTAAATATTTTTTAAACTGTATTATTAAAATTTAAATTTCCAATAAAACAATTTAAAATATTTTCATATTCTAAATTTAACTTTTTTAATAATAAAATTTAGATAACTTTATATTACTAAAATATTGTTTATGATAGCTTATTATAAAGTATATATTTATGCATGTTTAATTTTCTTATTAAAAATGCATTTTAATTTTTTTTTTTTAATAATGAAATTTAGATAACTTTGTAGTACTAAAATATTGTTTAAAATGTATTATTATAATATATATGTTTATGCGTGTCTATTAGAAATGCATTACTGATTCAACAATTATAAAATATTTTTCATATTTTATATTTAATTTTTTTAAGAATTTAGATAAATATTTGTTTACACATGTTTGTTGCGTTGAGTTGAGAGGCTCTATCTATAGCCGAGTGTGAAGGAAATACTAAATTATTTTAGGTATTTAACCTGAGATGTATTTTTTTTTTTAAATAACAAAATATTGAGTAAATAAAGTTAACATATATCCTTTTAAAAAACAAACTATTGAATAAACAAAGAAAAATAAAACAAACTATTCTCATCAAATATACTTATAAATATATAGGTACTTCATTCATGGTGGGCTCGGCTTGGCCTCCCGATAGACTATACTATATAGATAGGGTCGTTGGGGTTTAGTCCAGTCCCCAACCCGGAATTATAATATTCCAAGGTTATACCTTTCCTGCTCCTGCCAATAGGTTGATCAGTCACCACTTTTCTTCCCGGATGGCATTAAAGTATCAAAGCTGGTAGATACAGTAGACCGAGTGAACTCAGCATCAGAGTCATATCGAGACGCATCAATAGTGGTTTCAGAGACATGAGTAAAAGCAACAGAGGAAGAGCCACTTTATCACCCAACTCCTTAGCCCACGGATACAGGTGTTCAAGATAGTGTCTGCTGCAAGAGGAAGCTGATAGTCGGGGATATTATTTGTAGGATAAGTAAATGTAACTATCTCCTTTAAGAGCGGTCTATTGAATAAATAAAAAAAATAATGTTCTAAAATATATGATGATGATGATGATTAATGTCCACTAAGATTTAATTAGTCTATGGGACTTTAAGAGGGTAAGTGATTTCTTGTGATTCTTTAGAATTTTGTTTCTATGCTCGAAAAACATTAAGAGAAACTTTCCAAGATCACCATACTTTTGTTGAGTTAAGACGTTAGGAAGGTTGGTAGTGTGATCAATATTTTGAAAATGAGATCTAATATGGATATATGCTCGACAATCTAAGAGAAAGTGTTTTTCATATTCAACCTTCTTAGTGTCACAAAGGTGACACACTCTTTCATCCCATGGCATTTTAGGAATTGAGCAATGCCCAGTGTCACTATGGAGCTAGTGAGAATTTGTTCTTATCTTAGCAATGCTTATTTTTTTATTTACACTTGGCAAAACAGATAGATAATTTTGATCTTCTAGATTAGGGTTAATTACATCTTTATAATACCTTAATTTTCTTTTTTTCTCTAACTCTTTATTACACCACATTGTTTCCTTAAATTTTGATTTGACATTTTTTTTAATAGTATCTTTATTCTGCAAAATGGTTTCTTCCATGATTCCCCAATAGTTTAGTCAAGACCGGGCGTCTTTATGCCATCCTCGCTTGAGCTGATGGTGGTTATGACTTGATTTGGAAGCAATTTTAGGCAGCCTCTTGTCTTCCATGTTGTTTAACTTGTTCTTATACATTAGGTATCTAGTCATAACAATGATCTCAATGGGGGAGAGGCTTGTTTCTACGAGGAGGATGGGATAGGGCGTATTTCCTTTAATTTTGAGATTATAGGTTATAAAATTCTTTTGTATTTGCTCTATCTTTCTCC
>JZKD02S1845747.1:36791-51167 GCA_000966675.3 Picea glauca | reverse complement strand
TTGAGTGTTCATAAAGCTAATCATTGAATGCATGTAAGAGGGTGGGTGTGAGAATTCAGATCCCATAGTTATTGAGAGCATGGGTGATCCGTAGGATCTTTTAATGACTTATGGTTGAGTTTTAATTTTGCATGCGTTAATTAACCACTTGAGAAACTTAGTGAAAGAATGAGGAAATAAGAGGAATTATAACATCCATATACACATATGCAAATCTGAAATGAAATAATGGACAGCAAACCATAACACGTAGATTGATAACGGAGTTCGACACAACTTTGCCTACGTCTTCGGGCCTTTGTCTCTTTGGGGAAGGCTTCTTTATTTCTGTTCAAAATCTCAAAAGTACATCGCTTCAATGTCAAATGGCTACAAGACTGAACTGGTCATGTTCGTCCAGATCTCTCGAACCCTACAAAGAAAACGGCACGCAAAACGGACCTCCGGAGCTCCTGAAAATGATCCGACAACGTCTCCTTCTCAAAAGCTTCTCTGCATCAAAATGGCTTTGGCTTGACTTCTCTTTAGCATAACTCTGCTCTGAATGCTCTCCCATGGCCTCAAAAAATCCTGGGTTATATAGCTTTGAATTTGGTTACTCATCTCCAACTTCCTCCCAAAAATTAGGTTCCATAACTGCCCAATATCTCCCAAAAATGGAGAGAATCAACTAAAAATAGGCTTTTAAACAATAAAAAAAACCAAACTTTAGGCATAAAAACCCACTTTTAATAAAAAAACTAGGCGCTAGCCCCCTGTATCCACGCGCTTCTGGTCATATGTGTCGGCCCATGTGGTCGAGCACCCTTTATTCGCGCCCCCTGTCAGCTGGCTCTCGGTCGTGGCGCGTAGGCATACGGCCACGGGGCTAACGGTTATAACCCCTGCGTGTTTTATGTGGTAACAGTCCTGGTCCTGTGGGATCCGCCCGTGAACCAGGGGCTATCCCTATCCATGCACCGTCGTGCCGTTGGTTATGTTTTCGCGCCCGTTTATATGGCGTGGTCCCGTGTTATGTGTATAGAACCGAGGGCTGGGGCTAAGCCCCGACCCTTTTCCCCGTGGATTGAACCATATTTCAAATTCAAATATTAAATATGTCGTAAGGTTAACAAGAACCACCGATTGGGTGGGCGGTAAGCCCAGCCCTGCCAATTCACAACTAAGGGAGGTCGTCGGTTCGACTCCCGTGCATGCCATAACCATTTTACACATAAACCAACAAACCAATCACGGGGTGCCACGTTGCAGCCCTTGACTGGGCCACGTGGCACCTAACCAACCAACCACAATACGTCGCGTGTCAACTGATAATTGGAACACGTGCTGCCACCCGTCGATCGTACTGCCACCTGTCATCCTGCCACGTCATCCCTGCCACGTCAAATGTTGATGTCACCCGTGCCACATGTCACCCTTACAGTGGTGACACGTGTCACCTCTGGATAGGTTCATCCGTACGCCAAACCATCCTGTCACGCTCTACCACGTGTTGTCACCCGAGGCTGCCATGTGTCATCTGTTGGAGATGCCACGTCACCTGTATGGACCGTACAGTCTACACAGTCAGCATGACATGTGGACTGTACGGACTGTACGATCATCCCTTTTTTTTTTTTACCTGTTTGGCTTTTCGGACAGAACGCGATATCTTCTCCATACGGAGCCCATTTGACGAAGTAAATATACCACCGGAATCAAGAAGACGAGACGGATGCAATGGCAGAGGTTTTGTCTCATTCCGAGCACTTTCATTTTGAGCATTTTTCAAGCCCTGACAGGCTTCTGGATCCAATTTCGGATCAATAGGGTATGAGTAAAATCATTTTAGAGAATAGTTAAGTCAAGTAAGTAATCCAAAGAGAGGAAATTTGTATGGGTAGTTACAACAATTTTATACAGTCAATATTTGTGTATGAACAAAAAGAAGAGTGAAAAAAAGAAGATCTTGGAGCTGGATTAACCATGGAGAGTGAATTATGTAGTGTATTTGGAGAAGAAGACTGAAGAGACAGGTTTCAGTCCGAATGACTAAACTCATGTGTGAGTTGCATTGTAACAATAAGTGATTCCTTATAATTTTTGATAGTTTTCCTGGTAATGAGTTCCCTTGACTTTCCAATCAGGGATCATTTTAAGAATGGAAATTTATTATTAAATGTAGAAACCTTGGTGAATCTTCCTGGTCATTTATATGTGAACTATAAATGTTTGTCAATATTTTTGTTAAAATATTCAAATTTCTAAGTATTTTATCTAGTTTTTATTAAAAAAAATCTAATTTTTAAGGTAAAATAATTTTGTGCTATAAAATTTGGGTGAATGATTTTTAGAATGGTGAATCTTTTTTTGGGAAAAAACATGGAAAATTAGCCCATGGGAGAAATTTAGCCCCTAAAATTTTCTTTCTTTCCAATAGAGATATTGTTGGTTACGTGTGCCAAAAAGACCTTGATAAATGGACGGGATGTATAATGGGATGAGAGACGTTACGGGGTACATTTCATGAGTTGGATGAATTGAAAGAAAGAGACCTGGTGGAAAATAAGGATAAGTGTAAGAGAATGCCAATGGGTTGTGGGATTTTTTGAGATGTGAGTGGACAATGAGAGACCGTGCTCTTTTGTGTATTTCTAGCCCCACCTCGGGGTGAATTTCTATTGATATTTGGAATAAAAGGCCTATGGTTGGGTGGAACATCCTTCCAAAGTAGCTAGCTGTACAACCATTTTTAAAAGATAAGTGTTTTGTCTTGTTTATGTGTTGCATTATGAGTTTAATTACTATGTATTAACTCTGTGTTTGAGAACAATTTATATGCTATTGTGTTGAGTTATTTAAAATGAATTCATGTAGTTTTTAGCATGTTGTAGATGCATTTAATTATGATATTAGACAATGGTAAAATATGTGTGAAATTCATAGTTGGTGAGCTACAAGAAATTAATTAGCAAAGAAAATTTCATTTTTATGAGTATTTCCACCTAGTAATGGTCCTCATTTCATCTAGGGTTTGCTACATTATGGTACAATAGATTCTGGTTCAAACATTAGTCTTGTATGGGCCAATAACTATTGCAAATTTGGGCAAACTCATTGTTATAGATTTTTTTTATAATGAATTTGGGGGAAAACGAAGAAAATTAGAGTGAAATCCCCAAATTCGTGAGACAATTTGAGTGTATCTTCCTTAGGATTGTTGAAGAGATGATATGGGGCATCAATGTGCAAAGTTTTAAAGTTAAAATTTGACTTGGAAGGTTGAATTTCATGTTTTAATGGTCGATGTAGAGGTGAGAGAAGTTTAATGAATCGACAGTCGAGATCACATTTGATTTTAAGATCAACGACCTAGATTCGTCATATATAGATTTAAAAATTTATAAGGATTTCGAGTTTCGCAAGGTCTAGCAGATTAACGATTGGGATTCACTTTCGAAATTTGGGAAAATGAGACAAATCAATGGTCTGTATTAGTTTTTGGACGTTTGGAAGTC
This sequence comes from Picea glauca, assembly GCA_000966675.3. NCBI lineage: Eukaryota > Viridiplantae > Streptophyta > Pinopsida > Pinales > Pinaceae > Picea > Picea glauca. The sequence goes on along the minus strand of JZKD02S1845747.1, from coordinate 47,670 downwards.
AAAGAAGATCAATGGTCAAGATAATTCTAAATGGAAGGTCCATGTCCCAGATTCATCTAGGATTTGATCGTAATTTTCTAAGTGTTTTATTTTCCAGAAGAATTCCCTGATGGTCGATGGTTGGATCAATGATTTTGGTGAATAGATTGGTTTTGCCAAGAAATCGTGCATGGCTGATGTTCGATGATCATACAACAAGAGAAATTGGCGAAATATTTTATGCGTTCAAAGGAAATCATCAATTTTCTATGGTCGATGGTCAGGTCAGAAAATTTGGTGAAGTGTTTTGTTCACCAACAGAAATTGTCAATGAACTATGGTTTGTTTGACTTTTTTAGCAAGGTATTCACTTGGAAAGATGAATCGTCAATCATCGATGACCAATGAACAAGTCAGCCTATTTGGAGGGGTGTTTTGGTCATTCCAGGAAACTGTCAATCACCAATAAAGAAAATAGGAGGATGGCATGTCATGCCATGTCATCTAAGTTCAAACCTTAATATGATGTTTGATGCCATGTCATCTTGCACATGTGATGCCATGACAACTTAATTTCCACATCATTAAAAAATAGTCGATGGATGATGATTGGATTGGACGAATTGGTAAGGAGTTTCATCCACCAATGAATGATAGTTGTTGTTCGGTTCAGTCAATTTAATTATGTCTTGCGACTTGGTTTCCAAAGATAAGAATCAATGGTCGATGATCGAGTCAAAATTTTTGGTAGGGTGTTGCATGTGTCGAAAGGAAAATGTCGATTGTCAACCATTGGTAGAGTTCAAATCAACGACTGAGATTTCTCTCAATTTCAAGATAGAGAGATCATATTGAAATACTATTATAACTATAAAACAATCAATTTTCTATGTAATTTTAAAACTTTTGAAGGTCTTCAACTTATGGGGTGATTTTGAGACCCTAAACAATGTTTTTAAGAAACCCATTTTTATGAGAATAGATTTTACCCTTGGTACACCTTGTCTTTGTAGCTTAAATAAAATAACTTGGAGAGAACTTTTCAATGAGCTACTCCAGATGAAAAACAATGATAAAAATTTACAACTGAAACAAACAAGGTAAAATTACAACACCAATTTACTTCCATAGGGAATAACTTCTTGCCCAGAAGTCCATTGGAAGCATAGGAGAAAACTATGGAAATACTATGAACCATAGAAGCCATCCACGGAACCAGGTTTGGAATCTAGGTATCTAAAATCTTTAGAAAGAGAAAGAAGACACCTATATCACATAGGAATACAATGGGAAAAGAATATAAACTTCTTCGGACCATAACTTTCAGCTTGAAGCTCAGATTTTAGAAAACAAATAGTTGATAGAAAGGTCTTGAGTAGGAGAATAAATCTATCCACCGAAGAATTTCAAAATAGGAAATAAATTTATCATAAGGTCGTAAAGTATTTTCTGCAACAATAAGTAAGTGGAAATCGCAGCATGTGAATGTTGTAACTTTTCACTCAGAACTTAGAATGAGGTATGAGTACAACCATTGGAGATATTTTTCAGAGAAGAAGGTGTCTAAGGAATAATATTTTGAATCGGTGCATTGTATTCTTTATAAATTGATCTATGAAGAATAACATGTATTCTAATTAATGAAATGTTTTACAGTTTGCAAGTGCTAACAATCATTGTTACATGCACATTTCTTGTAGAATTAGAGGTACAACAAAACAACTTCAGTTCTTATATTAGGAATGGAGTTATGGAATATTCTCAGGGATCTTACTGCCATGAGGAGGAGGTAATAGGTCTGCATTTCAGCATGGGAAATGATGAGATAGATTCTAATGGAATTAGAGGTAGGAAGGAGCTTGTAACTATGAGAAGCATGCATAGAAAAGTGCATAGCTATAGAGAATATAATGAAAGAATTATGAATGCTCAGAATAAGATACTTCAAAGTCTGAATATGTTGCATAGACAAGTTAACAAAGAATTTGTCACTAAGAAAGCGGCTAGTTCTATACAAGTGATAGCATCCAAATCCCAAAGAAGAAGGGATGATGATGGGAATGATAGGCAGTCAAGAAGCATGAGCAGACACCATCACTCTCCAAGTAAATCCACTAGAAGAACTAATGAAATTTTAGTGCCAGGGAGTAGCCCAATTGTGTCTCGTATTAGGAGGCAAAGAAGAAGGCCTGAGAAATACATCTTGCAAGGTGAAATCGGGAAAATTAAGCCACCAACATTCAATGGTGAGAAAATAAAAGGAGAATAAGTTGAGGCTTGAATATTGAATATGAAAAAATGTTTCCAGCTACATGATTACCCCTCAAGGGTATAAGCTAGAATTGTAACCTACCACTTGTATGGAAAGGTAGCCATGTGGTGGGGTCAACTTAAGCAAGCCAAGCACCTTGATGAGAAAAAGGTATCATGGAGGTAGTTCATAGGATATTTCAAAGAGAAATATTTGTCTGGGCATTACTATGAAAGGAAGATGAAATATTTCTTTGAAATCAAGTTAGGAATCATGAAAATGGATTAATATGAGAAGAGGTTTTTTGAATTGTTGAATAATGTTGACTTCATAAAGGATGAGTAGGTCAAAATCCAAAGGTTTATGTGGGTTACCTTCTTTCTACATTGAAAAGATAAAATATAATAACTCCAGGACTTTGGAGGAATCCATAAGGAGAGAAAACCATATTTATGAGTAGAGCAAAGGAAGAGCAGTTTTCCAAAAAGATTGGAATAACAAGATGAAGGGTATAAATGATCAAAGAAAGAAAGGTTTTAAGACACCCTTTTTCAGTAACAACTCCCAAACAAATAAGCAAGGTCATTCAAACCAAAATGAGCACAAGAATGCATATTCTTTGGGAAAAGGACAAGGAAACGACCTATACAATGTTATGGATGTGAGGCAAATAACTTATATAGGGACTATCCTGAGAAAGAATAAAGAATCAGTATTATCCACAAAATTTAGGAGGTTTAAATAGTGAAATACATCGGAGGAAACATGCCAATTATTTATGCAGCCTTGGATAACAAGCAAGTACAATATCAATCCCCCATGATGGAAGTGGAAGGTAAGATTGATAACCAACCCATAGAAATTTTAATTCATTTTGGAGCTATCCATAGTTACATAAACTCTAAGATTGTTAAAACATATCAATTTCCATGTAATAAGCATAAGAAATCTTGGTTATGCCATTTAGCCACAGGGGATAAGAGAAAAATTAATGAACTAATTAAAGTTTGTCCAATAGACATAAATGGACTTAGCACAAAGGTAGATGTGAACATCATACCATTGGGTTCATATAATTTTCTAATTGGCATGGATTGTTTGGAAAAACACCATGTTGTTATAGATTGTTGAAACAAGAAAATCACATGTATTAATGAAGAAGAGAAGAAAGGCAAGGTTCAAGGAATTCCAAGAGTTGTAGATGTTAAAGAAATTCCATACATGTAGTTGAAAAAGAGTTTTTGAAGGAGATGTCATGTTTCTACAGCCCATATGGAAAAGGAAATCAAAGATAAAATGTCATGTATTGAAGCTCGTCGAGTCTTGAGGCATTTTGAAGAATTTTTTGAGGAAATCCCAAGATTGCCACCAAAGAGAGACATTGGCTTATTTGTTATTGTTTTGCAAGGAGATGTCTCAGTGTTTAAGACAAGATATATAATGGGAAAACCAAAATTGAAGCAACTACAGATGTAGCTTGAATAATTGTTAAGGAACGAGTATATACGCCCAAGCATGTCACCTTGGGGTTCCCCTGTTCTTTTTGTGAAGAAGAGAGATGGACCCTTAAGGTTGTGTATTTATTTCATACAATTGAATAAGGTCACCATATATAACAAATATCTTTCGCCAATGATTGATGATTTATTTGATCAACTAAAAGGTGCAAGAATATTTTCTAATGTTGAATTGAGATTGGGTTATTATCAAGTAAGGATAAAGGAAGAAGACATCAACAAGATAACATTTATGTGATGACCCCATTGTTACGACAACAAGAGAAGCATAAGTGATTTTTTTTTTTGGGGGGCCAGAAGGCGATGACGACAACAGTTTAACCACACCACTGACGACAAATGCAAGAACGCAGTCTGGGCAACAAAATACTATGACACCACGCACATGCACAGGGGAAACTGGGAAAACATGCGCAGAATAATAGGGAGGAATGACTACCCACCCGACACAAACACGACCACTCCTACAAGATAAGGGACAACATCCCCATCCCGACACAATGACCTAGACGAAGAAAGACTAGAAACTCAAGGCGCGTGAACCAAATGCCTGAAGGAATTCAACCGATAAGCCAGAAGCAAATTGCAACGCTCGACAACACTCACACAGGTCGCACCTACTCTGGCCAAGATCTCGTTTGCTGCTATCCCAAAAGGCACGCCACGATCCCCTCATAAGGAATCATGCAATTCCCAGGTGATAGATGCGTCAATAACCTTGGCACAAACATAAGTTATCCGAACCAAGGACTCTAGAAAATCTGATGTGTCAGGAACCGACTACCGATAAGAAAACCACGCCCAAACCCAACAACAAGTCGATGAGACACCAGAGGATGACTACCAGGGAAGACACGAGACAAGACGTGACTTCATCCATGACCCAACCAATCACCCAATCTAAATTGGTCAATGATTACAGTCTATTTTAAAATGGGTTACCATTCTAAACAGGGAACATCTAAATTACAATTAGCCATTAATGCACCTGCTAAATTACCGATTATACAATCAATCTAGCAAGTCTAAGTAATCAACACTAGAACTATAATTATAAATACAATCTAACCTCAATTGTAAGCAAGTATATAATTGGCAATCTAGTCTTTACTCCCCAATCTAATTTTAATTATTATTACAACCTAAATGGACAATGCTATAATAATCCAAAATCTCCATCCAACCAGCCATTAACTTAAATAACAAGATTAACAATCTTAATGTAGAATGCTACCCTTATAACACTTATGAACAATTAAATCTCAACATGCAGTCTAGCTATATTGACCAAACTAACAATGCTAGTTGTCTACTATCATTGAGAAGGAAAATACTAACTATTAACATCGTTGTAGCAATTTAACAAGGCTATTAACATAGCAATTACATAACAATTAATATAGCAATTAACAAGGAAATTAACATAACGATTAACAACAATTAATTTAGCAATAACAAGATAGTTTACATGATTGTTGTCATAACAAGTAATATAACAATAATAAGAAATTTAACATGTTAGTTAACATACAATTAATATAACAGTAACAAGGCAATTACATGATTGTTAACATAACAATTAATAGCGCAATAACAAGGTGATTTACATAACTATTAACCATTTAAATCGTTGTGGCATTAAATCAATAAGAAGGAATTTGTTGACCATTAACATTGTTGTAGAAATTGTTATGGCAATTAATAAGGAAAATAATATAGCATTTATCATTGCAATTAACATGGAAATTAATAGCAAAAAGGAAACTGTTGACCATTAACAATGTTGTAGAAATTGTTTTGGAAATTAATATAGCATTTATCATTGCAATTAACATGGTAATTAACATGGCCAGTAACATCATTGTGGTAATTAAAGTTTGGCGGTGAGAACACTAGGTATGCACTCAATGTGAAGGAGAATAAAAAGGACAATACAAAACTGCAGAAGGACCAACTTGTGGTCATTCAACACCATCTCTATCAACATTTAAGGCAATTTCATGCCCATTCTAGAAAACCCATTCAACATTTAATGGTCAATTCATGGGCATTCCAGCAAACATAGTCATCATTCTAAATAGAAAATTTGTATCCCTTCAACAATGAACTCAGTCAATCATTCTTATGGCAAATTCATGGTCATTCCAACTACCACAGTCAACAATATAAATGGAAAAATTGTGTTCATTTAACAACAAGCTCAGTCAACATTTTAAAGGAAAATGGTGGTCATTTAAACAACAAACTCAGTCACGTTTTAAAGGAAAAATGGTGGTTATTTAAACTACAAAATCAGTCACGTTTTTAAGGCAAAATGGTGGTCATTTAAACAACAAACTCAGTCACGTTTTAAATGGCAATTCGTTATCATATAAAATATTTTCAAACTCGAAGCTATACAAGAAATCAACGAAAGTTGGTCATTATAAAAGCACTGAGGTAAATAAAAAAACAATGCAGAGAGGGATAAATAAAACATGGTTTCCCTTTTTCATTGCTAGGATGCCAATGCAAACGCAAACAGGAATAACCAAAAACATTTTTCCATTTCCAGGATACCAAATATAAAAACGCACACAGGAAATTAAATTGTTTTTCCATTTCCAGGATACCAATGCAACGCAGACAGGAATAACAAAAACATTTTTCCAATTCCAGGATAGCAAATATAAAAATGCAGACAGGAAATTAAATCATTTTTCCATTGCCAAGATACCAATGCAACGCAGACAGGAATAACAAAACATTTTTCCAATTCCAGGATACCAAATATAAAAACGCAGACACGAAATTAAATTGTTTTTCCATTGTTGGGATACCAATACAACGCAGACAACAGTAAGTGAAATGCAAGATCCATTGGGAAAATTCATTGAAATGATTGTAGAGATTCTATCAACCAAGGTTCAAAGAAAAACCAGCAAGGATGCAATAAAGCCATACACAGAGGTACATTTTCTAGAAGGCGCAAGTCAAAACAATCAGCCAAGGACAACAACGGGGGTAGATGACTGGCAGGAACGTCCTTCGCTCATCATCCACGCACATAAAAGTAGGGCATTGAGATCCATAGGTCTATTAACGCCGAAGTGACGACCGTAGATCAGGCTCCTGCCCAACTGCTCAGGTGAGGACTGATGAGCTAGGGACGAAAGGAAAAAACAACCACAATCATTACAAATCAATACACCAAAGGGCGGTCAAGACATGTCGGAAATTAAAGGCCATGGGATTCAATCAGTCATCGAGCTGAAGGCTATGGAAAAATTAAGTCATCAACTAGAATGCCAAGGCCATCAATTTCCTTACCCAATTCAACATGTAGATCTAGAAGCATAAACCATACTAACAATATACCATGCAAAAATAAAGAAAATGTATCGTTGCCCAATCGCTCGCTCCGAGTTGATGTCCCGCGTGCTTCATGCAACTCCCACTTTCCAACCAATGAGACTTCACCGATACCTCCCAGCCAACTCTAGGGGTGCTCTTCTTCCCCCTTAGCCCCCCGAGATGCAAAGGGGCCACACATACTAACTAGATAATCAACTAGCTCCCATATTTCCTCACAAGGTTGAGCTACCGCTCCTCACTGAGCTGGGTATCCCAACTCCCACAAGCTAAGTTAGTCAAGTATATATTTTTGCAGCGTAACGTTATGCAAACATAAGAGATTCTTCATCCTTCTCCTCCCTCAATTATATAGATTTTCGAAGTCAAAAACTTTCCCAAAACCCCTTTCAATTTACTATTCATTAATTTATTTCATAATAATCCTCCTCGTACATGTGTCACCCATCCCCTTCATTCCTCCAAAAACTAATTTCTTTAATTAATTAATTACCCTTATTTCCCTCACGCACCTAGAGTCATTCATAGAATCGCTCCTAGGTGTCCCCAAATTCCCTTGCAGGTTTTAATGACTTTCCCCATTATTAATTTGCTAGTTCAGTTTAAATTAGAAAGTTCTTAAATGGTAGATACCTTACTAACTTGGACTAACTACTTTTTCCTAGTGTTTCCTCTTTTTCCTAGTTTCCTAATTATTTTAGATTTCCAATTTTTCCCTTTTTAATTAAATTAGAAAAGGCATGTGCAGAAACTTACCCCTTTTCCGCCTTTTTAACAAATTAAATTTTTAATTACCATAATAAGTAAATCAATTATTTCCCCTTTTTAAATTTTATCCCAAAAGATTTTATAAATCAATTTAATTTCTTACTCCCTTATTGTCATAAGATTAATGAAGACTATCATTATTATATATATATATAATTTTATTTTTTTAAATAGATAAAATTTTATCACCAGTAAAATTTACACCTAGACATTCTTTTCCTAGGTTGGGCAACATTTTTTTTTGAAGGGAAAGGTTTGAAATCTTCCTTAACACTTTATTTGTCCTAAATCCATCTAGGTTTATCCAATTATTAAATAACCACATGATGTTCCCCTCAAGACGCAGTACGTTCTCCAAGGGTGCCACTCGCCTCTTTCCATTTTTCTTGTGCGACGTGCCCTTCAAGACGCACCACGTGCTCCAAGGGTACCACTTGCCTCTTTCCATTTTTCTTGCACGATGTGCCCTTCAGGACGCACCACATGCTCCAAGGGTTCCACTATCCTCTTGACTGACTTGGTAGACATCAAAAACCCCTAGATTCAATACTCCACCGGGTGATCTTATGGGAGAATAAGGGCCTCTAAGGAATAAGGCCCCTGCCCTATTGCGCGCCCCTTAGAATCATCGTGAGAAACTGTTGCAGTCTGCCCTCACGACATCGTGGGTCCTCTTGAACTACGTAATCGTTAACCTACAGTTTGAGCCATGGCGGGAGTGCTAGTAGGTTGTGGCAGGGCTGTTGTCCACACCTCTCCCTCTAAATCTCTAGTAGTCGAGCCTGACGCCTCTGCTCCACAGGTGAGTCTGGTCGGCAAGCTACTGTCATCCTGCATCATCAACGAATCATGTCAGAAATATATCCTTATCATATCATCTAATTAGATGCACTAATAACACATAAGACAATCAAACCCCAATAGTTCACTCCTCGAATCGATCCAAAGTCCAAGGGGTTCCATCGATGCCTTTGCATCCTCATCCTCTGAAATCCTACACACTCAATAAAACCGAGTCAATAGCACATGTCTATGTCAATGCAAAAAAATAACATGTAGTCAACCCATTTCACCTCATAATCAAAATCAAAAGTTTAATAGTATAATAATCTGGATCACTTGCGAGCAAGTGTCCTCAAAGAACAAGTTTGTTAAGTGCACACCAGAGCGGGATGTTACAATTTATGACAATATACATGCATTATGAATTCATAGTAGTACCGTTAGGAAAATCAAATGCCCCAATATTTTTCATATGCGTGATTAATGGAGTGTTCAAGTAATACTTGGACGAGTTTGTAATTGTGGTCCAGGATGATATAATGATTTACACAACGATAGAGGAGGAAAATGAAAAACATTCAAGAATGGTGTTGTATATTTTAAGAGATCATAAATTGTATGCTAAGCTAAGTAAGTGCATTTTTTATCAAAAGAAGATTCACTACCTAGGGCATAGAATTTCCATAGAAGGGATAACAGTTGATGCCGAGAATATAGAGGCCATCAGAGTATGGCCACTACCAAGAAATGTGACAGAGGTCATATCATTAATGGGACTTTTTGGTTATTATTGAATATTCATAAAATGATTGTCAAAAATTGCAATCACAATTACTTATTTACAAAAGAAGAGAGTGAAATTTGAATGGATTCCCAATTGTGAAGAGAGATTTCAACAACTAAAAGACATATTGACAACTCCATTGATATTGAATATTGCATATCCATATGAATATTTTGTGGTGTGCACTAATGCATTCAAGGAAGGGCTTCATGGAGTCCTCACACAAATGGATCATGTGGTATACTATGAGTCTCAAAAATTAAAATAGAATTAGAGGAATTGTGTCATCCATGAATTAGAATTAGCATCCATTATTCGCGCATTAAAAATGTGGAGATGTTACCTCACGGGGAGGAAATTTTAGCTAAGGATATACCACTGTAGTTTGAAACATTTGTTTGGACAACCCACATTAAATGCCAGAGGTTGATGCACTCAGCAGGACATCTCATGAAATTCACACTGCAACCATTATCATGTATAGGAATGATCTGAAAGACAAAATTATTGCAACTTCAAATTTAGATCAAGAATATTTGAAAATAAAAGAAACATTATACCAAGGAAATTTACATGAAAATTTTAAATATTATGAGCTGCAAGAGAATGAAATACATATAGGAAACATTTATGTACCAAATTCAAGTGAGATGAAAAATACATTGCTAAGCGAAATGCACAATGTGTCGTATGTTGAACACCCATGATATCAAAATTCAATTACATCTCTATGAAGCCAATATTTTTGGCCTCGAATGAAGAAATGAGTGGCTAATTACATAACCAAATGTCTTGAGTTACAAAATGAGAAGACTAAACATAGACATCTAGATGGGTTGTTACATTCATTTCTCATTCTAGAATGGAAGTGAGAAGTACTCACAATAGATTTTATTGTCAAGCTTCCAAGAAAAGTGAAGCAACATGATTCCATCATAGTGGTGGTGGATAAATTAATTAAGGAAGCACATTTTATTCTGATGAAGATGACACACAAGGAAACAAATATTTCAAAAATATACATGAAGGGATTTGTTAGGTTACATGGGGCGCCTAGAGAGATTCTTTCAGACAAAGATCCAAAATTTACATCCAATTTTTGGAAGGGCTTGTTCAAAGGTTTTGGGACAAATTTAAATCTCACTATAACATATCACCCAGAGTCTTATGGAAAAATAGATAGGACTAACAAAATATTTGAAGATATTCTTAGAATGTATTTGATGGACCACACATCAAAGTGGGAATATTATATACACTTAGTGTAATTTTCTTACAATAATGGACACCAAGCCTCATTAAAAATGATCTTATTTGAAGCATTGTATGGTAGGAAGTGTAGCACACTAGTGAGTTGGGATAATCCAATAGACAAAGCTATTATTGGGCCAAATTTATTAAAGGAAATGGAAGAGAAGATGGCCAAGATGAAGAAAAATTTAAAGG
>JZKD02S1845725.1:76807-87370 GCA_000966675.3 Picea glauca | reverse complement strand
CTTCCTTTTCTTTAGCTCGGGACAATGATTCTTGTAGTGACCATATTTTCAACAGTTGAAGCATTGTATTTCTGACATATCTTTCTCTTGATTTGGCTTCTTCCTTGAGCCAAGAATCCTTTTGTTCCTAAAATTCTTGAATCTTGCTGTGAAGGCTTGATCATCATATTTCTTTTGAGGTTTCTCTTTTGCACTAATCCTTGATTCTTCTTGAGCACATCAAGTCCAAAGTTCTTCAAATGTAGGATACTCCTTCCTTGTGTTCATGCTTACGGTAAATGCATCCCATGTCTTGGGAAGACCATTGAGTACTATATTTTCTAGTTCATTCTCTAAGATGATCTCTTCAATGGCTTGTAGTTTATATCTTAACTGAGAGATCCTCACAAAGTATGACGTTATGCTGTCATCATCATTCATCTTCATGTCACATAGCTCATTCTTCAGACTCATTACTTGTCGAATGTTTCCGACTCAGAAGAGGTTTGTTAGGGCATCATACATATTCTTAGATGATTCAAGATCGGAGATGTAGGGCATCGAGTCATATTTTATAGAATCCACTATGATACTCATGGCATTGATGTCATTGTCTTGGAACTTCTCCATAACTGCAACATTTTGTGGTTCCTTCTCTTTTCCTTCTTCAAACTCTGGTTCCACAATATTTCCTTTCATGATATACAACACTTTATTCTTGGCAAGGATGAGATCAATCCTTTTCTTCCATGATATGAAGTTAGAAGCCCCATCTAACTTGTTTTCTAACTTCATAGAGTAAGTCATTACTGCTTTGACTTGACCAACCCTAGATTTGACCAAAAACTCAAACTTGACGTCTTGGATTGCTTAGAGTAGCAAGAGATGCGCTAGGCTAGGGAACACTAGTATATCAAGAAATTAGGTCAATCCCTTCACTTAAGGTGCCTTAATGAGAGGGTTAGGGTTTCTGCAACTACACTTGCTAGTATCCCTAGCGACAGTTCTTTAGTAACTGGTGCTACTAGAAACCCTAGCGACAATTATTTAATGAGCTTAGCATCCTTATGGCTATGCTCCCTTCTAGTGGTTAGACTGAATGAAGGGGGTGTGGGCCCATAAAATTTTAGAAATATAGTGGATGTGCTCATTTAACCATAGAAAATATCCCTACTGTCACCCAACCATAGGTCAAAGCCACCCTCGAGCACCCTAATCTTGACAGAGAATCATTTTAGAAGTAAACCCTAGGCTAGATAGCCAAACAAAGGGTGGCACAATTTTCTCCAAGGATAGCGCACCAAGCAAGAGTAACAAGGGATGATCGGAGAGTCCAAACCATAACCAACAGATAGTCCAAGCCAAAACCAAAATCTGCTAGTTGTAGTAGCTGCAACAACAACTCTCCTCCAAACTTACGCAAAAACTGGCCAACTGCGGTGCGCACATGTGCTGCTTCTACAGTTCTGAGAACACAAGCCAGAATGAAGTCTGGCCTCCTGTATTTATACTAATTCTGGCAGACTCCCTGGGCCGACTTCTCATTCTGGGTACTAAATCCTTAGTATAAAACATTTCCTTTTGTTGACTTCTTCTGTTTGAGGCTAATAACCTAATACAAGTCATCCTCTTGAGATGAATTGTCTTCTAGGGTTATTAAATAATCAATTAGGGTTTCTTCTTGCTTCCTGAAATATTCTATTCTCATCAAGTTTACACATGGAGGTAAATACCTCCTGCAACTACCGTAATATCAACAATCGTACCACACACCCTTTGCAACTCCTATCAGCTGTATCTCACATGCCCCAGAACATACTCATCGCACGGATGTGCCACAAAAAATATTCAGTTTTCTTCAAAAGATCCATTCACCATGAATCCAGTGTTCCCTGGCACGTTTCCACCCACTGCCCACTCTGTTATAAATTCTGGATGTTCTGCATGTGTTCTACTCACCAACCAAGCTTATGCACTGTTGGTAATTTGTCTCGCGATCCTAGTATGATCAAATTTTTTCTCATTGGGCCCTTGTCAAGTTCCCCACGCATAAGACATATACATTATCACTCCATGGGCACCCCTCAAAACATAATATGGGGCACATGAAGCAGCTGAAGAACCAGGATTGAGCCCCAAATCACCTAGGATTCATTCTTACTCGCAATAGGCATTCCCAAGGCTTCAAAAGGAGGTTCCTACCTACACACGGAAACGATGGTATTGCATCATGCAGAGGCTGAAGTGGAAGAATTTGTACTGGAAGGAAGGACGTTGGAAGCAACGCCTCCCCAATGGAAGATACCCTGGAGAAGGGGAAGGCCAAGGAAGAATAAGGAAGCTAGCGAAAACCAAATCCCGAGTGATTTATGCACAATATTGACCACCAAGGAATTACTTATGAATGCTATCTGGCTAGAGCCTATCGAAGCCACAAGTCAGGGAAGTGGGAGCAGAACAAGGTGAGCAGATGTCACAGGTTCTAATGTTCGAGAGCTGAGTTAGTAGCTAGAGTAGGCACAACTCACCATTGCTGAACTCTACCAGGAAAATAAAGAATTAAGATGACAATTGGTGGAAAAGACCCTTGAGGTGTCAGTGTCACAAGGTCATGAAGGGAACATGACATGGCTCAAGAGATAGCTCCAGGAAATGCAAGATACAATCATGCAACTGCGCAAAACACAAAGGGTGTCAGAATAACAAAATATGAAAACATCTTAGGGAACGTGAAGAAACCGGGGATAAAGTCTGCGTGGACCTTGTCAGCGTGTAGAAGAGGCATGATTAATGAACTCTATTTTTTATTCTCAGACATATCACAAATCTTGATAGTTTTTTGAAAATTTTCATGTTCTTAATGTAAACCGGGTTAGTTGGACAAAAGGTGTAGACAATGTCTCTTGTATGTAATCTGAGCTCGATGGCAATCTAATATAAAGTCCTGAAACTTTGATGAAAGGATTTTGGTTGTAGCAGTTGGGTGCATCGTTTCTTTTCTTTGTGAACATATCTCCTGTGTTCTTTGTCCATACTTTTCTTGTCTAATTCTAAACATATTTTTTGAGCTTGGGATTTGCTGCACAATGCCTCTTCTTTGCGTCATTCAGACAAACTATATTTCTTGCGAGTTAGCCTCAAATTTATACTTAGTGGTGCTCCAAGTTACTTTGTGTTTTTTTTGTTGATATCCTTCTGTGAAAAACCTCGAACGTTGATCAATTTCATCGTACGGTGATTGTTGGGTATGTGTTATATTCTTTGCATGAGTAGTAGTGTCTGAGCGCTTGCGTCGGGCACGCAGGGGGGTTAGAGGGGGGGTGCAGGGGTTCAGGGGCAACGCCCCCGGAATTTTTTTTTCGGGCCGACATATTTTCGCCGAGCCGACATATTTCCGGGACGACATATTTTCGGGACGACATATTACCGGGACGACATATTTCTGGGACCACATGATATTAGGTGGTTTTTCGGCACATGGGTTTTTGCCGATGGTTTTCTATTTCCGGTTAAGGAATTAGGGTTTTGGACTAATCCAGGTCATTGGGTTAGGGTTTTGGATGCCGCTGGCTCCTATATGTATATTGTATTGTAAGCAATGTAACACAATGTATGAATATAATATATGCTGGTTTTCCCGGTTTGGGTTTCTAGGTGAAAAATATCTGTGTAATGTTTGGATTTGCCATTGTATCTTTTTTGTTCTTTTCTGAATATTGGTTTGCAGTAGATATTGTAAAAGGTTAGAATTTACAGTGATGACATGGAACAAATGGCTCGGGATACATGGCACTGAAGACCGGTGACTTAGCTCATGGGTATTGGTCAGACTCTAGACTTTATTCAAGTTATGTTCTCTAAATTAAACCTGGGACTGCCAGTGACGAAAAGGTATCGAGGATCGTTGTTTGGGGATACACCTATCATGTAGTTTCTTTTGGGTTAGTGTCCTCAAAACTCTTGATGCCAAAAACATTTTAGAAGTCGGTGATCGGAGAAAAAATTTAGTGTAGTCCGGATGTTCATCACGATTTGATCTTCTTCGATTTTGCTAAGCGCATTGGGTATCGACTATTGGCAATATCATTGCCTTCTTCTTTAATGTTTACTCTTTTATCCTTTTACTGACGCTGAAGGGGATTGGTTGTCGGTGATATCCTTGTATGATGATCGTCGCAAGAGAAAACTTCCTTCTGCCGATGTCGGTGAAGATCGATGTTCGACAACTGCGGTTTCTTCAAGTGATTTTCCTTCATGTTTAATTCTTTCCGATGCTGAATCTTGGGCGCATCGGGTGAAGTGTTATGGTTGTTGATTCTTTGTTAAGTGTTAAGTTTTTTTAATTCATGGGTTTTCATAGATTCAAGAAAAATTTGAAACACTTAATGAGAGTAAAAAAAGATAATCAAAGGAAACATTTTTTCAAAATGAAATCGAATTAGACAATGGAAAGAATCAAGAGGTACCCAAAAAGTAAAATTTGACATAGGCTTTTTAGGGTGTGTTGAGTGCTCAACAAATGACAACTTAATGGGAGAAAACATAATCTCTGTTCCTCCTTCGGGCTCGGCTGATGCAAAAGATGGTAGAGAACTTAATTGGTTTTAAATCAGAGCCTCTTTTTCCCTTACATTCAAAGTTCTTTGGTTGATGCCTCTAGGTCTGCCTGTGGGGATTTTAACCTCAATTCCACCTTCTTTTCCTATGATCCTGATTCATGCCCCTTTTTGACAAGAGTCTAGCAAAGCATTCACAGACACTAGACCCATTGTTATCTTCATTCATTTGCTATGGTGTTGCTCCATTTCCAGCAAGTGTCCATAGCCTTGACGGAGTCACCCCGACGTCATAGACCTTGCTCCGCTTCCAACGAGGATCCATAGACCCAACAAAGATATCTTCATAACCTCTCCAACTATGTACTCATTTAATATAATTGACTTTCATTTCAGCAGAATGCCTTGAGAGAGATGGAGAGGAGGATGTCTGCTATTTGCAAGATGAGATGGTTAAGGTGAAACTTACTAGCTTTCTCTTTGAGGTGCATGTAGTCCTTTCCAACATTGTCGTCTTTCCATTAAGGTTTTACCAGACCACAAGGCAGACACTTTTGACATTTCTCGAAAGTTTTTCATCTGCGTAGGTTAGATAGAGAACCCTTCGAAACAACTGCAGGTTCCCCCATGCTTCTTGTGTTTGTATGTGAGTGACGAGTTAGGAAGAGAGTTTGCTATGTCGCATGTTTTGAGGTCAACCATTGTCTTGTTAAACATAATATTTAAAAGTGTAGAAGTCCAAATAGAAAAAGAAAAGAAAAAGAAAATGCATTTAGCAATTGACCTAGCTAAAAACAAAATTATGAGAATATGCATGCAAAACATAATATATATATATATATTTTAATGAAAGTATTGTTTTAGGGCTTGGCCATTTACTGGGAGGGTGTTAGGTTCCCCCCTTAGATTTTGTAATTGATAAGTGCCTTCCACAATCTTCTCGGCCACCTGAAAAGGTCCAAGCCATAGATTCTGAAACTTAGAATGTTTTCCTTTAGGTTTGTTTTCTCTATCCCATTTCAAGACTAAGTCTCCTACTTCAAAATTATTCTCTCTAGCCTTATGCTTGTCAAACCATATTTTAAATATCTACTGGTGGGCTATGAATTTTGATTTAGATTTCTCCCTTTCTTCTTCTAACTTGAGCAGGGTGTCAATTCTTTGTTGTAAGGTTGACGAGGGATGCCCCTTGGACTCCTGAACAAGTTGAAGAGATGGGAGATATAGTCCGTTTGGGAGAATGGCTTCCTATCCATATACTAGAAAGTATGGGTAATTTTCTATATCTTCCTTGGGTGTAACTCTATCTACCCATAAAGCATTGTGGAGTAGATTATGCCAATTCCTCTAGTTATCTACAACTATTTTCTTCAATATGTTTACTAGGTTCTTATTAGTTGATTATGACACTCTGTTTCCCTATGGATAATAATTTGCAGAGTATCTAATTATGATACCTTTGTCTATGGAAAACTCTATTAATAAGGTGGAAGAAAAATAAGCTACATTATCAAAAACAAGAACAGAAGGGACACCAAACCTTGTGATTAGTTGTTGTTCTATGAATTGGATTACCACCTTCTCATTTACATGGGTTAGAGGAATGACTTCTGCCCATTTCATGAAGTAATCCGTGGCAGTGAGTATGTACTTGTGTTGTTTTGAATAGATTGCTGTAATTTCTCCTATGATGTCTATCCCCCATTGCTCAAAAGGCCTAGAAACAGTTACCATTTGGAGTGGGACCACTACTCTCTTCTCTCTCCCATTTATTATTTGACAAGTTTTACAATTTATAGAGTAGGTGTGAGCGTCGTTGAACAAAGTAGGCCAATAATAGCCAACTCTCGGTATCTTATGAGCGGTAGTGTCTCCTGTAAAATTTCCACCTGCAGGACCATCATGGATCTCCTTCAGAACTTTGTCTACATCTTCATGTTCGAGGCATCTTAAAATCACCCCATCATAATTAAAATGAAAGAGTACCGAATTTATGAGGTGATATTGTGAAGATTTTAACTTGATATCTCTCCTTTCTCTGGGGTTTAGGTCTTCTAGGCAAGTCCCATGATGCAGGAGATAAGTCGATTTATCATACCAAGACTCTTGTCCTAGGGAAATGTACAAAGCTTCAGCACACCATAATTGCATTTCATTCTCCCATCTAGAGTCTTCATCTAGAGTCTTCTTTAACTAGTTTAATAGGTTTTATATCTAGATCAAATTCTTGGACTACTACCATCTATTTCCCTCTTACTTCCCCCATCTTCTGTTAAGTAAATAGGGATCGAACTATGGGGTGAGGGATGATTACTTTGGTATGGTTCTTGAGGATGTAAGATCTAAAATGTTTTACTTCTTTATAAACTGCATAAGCTTGTTTATCTATAACATGATAATTCAGTTCAACTCCTTGGAGGTTAGTGCTCATGAATGACACCAGAGCCTCTTTGTTGTCATCATCCTTCTGATTCAAAACTGTAGCTAATGATTGATTAGATGCGAAAGTATACATGAATAAATCTTTGTTGAAATAGGGGCTTCACAACATTGGGGATTGTGATATAGTAGTCTTAATATCGTTGAAGGCCTTCTTTCATTTGTCATCCCACTTAAATTTGGAATATTTATGAATCATCTTTTGTAAGGGTTTGGTAGTTTCTGCGAAATCATGAGTGAACTTTCTCACAAAATTGATTTTCCTAAAGAACGACTACATAGATTTCTTGTTGTGAGGAAATGGAAGTTGAGCTATAGCCTTAATCCTTTCTGGGTCTATGCGAATGCCTGCTTGAGATATAATGTGGCCTAGCAGCTTACCTTCCTTGACAACAAAAATAGTTTTCTTAGGGTTTAAGGATATAACATATTTCCTACACATTTCAAAAATGTGGGTTATGTGTTGGATGTGATCTTATCTATTCTTAGAATACACAATCATGTTGTCCAAGTAAACTACTACACAATTGTTTATTAGTCCCTGAAATTCTACGTCCATGACCCTCTATAAGGTCATTCTTGCGTTGATTAAACCAAAGGGCATGCGTTTGTAAGAAAAAGTTTCCCACTTCGTTTGCAAGGTAGTTTTTAAATGGTCTTCCTTTGAAACTAGAATCTGGTTGTAAACTAAGAAGCCGTCCAACAAAGAGAATGTCTCAGAGCCAAACACAGTCTGCAAGAGCTGCGCCATTGGAGGGACTGGGTAGTTGTCCTTTTCTCAAGCTCTATTGAGGTTTCTAAAATCTACGCATAGGCGGATCTCCCCTGACTTTTTTCTTACAATAACCAAATTATCTACCCATGAAGAATGTCTAACCTGGAAGACAATTTTGGCATCTAACAATTTCTTCAATTCCTGACCATGAGAGGTTCCAGGAAAGGGTGATACTTTCAGAGCTTCTGTTGGAAAGGTTTCACTTCAGGTTTTAATGGGATTGTGTGTTTAATGATATGGGTGTCATAAGTTTTCAGATCTTGGTAGGACCACACAAAGACATATTGATAATGTCTAAAAAGTTTGGGGTAGGATTTCCTTTCCTCTTTAGATATGGTTTTTATGAGGTTTACATTTTTTGGGTTTTCCGAGGTTTCGAGATTTATAATTTCATGCATGGGATAGGAACTACCGTTCCTAGTGTCTTTTGTATCCTTAAATCGTTATTTTATATCAAAGAGGTTTTATAAGTTGGCTTACCTTCAGTATCATGTGAGACTTTGATTTGTCGATCATCTAATTTACTTGAAGGTCGGTTTTTGTAGACTATTCCTAGAATGATTCATCATCAATTGCCAGATCTTTAAAATAGTCCTGATTGGTCAAAAAGTTTATAATCTGTTCATCTCCTTCAAAAATCTTCCAATTAGAAATATTGTTGGGCACGTAGAATTTATATAATAGTTGTACAGTGAACTGAGAAGCTTCATAATCCTCTAGAGGTGATAGCCATGAGGCAACGGTGGCTAGAGAATCAATGAGAATGTCCTTCGCCCTGGGAATTGTTGTAATGTTGAAAGCTTCAAAATGATCTATTGTCTTGTGCACTTCCTATTGGTAATTCTTCATGTGTGGAGAATTTCAATGTATAGTATTCATTAATTGTCTGACAATGTTTTCAGAGTCTCTGAAAACCTTTAATCTTTGGATGTTTAATTCTATGTATTTTTTTAGCCCCTGTACTAAAGCTTCATACTCGACAATGTTATTTGTGCATTTGAATTCTAGTCTATAAGACATGAAATGTCGTTTACCTTTAGGATCAATGAGGGTGTATCCTGCCCCCGACTCTTCTTATGATCTAGATCCATCAAAATATAGGGTCCAAAATTGTGGGCAACATGTGTCAACTTCCCCTTCTCTATTACTTTCCTTTTTTCCTCTTGCTAGTTTTGTGATTTCTAATGCATGTTCTTGGCAGAAGAGGGTTTCTTCCATCGTTGTCGACAAATCCTCCTGAAAAATCATTTCATAGTTCTGAGTTAGACAGACACCAGATGAAAGAGTAGAGGATTTCCCAAAGTAGGAATCACAAGAATAATTTCCTAGCATAGGTAAATCTGTCTATGAGGGTTTGTTTAGGGTTTCTAGGTCAGTGACAGTATGTTTCAGGTACCTTTCCCTATCAATTCTGATCATATTTTTGTATCCCTTCAGTGGTAGCCAAAGGTGTGCCCAATATGTACTAAAGTATCCATTTAACTTATTAGACCAATCTCAGCCTAGTAGTAACCCATAATATTTTTGGATATCTACTGCAATGATGTCAATCACTTGCATAAATTTAGGATGTGTCGCTATCCTGATCATTACATCTTTGAGTTCTCCCATGACTTTGACCTGGGTTCTGTCTAGTTGTATTACATGTTTATCTCTCTTGAGAGGAATGACATTTATTTTTTGCAAAACGACAAGGGCATAACATTGGAAGATGCTTTTGAATCGACCAAACAATTGTGGAGGTTCCTATTGAAAACTTCAAACATTAAAAGGAACGGTGGGACGAAAGGTTTTCCCTTCTTATCTTCCAAGCAAGCGTTTACGGTTGGTTTATTTACTAGATCTATGGGAGTTAGATTCATTTCTTGATCATTGCTTTTCATAGGGTTTTATACTGATTTCAAATCTTGTAGTAGGAAGTCTTTTTGCTGAGGGATTTTACATATGTCCATAATTGATATATTAGCCTTCAACTTCTTCAAATCTTCAACTATGTTGTAATCCAGTTTGGGAGATTCTTGGGTATGGATGCTTATAGGGTTCTTACAGGGAGCGAAAGGTTCTTTTAGGTGATCAGGAGTTGATCTTCCCCCCGACGTTTGGGTAGTAGTAAGGTCGTTTGAGACAAGTTGAACTTTACTTCGCGTTTGCACCACCAAAACCTCTATGGCTGGTTCTTGTGACTCAAATAAGCCGTCGGAAGGCATGATTAGGTCAATATCCCATATCAACATCGTTGTATCATCTGGTGGATCAATCTCTTCCTGATCAACAACATTCATAACTGAACTAGTTTATTGTTCAGCTAGGGAGACTTCGTCTAGAAACCGACTGGCCATCAAATTTATGGCATGCACCCGTTGAGGGCAATCTCTTTTAGAGTGGTTTTCTTGGTGATAAGTACAGAAAGAATCATATGCTACATTTCCCAAATCAATATATAAGTTAGTTGAGGGAGGTTCAATTGCTTTGAACGATGGGTTCCTTTTAAATAAAGGATTATAGGGCCTTTGGCCTTGGTTTCCCTCCCTGGCACTTCTTTTCGTTTCTATGATTTCATTGGATAACTTCTTAACCATACGTTGTAGGTCCTCTATGTCCCCACTTCCCTTTTCAGGATCTTGTTCAGCTTGTTTCGCTGGGGGTCTAGTGAGAAATATCCCTCTCTGGGGAGGGGGTTGAGATTCTTTCTTGAATAAGGAGACCTGACTCTCTTTGCATCCTTTCCTTTGGAATTCAATCATTTTGGATTCTTCAAAATTCTCATCTAGGGTTATTTTGGCAACACTCTTCACAAACATGGAAATGGAAGCT
>JZKD02S1845724.1:579483-597850 GCA_000966675.3 Picea glauca | reverse complement strand
TCCTTTATTTTTCAGAATATGCATAGGGGACCCTTTTATAAAGGAAAATTTGAAAATATCATCGATCAAGGGATGTGTAAGGGACCCTTTAACAAGGGATGGTTCAAAAATTTCCTTGAGCCACCCCTATGCATAAACCCTAGGAGGTACAAGGGATAGATCCAAAGACTCTTAAGGAGGGTCCTTAAGGAACATAAGATATAAGAATCATCCCACTAAATGTTCTAATAAGAGGGTTCATCACCAAATCCTCTATTACGAGGGTTAGGGTTCATCCTATTTCATTCCTATATAAGTTATTATAAGATAGAAAATTTATCCAATACTAGGTCGATGCGTTTAGCTAATTTTATGTTGTAGATTTTAACACATTGTGTTACATTAGAAGTTAAAATAATATCTTGCACTATGCTGCCAACTCAAGGAAATAGACATAAATTTATAGAGTGGAAAGCTTGTAATTCAATTTGCATCACCAATAATCCCCATAATTAACCCCTACTTTAAATAATGAAGAAATCAATTTACACCCTCACAATAAGAGATGAATTTAGTGGTAGTATGACAATAACAATACATGACAAGATTCTTGGTCATTTTGAATGGGGTCATACTAATTGGTTTTGTCAAAATGATTAAAAACAATTTCTAGCCTCTCACTAGAATACAAAGTATGCTTCCTTTAATTTCCACACATCATATGCAATACAACACTTGTATTGGGTACATCCTACTTCATTGATCTAACCAACCAAAATCTCAAAGATTGCATGAATTTTTTTAGAGTGAGGATGTGACCTATCTCACACAATGAATACAAGAACCTTCATGTCTACCTTTTTTTTAACAAAAACGAGTGTATTGTATTAAAATGGTGTTGCAGCTAAATAGTCCATCATTATAATACAAAATTTATATGGCAGGTTTGAATAGTCTAGCATTATAATACAAAATTTATATGACATTTATGAATAGTCTAGCATTATAATGCAACAAACTATATGGAGGTACATGGAATAAAGTGCTCATTACTTCTTGGATATCTTGCTCCATAATCATGTGCCAATCATCCTTTCATATAGATCTCTTTAGCCTTAACAAAATACTAGTCATTTGATTCATGGGGGAAAGCATTGAGAATTGAATCATGGGAGATAACAAAGACATGACCCCCCCAACCCACTTTTATTCTTACTATTCTTTCTTGCAAACTGCAAGCCTCAATTGTTTGCTTATTAATGATGGAGTTGTGCAACCTTGAGACATGAAAGTGACCTTCAAGTTTGGGATTTTATGTTCTTCTTTGATTTCTAATGACAGGTCTACTCATTTAATTGTCATGAGGCAAAGATTGATATAACATATGATGAATTATTACAATGGAATATCCAATCTCCAAGAATTGTTTTATCCATATTTGATTCATTATCATCAACCCTTGAATTAGAGCCACAACTTCTACCTAATTGTTGGTGGTTTTTCCTAATCCCCGAGTGAATAAACTTTTCCTTCAAGGTCAATAATGGACACCCCCCCCAAAAAAAAACCTATCGGCACTAAACCTTGTTATCTACTTTAATTAAATTGTATCCAACAATGTTTTTCACTCTTTTTCCATTTTGTTAGTGTTCTCACATTTAGTACATCACATCATCTACTAGTTGTACAATATATGTTTGATAATAGTGCAAAGAATGTAGCATCTTCAAGAAGTAAGTCAAAAATGTGTTTCATTGCATGGTCTCCTCTCTCAACATAGCTATGAATCCTATAAGCATCGATCAAAGCTCCCCACATGCATGAACTTGATTCTATTGGCAACTTTTCAATAGAGTTTTTGCTTCATCCAAACATCCAACACAACCAAGAAGGTTAAATATGCATGCATACTACTCCTTCTTGGGCACAATGCAATAATATTGGCTCATGCGATGGAAGTATTTCCAACTCTCATCCCTTAGGCATAGGTGAATACACATGGATAAAATAAAAATAGTCTTAAGCACCCTAATTTTAGGCTATAATGTGTCACATGTCCACCACATATTAAGAGGCAGGACACAATGAGGGGTAAATATGTCACTTGGGGGAATCAAACCTTGGTGGGGACAACAATAATACCCCATTTTCATTGACTCAACAATCCCCCTTTGATAGATTGATGCAGGAGCATCGACAACTCATCAAGCGAGCCAGCGCGGAAGCAGAGGACCGCTGGATAAGCCAGCGCAAATTTTGAAAACACTTTGGGATTGAGGCGCAAATCTTAAATGAGCCATTTATGAAAGCGCACTTTGTATATTGTAATCGACCTTGAGCGGATAGCTCACGTCCTTAGGTAGATGAGGCATTTAAGATAGTTAATGAAAAGTAGATAGGATTTTAATTTTATATTTGATAGCATAGAGTCCAAGAGGGAAACGGGATATAGACACCCTCCTTTGTACATTGTAAAAATAATTCTGAATTATAGAGAGAGAGCATTCAGAAGAGAAGAGAAAGGCAGTCACCTGATCCAGAAGAGAAGAAGGTGGAAAAATCGGTTCAAAGGACCAGATTGTTCAAGACTGCTTGCAAGACCAAGGACAGGGTATGCAAAGTGATAGTTGACAGTGGTAGCACAGATAATCTCATTTCAACCGAGATGGTAGAGAAGTTGGATGAGGAGAAGATGAAATACTCCACGTATGATAAGGAATTTTATGCTATCATACAGGCGCTAAAGAAGTGGAGGCATTACTTGATCCCAAAAGAATTTGTTTTGTACAGTGATAATCATGCATTACAGTTTGTGACTCAACAAGAGAAGTTGAATCAGAAACATGCAAAATGGGTAGAGTATATGCAAAATTTCACATTTGTGATTAAACATATTTCGGGTACTGCTAACAAAGTGGTTGATGCTTTGAGCAGGAAGTGTTTGTTGCTGCAGGAGTTTCGAGTCAAAACCTTGGGTTTTGATAATCTCTGGGACATGTACGCAGGGGATGCAGATTTTGCAGAAGCGTATGAAGCAGCTGAGAATCCAGTTCTCAGAGACAGGAGTCCATGGTTAGAGTATATGATCCAGGAAGGATTGTTGTTCAGAGGCAATCAACTGTGCATTCTGAAATGCTCCATGAGGGAGAACCTGTTGAAGGAGAAGCACAGTGTTGGATTAGCAAGACATTTTGGCCATGACAAAACATTCGCGAAACTGAATGAGTCATATTTTTGGCCAGGGATGTGAGAAGATGTCAAGAGGTTCGTTGACAGATGCAGGGTTTGCCAGCATTCCAAAGGGAGAAATCAAAATGCAGGTTTCTATCAGCCATTGCCCATACCGGAGAGGCCATGGGAGGCGATCAGCATGGATTTTGTATTGGGGTTGTCGAGGACGCAGAGAGGATTTGATTTCGTCCTTGTAGTAGTTTATAGGTTTTCTAAAATGGCACATTTCATTCCATACCAGAAGACCAGCGATGCGACTCACATTGAAAACTTGTTTTTCAAAGAGATGGTTAGACTTCATGGATTGCCGAAAAGCATCGTTTCGGACAGGGATACGAAATTCATAGGGAATTTTTGGAGGAACTTATGGAAGAAACTGGGAACTAACTTGGCATTTAGTTCTGCTTGTCATCCTCAGACAGACGGACAGATGGAAGTGGTCAACAAAAGTCTGGGAGATTTATTGAGAAGCTTGGTAATGGAGCACCACAATAGTTGGGACAATGTATTGCCACAGGCAGAGTTCGCGTACAATGATTCAGTGAATCGGAGCACAGGTCGAAGCCCATTTCAGGTTGTATATGGCACACAGCCGAGAGGAGTTTCTGAATTGCAGGATTCAGGACAGACTACGACTAGCAGCGCTAGTGCAGAAGAGTTCGTTGAGGCGATGAGATAAATTCACAGTCAGGTGAAGCAGCGACTGCAAGATTTGAATCAGGAGTACAAGCGCAGAGCAGATCAGCATGGGAGAAAACTTCAGTTCAAAGTTGGTGATCTAGTTCTAGCGCATCTGAGGAAGGAAAGGTTCCCAAGGGGAACATACAATAAACTCAAGATGAAGAAAATCAGACCATGCTGGGTCTTGAAGAAATTCAGAGAAAATGCTTATGAGATTGAGTTGTCGGATGGCATCGGGATATCTCTGATATTTAATGTCACAGACTTATACCCATACAGGGCTAGAGAAGAAAAGACTAGAACTGAGGAACCAGTGATCCAGTGGATGAAGCAGATGCCAATAGCAGAGAAGCCACAGATGGAGTGCATATTGGACAAGAGAGTGGGCAAAAGGACCAGAAGAAAAGAATATTTCGAGTATCTGGTCAAATGGAAGAATCACCCAGTGGAAGATTCCAGCTGGGAGAGTGAAGCAATGATACAGAAGCATGGACAGATCGTGCAGGAGCTCATGGACAAGATCCCATGAAAGTTTTCAAGCCAAGGAGTATGATGCAAGAACATCGACAACTCATCAAGCGAGTCAACGCGGAAGTGGAGGACAGCTGGATAAGCCAGCGCAAATTTTGAAAACACTTTGGGATTGAGGTGCAAATCTTAAATGAGCCATTTATGAAAGTGCACTTTGTATATTTTAATGGACCTTGAGCGGATAGCTCACATCCTTAGGTAGATGAGGCATTTAATATAGTTAATGAAAAGTAGATAGGATTTTAATTCTAGATTTGATAGCATAGAGTCCAAGAGGGAAACGGGATATAGACACCCTCCTTTGTACATTGTAAAAATAATTATGAATTATAGA
This sequence comes from Picea glauca, assembly GCA_000966675.3. Taxonomy (NCBI): domain Eukaryota; kingdom Viridiplantae; phylum Streptophyta; class Pinopsida; order Pinales; family Pinaceae; genus Picea; species Picea glauca. Next base: position 593,094 of record JZKD02S1845724.1, on the reverse strand, counting down.
GAGAGAGCCTTCAGGAAGAGAAGAGCAGGCAGAGAACTGTATGAAGAACACCCATGTACAGACATTGAATTAATAGAAAGAGCTTTGATTCAATTCCATGGTTTGTGTTATTCTCTATGTATTTATGATGTTATGCTCATGAATGTTTGCTTTCTGTTATACACTTTCTTTTATATGATGTGTATGTGATTTCATGGTTGAATAGAAGTCTGAGAAGGAATGTGAATGAGTTTCAATTGTTTATCTAGTTGAGCCAAGAGATTCCTGCAAGGAGTGCAGTTGAATTTTCTGCAAGGAGTGTGTTGACAGAAGGGTTCAATTAGAGTTAGCCTTTGTTCTCATTCATCTCAGAAGTGCAGGAGCACAGTGCCGTGAAAGGAGTGCGTAGGCCAAGCTAAGTCTCAAAGTTGCGATTCTGAGAAAAAGGGATTGAAAGACTGCTGCTGCAGGTGTGCGCAGAGTCAAATTTTCAACACTCAGTCGAGGTCGAAGAGTTGCCGCAAGGAGTGCACGCAAGAAGTTCTCAGCAGGACCTGGGAAGTCGAGAACAAGCTCAGGAGAAATAGGCCTTCAATTTCTCTGAAGGGTAAGTGCAGGGAATCCGTTATTGGGAGTCCGAAGAAAGCATCGCGGGTTTGTGCGCAGGGTGATGAGCCTTGTGGAAGAGCGCCCCGTCATTTCATAGAGTTCATTTGGAAGAAACGGATGGATGAATTCCTCCGAGGAGATTTGGTGGAGTTCCGTGGGCCATTGGATCCTACGGAGGTGCGAGAAGGTTATCGACGCAAGCGTAAGGAGGTTCGAAGCTCAAGAGGGGCAGAGCCATCGATCCTGAGTCATAGGGACCGTCAGATCTACACGTGACATCGCATATCGGTATATCGCGAGTCGAAGCACCAAGTTGTTGTAATGGGAGTTGCGATATCGCGATCCGCGATATCCCGATAGGATCAGAACCGTCGATCGTGTGGGACACGTGTTAGGGGATCCCGAGAAGTCGGGGTTCGGAGGATCAGGGTTTTCGACGACAGGAAACACTTGCACATTTGGAATCGCGATCCGCGATATTCCGACAGTGACGTAACAATGTGGGACCATGAGAGCTAGTGGAGTACAGGTGGCATCGTATCGGGGATCGGGGAAAGGCAAGTCCCGAGTCCATCAACATTAGGATTCGCGATCCCACGAGTTCCAAAATCTCGATAGAAGGATAGAAGGTGTGGAAGTCAAGTCCAAACGTGTATCGGGGAATCGGCACATCAGAATTTAGAGGATTGGAGTTTCAAATTGTTGACATCGCGAGTAGCGATTTCCCAATAGGGAGAACTCCGATAGCAGGGGAGAAAGTCAACGATTGACCAAAGCCATTGGGTCTCGGGGATTTGAGGACCCAAAGATAGATCGCGAACTCGCGAAGCTGCGAGTTCTAATTCCTCGATAAGAAAAGGAAGGGGAGTCGCGTGAAGTGAACTGTGGGTGCAGATTTCCCGAAAGGGAAATAGAAGACCCTTTGAGTTCTTCGGGCCAAAAAAGAAAGAAGGTCCTGAGGAAGCGGGTGCGCTGAGAGGAGTGCGGCTGCGCCATAGATAAATACTAATAAAGGTAAAATGTTTTTGTCTTACATCTCTCTTTTTCATTTGACAAAAACTACAAGGCCATCCTCATTGTGTCCATGCATCCCAAATTTGGGTATCATTGCTCCATGTGACCATGTTTCTAGAGGAAATTTGATCAAAGAATTGGTTGATGGTCACAATACTTTTGTATTTGGAATACATGTTTATAAAGAATTACCTACACAAACATTAGACTCAAACCCTCTTGTAATTATGTCACCATGGATCCTTTTACTATGTTGGAGTGTTGATAAATGAGCATATGATGGAAGGATAATCACCATTGTAGAAACATTGTGCTTTGCATTGGAAGTTACATTTAATTCAACAATGGAAAAACCTCATTGACATGTCAAACCCACCCAACAATCATAGAATTCCATTAGATTACATAACTTTTAGGCATTTTATCACACATGTTTAATCAATATCTATAACCCACACTTTTCTTACATCTCTACAAGGAAATTAGCATGAACATATTGAAAATCCATTTCTCAGTATGTAATAATATATCTTCTTTCCTTATTGCAAATGTCCAAAACAAACACATGCCTAAAGCATGTTTAATACAAGGATATAGTTAGGTACAACACTATCCAATTACATATTATGAACTAGTTATATGAGCTCACTAACATATTTATTATGAGCATACCTTTCAATTATTATATTCTATGACACCAAATTTATTTTAGACATTTGTTGGTATTTTTTTTATAACTGAAACTGGAGAATTGGTATTATCAAAATGTTGTCGTTATGCTAGACAACACAATTACATCATACTACTAGTCCAAAACACTTAAGCAAGATGAACAGTTCCTTGCATACAAAATGAAAGACTTACATATTTCAACTAGAAAAATTTCATGGTACTCGCAATAACTATAGATTATAAAGTAAATCACTATGATTCTAATAACTTTAAAATACATGAACTTAATGGAAAATGTGGTAGTTGGTAGCCTCTTCCATGCCTATGTTGTTTTGGATAGATTCATGGTTCACGATCTTTGTGTCCACGATCAGTTGATGCACAATATCATCTTCCTTTAACTCCCCTTGTCCCGAGTTCACTGACATTTTTTGGTTGGATGCACCTGATTGTGCATATTTTCGCAATTTGACTACCATATTCCTTAATAGGTTGCATTCAACTTCAAGGGTGGAAATTTTTTGCTTATGTTTTACCAATGTACCCATAATAGATGAAAATCGAGAAACAAATTGATGTTCATTGTCACAGACTTTTGAAGTGACTAAAAATATGGAAGTTCTATTATGTTGAATCATTTCTTCATGGGATCGAAGAATTATCCTAATTTCTTGCAACTCCCTGGAATCCATTAGTGCTAAACCAAGACCAAAGTACCTAACCAAATCCATAAAAAAATTAGAATCTAAAGCTAGAGAAATCTACAATCCCACATAACCACCCCCGAAACTTCTGAAAATTGAAAGGAAGAGAGCTCAAAACATGGTGTCAAACCAAACAAGAAAACACAACACCAATGTTGAAGAAAACAATTGTTAAGTGGAACAAGGTAGACCATAAAAATCACAATACATCCACCGAATTTCCCCCCAAATGACGATTTGTGTGCACAAAAAAGATTGAATACCTTGAAAAGAAAATCGAGAAAACCAAAGAGAGAATGCACACAATTTAAGCGTGACTACTTAAACAAACTAAAATAATCTAGACCAGTGAAACAAACATCCAATTCAAGAAGAAATTAAAAGGTTAAAATCTCCCCTGCATAGAAAAAACTCAAGAAAAACAACCCATCTAAATCTCCTTCAAACCTTGAATTGACAAGACCATGAGTGATTATTACTAGCTTGTAGAAAACAATGATTATTAACAGACAAGAACCAACCAGATAAACCAAATTTCCACATCCCCTATGACACCTTGCTTGAAAATTCCTCATAATCCCACCATGTCTATGATAAATTTCATCCAGAGGTTCAAATCCCCACTTGGCCATGAGATCGAGCATGTGAGGGAGAAGATCTAGTCTCTTTAAGTTAATTTCCTTGCATTGGAAATGAGGCCAGTGCATAATTGACATGTGTATTTTTAATGAGATGCTACTTTCCATTGGATTCATAATAGATTTATTATGGTATCACTTGGTGATTTGTTGAGCCATTATTCCTTATCTCCCCCACTTTTAGAGAAGCGGCTTCATTTGCAAGAGAATCTACATGTTGATTTTTTTCCCTCAAGACCTAGTAGAAGGAGATCCTTTGAAAGTTTCTAACCTCCTATTGAGATCAAGCTAATATGGAAGCAAGCTTGTAATCAACTGGAGGGGATTTTTTGGCCATGAACTTTATGATTGTCCTTGATTCTCCCACCACTATCTGGTATTGAATTCAAGAATCTAAAGCCTTGTGCAAACATTTTAATAAGGCATATGCTTCATCTTCATTATTGGAGGAGGTTCCTAGTCCCCATGCATAGATTAATTCAGTTTTTCCTTTGAGATTAATGATGATCCCCATCATGCCTACCACCCATGGATTTCCTTTAAAGAATCCATTGAAAAATATAATATTGGATTGTTGTGATGATTTCCATTGTTGGAAATCCAGAGCACTCAATTGAAGTTTCCAATAGGATCTATAATTGGATTTGACATCAAAAGGATTTGTAACTATTGGAGCCAATTTTCTTCATCCTCGGTTAAATGTTGGCTCCCAAAAAATTACCTTCCCTTATAAGGCTACAAATATAACGATAGAAGTTATGTTAGGGTTTTTTCCCTAGAAGGAAACCCTCTTTTATGAGGGAATTGTATTTTTTGTTGTATATGTGTGTGAATATTGTATTCTAAGAGAGGAGATTGTGAGAGAAAGAAGAGGAAGTTATAGTGGGTATGTTGTGGGTTGTATCCCTTCATTTGTTGGATAATAATAAAGGAAGGACCTGGCAATTTCTCTGGTGGACATAGCCCACACTATGTGAACCAGACATAATTGTGTCTCTATTGTATTGTGTATATTTTGTGTTTTATTTATACATTTGTTTTATTTTATTTTTCTGCGATCCTGTTTTTATAACACCTTGTTCAAAGGATCATCGTTCACATTGAGAGACAAGAAACCATGAGAATCATGTTCCAAAAAGAATTAGTGTGAACCACACAACATGAATAAAACTGTAAAATCAACCAATTAACAATTACTACAAGATCGTGTCACACCTATTACATGAATCCAACTGTGAAATTATATAAGCAAACGAAATCACAATTATTCTAATAAACAATAAAACTAAACTAGGGCGCTACTTTTGAGATGAAGGGGACCCTACCTTCACTCATACATATACCCGCTACATACCTACAAACTTAGGATTTCAAGAACTGAACACACATTAAATTTCCTTGTATTTCATAAAAACAAAGTACAGAACTTGAACAAAGTCTCAGTCTCTCTTTCCTCTTATCACATGCTATAATCTATGTATGTTCAAGGAATGAATGCATTCAATACTTATACAATTACATTTTAATCACCACAAGTAAATATGGACATCCAATCCCATACAAAATCCTATAAATATAACCCGGAAGTTACAATATCATATTCAGACAATTCAATGAACATACAAGATTACACATTTGTTCATCTCATTACAATTTCATGACCAAAGGCATGAAATCGAAATATACTCACGTACTGTGGGATTTGGTTGGAGTGTTGACAATGAATAGTTCTTTCATTCCTGGAACTTTGGCTGATTTAGACAACAGGTATCCATGTGTATGTGTTTCTCCACAAAACCCACGTCTTTGAATCAACTAGGAAGTTCGAGAAGTATCCTAACCATCGAGGCATCTACAAGATCTTGTTCAAAATTCTACATGAACATTCCAATAACCTTATTAACTTGAAAAATTAAATATATCTTATTCATTAAACAAGGAAAATGCAATACTTAGGATAGAGTGATTACCTTTGAGTAAAAAATGCACGTTGAAGAAAAAATGGTAAAAAATGTGTCATCGTGAGGTAATAGAATGGGTAAATGGAAAGGTAAATGATCAAAACAAGATCATGTAGACTGTACCAAATAAATCAAAACAAGGACCCTACATCTCCCCCATGCATGAGGAGTTGCATGTCCTCATGCAAAATTGGACCTTTTCTCATATCCAAAATATAACTCCCAAAATTGTTGATACTCAGATTGACACAACAAGTCCCATGTTAGGCATGGAGGGTTTCTTGATAAAGTACATTAAGTTTATAGGTCCTTGGTTGAATCCTTTCAATCTTGGTATTGATTCTCTAATTCCACAGAGTAATTTTCTTGTCTTGTCTATACCATCATTGGGCCTTCTATAGCTATTTCTTGTTATCCTTTTTCAACCAGGTGATCTCCTCCTAGAATTTAATACTGGAATCCTTTAACAGTGCATTTTTTCTCTTAATGTACTCTCCTGAGACTATCATTTCCTTAATTTTCCACTTTAGTTTAATAATCCTCTTGTCACTCCTTGTTGGGTTGTCAACAACAAGTGTTGCATCAACCAACTTCTCTCCTAGGCTATCACTTGCAAGTAAACTTCTCAACTAAACTTCCTCAACAAATTTCCCCACATTAGGGATAACATGCAATTCATTATGTTTTTATGACTTCTCACACACAATTACCATTTCACCAGAAATATTTGAATGCTCTTTTTTGGGAGGGATTTCAAGTATTACCTCTTTTTTAGTTATCTCCTTAATTTGACTTGACCCTTCAACAATTTTAGTCACCCGAATCCTCATCATTCTCTATGGATTTGGTGTTACTAAAACTTCCCCAATCCTTTGTGTAGTTGAATTCTTATGGCTCATGATAACCTAAACATATTCGTCCATTTCCTTGAACTCAAGGACAAATTTGCACTCCTCTTTTGTACCCGACTCTTTCTTTATTTTATCAAATTCCTCTTCTACCTCATTGGTTTCTTCTTCAGCCTCTTCATGCTCCTCTTCATCCTCTTCAATATATTTCTCTATTTCTTCAAGTTTAGGTTCCTTTTTTGCTTCTTGAGGCTCCCCAAACAGATATTGGGCTAAGAAATCTTCCCAAGTATCATTATTCTTCCTTAGCTCATTCAAAACCAATAATTTTACAAGGTCGTGATGATGTAGGTTTTATTCCATAGTCCCCCTGTAGACCTTCTTCTGTGCAGTGTCTCCATCTTTGTCAACGATTTCCATCAAAAGTAGGTTAAGTTGAGCTTCTGACCTTTAAAGTGCAATAAGAGTCTGATGTGGTAAATGAAGGTCGGGCTTAAGCAACCTTCACACATAATGTATTTATATAACATGATAAAAAGGTCATGGTATCTTCTCTTCAACAAGCATCATGACATCCCCTTATACCATTATGGTTTCATACTAGTCGGTTTCAATAATGGGGCCCAACTCACTTTTTCAATTTACTTTATTTTCAACCAATGCTCTTTGTCCTATGGAAGTTATGTTTCCTACACAATGGAGTCTTCTAACACTATAAGATCCAAATCCCCGATATTCTTCCTATTCCCATCAAACCCTAATGCAAACGCATGAGTAACTTTTACATTCTTCCCACTATATTTCAAGAAGAAGGGCAACCAATTTGCTTTATGTATCTTCCTCCTACATTTTGGGTATGCTTTTGATAGCTCAACTTCGTCAGGTTCAACTCTAACGGTGCTCCTCCTTGTTTCTCATGGAGATGAAGGGTTTGAATTACAACATTCGGCTTAGTCAACAGAGGGAAAGGGTTTTTTATACAATGGGCAAGTGACTCAATGAAGTTCAAATTCAAATTGATGGGTTAATCATGATCATGACAATTAGATTGTCATGATCTTATTTAATAGGTCAAGTAAGGTAATGATCGACACGATGAGTTTTGGAATGATGATAATTCATGTGGATGGAGGTGGATGGTTGGGAAATGATTCTTAATTAAGGTGTTTAAAATATTTTCAATTCAATGCATGTGTGATAGCATCATGGGTGATTGGATCATAGTTTAGCACTTTTTAATTCAAAGGGTTTCCATAGAATTACACTTCCTAAATTCAATAAACAAAATAAATTTTAATACATTACTCGAATTTTGATTACATGGATTTACCTTATCGATTTGTAGGAATAAGAACTATACCTCTTATGAAGATATGATTGATTTCATTTGGTGTGAGGATCTTGTTTTGGAGTGGAAGCCTTGGTAACTTAGAAGCAGACTCTATGTCATGGATTGCTATAGGGAAATTTGGGTCTGCATATAGTTATGATAGCAATCCACCTATACCCTTGAATTCACATTGTTCCTATATTGTTTAGGAATAGAGAATATCAACCAAATGGAGATCCTATGTACTTCTTTATTTACCCAGAAATGATACAAAAGATGTGAAAACTAGAACCATTGTAAACAAATAATCTTGGAAATAAGATGCTACTAGAACAAGAACAAGAACAAACTACTACAGAAACTGAGAAATGAATGTTTCATGCTTGTTGAGGTTGAACTGCTGCAAAATATTCATCCTTACCCTCTTTTTGTATGTTCCTCTCCATGTGAATAAATTTTCTTGAAGTCGAACATGGAGAGGAATCATTGGATTATCGGCCATTAATGGATGTTTTGGCCCAACTGTGAGAGATTTTCTAGTTTTCATAATTGAGCATTATTTTCTCTTTACTTTTTATTGTTATTTATTTTTTGTTTTGTGTTTTATTGAAAATAAAAGAAAACTAGGAAGAAGAAGGATGTGGGGAAACCCCTCACCTACCACCCACATTTCAACTTGCTCCATAATATCCTTGAAAAACTCCCCCTTAGATTTGGGCTTTTGGTATAACTTGAGCTTATTCCCATTAACCAAGAAGGAGATTCTCTCATTATCTATAGTTCAAACCTTAACAGATCCATTATCAAAGATGACTTAAATATCATAGGGACCAATCCAATATGTATTAAATTTTCCTTTGAAGTCTTTAAATCTGGAGTCGAATAACAGTTCCCAGACACTTTCCTTAAACTATTTCTTCTTAATGAATATGTCTACCACTTTTCCCTCTATTGTTGGATAAGATCAGTATGTTGGAAGGTTTCATAATGCGTCTCATCTAACGCATTGAGTTGAACAACTCTTTCCTTATGTACCTTGGTCAAATCCATCCCCAATTCTTCTTCCATACAAAAGGTCTTGATCTAAAATTCTATGGGAAGGAGAACTTTTTTCTCATACGCCAACTCATATGGGGGAAAGCTAGTAGTACTCCTCCATGTTGTCATGTAAGCCCATAAGGCTTCTAGAAGTCTCTCTGACCAATACTTATTTCGTAGTTGTATTTTCTTTGTTAGAATTCCTTCCAGAACCTTATTTGTTGACTCCACCTACCCCTTAGCATGTGGGTGATATGGAGAATATTTCATGTGCTTAATGTGATAGTTTTGAGTAATTTCCTATACCAACTTAGATGTAAACTAAGTTCCTTGTTCAGTAATAATTTATCTAGGTACCCCAAAATGAGTAATAATATGTTCAAATAGGAAATCTACTACTTATTTTTATGTTGCCCTGAATAAATCCTTTGCTTCCACCCATTTTGTAACAAAATTGATGAAAACTAGAATGTAATTCTTACCTTTTGATGGGGGGTTGATCAGTCCTAATAAATCCAAGGCCTCTTTTTCAAAGGGTCCTATAAGAACTTGTGGCTAAAGTGGCATCTCATTTGCTAGAACTGCACAACCCATCCTTTGGTGACTATCACATATTCAGACATACTTCTTGACACCTTGAAAGAGAGTAGGTCAATAATAGCCCGATGGAGAACCTTGTAAGCTTTTATTTGATATATGAAGTGCCCCTTGCAAGGTTTATCATGAAGTTCTTTTAGGATGTCTAACATCTCATCCTCTCTCACACACCTACAAATAATCATTTTAGGACCAATGTAAAAGAGATCTTCCTTAATCCAGGATTATGGAGCACTCATTTTAACAACCCTTTTCTTTTCCTTGGGTGAAATGTGAGGTCTTTTCTATAGTAATATAGTTAGTTATGCTTGCAAAACATGGTGAGTTAATAGATATAGCAAATAGATTTCCGTATAGAAAACTTTCATCAACAAGAATATTCTCACCTTTGTTGTCAAGCCTAAAGAGGAAGTCTGCTACCTGATTTTCCTTAATTGGTTTGTCCATAATGGTGATGTTGAATTCCTACAATAGCAATATACACTTGGTGATCTGACCATTTGTAATGGATTTTTTCATCAAGTACTTAATGGCAGAGTGGTCAGTTCAAATAAAAACTTCATATTCTATGATGTAATAGCTAAATTTATTAATTGCATTGACCACTACAAAGAATTCATTTTTAGTCATGGTGTAATTCGATTCAGCTGAAGTTAAGTTATTTCTTACGAAATAAATAACATAAGTTAATATATTTTCCTTTTAACCCAATACGATTCATATAGTTGAATCTAATGCATCGGTCGAGATGTGGAATAGGAGGGTCCAATTTGTTCCTCTCAACACTAGGGATGAGGAAAGATTTTCCTTGAGTACATCAAAGGCATGTTGTCATTTGTCATTCCAATAAAATTCAGTATCTTTTTCAAGCAATTTGAACAAGGGCAAGGCTATCTTTAAAAAAAATAAATCTACAAATTGTTGATAGTAGTTTACATGGCCTAAGAATATTTAGACTCCCTTCTGAGTGGTTGGAGGTGTCATCTTGACAATTATTCTATCTTGGGTGGATCTACCTTTATCCTTGTAGAAAACACATGGTGACCTAATACAATTCCTCCAATCATTATCATAAAAAAATTCTCATTTCTTAATGCAAGATTTGTCTCTCTACATCTTTAAAAAAAAAATCAAGATTCATCATAGCTTCATCAAAAGAATCACCTGTCATTGTGAGATGATAAATTCCCCCCAAAATACTATGGGAGATCTATATTATTAATGTGATGATTAATCAGATTCTTGTCCATATTTTCCTTGAAACTCATGGCTTGTGTAATAGTCAAAATAGGTTGAACAAATTTAGCATTGTTGTCTCCATAAAGCCATTGTGTACATTCAAGTTCAATTGTTTGTCTAGCAGGGGGTATAGGATAATTTGTTTGATCTTGGTGCCATTTGTAATTGTCATGTTCCCATACCTACAATTGATGAAAGCATCAATTGTGGTTATCCATGGTATACCGAGAATTAAGGGGTGTCCACCCATATTATATTTAGGTTGTATGGCATAGAAATATTTTGGATACTCCCATGAGTCTAGTGAGACAATAACATCCTCTAAAATACCCTTTGGATTAAGTTTGGATTGATCAACCAATTGAAACACAATGGGTCAAGGGAGGATATTATGAAGTACCAACTGAATCAAGGTTTCTAATGTTATCACATTTATGGTTGCACCCAAGTCGATTAGGGTATTTTCAATGGGAATATTATTGATAAGAACTATGACTATAGGATTCCCAGGGTTCACATACTTTTCTGTAGTGACTTCAGTGGACATGAGACTTTCCAATTTTCATACAACTTGGATGGTTGGGGGGTCCTTTTTTTGTCTACCTATCTTTTAATGCATAAGTCCCTAACTATTTTAGTATAAATGGGTATGTCCTTTATTGCTTGTAGTAGAGGTGTTTTGAAATAGAAATTGTTTAGTTCCGACAACAAATTGAACTCAAACGTTATGATTTATTTTTCCAGACCCAACCTCTCTAGAAAAGGAGATTGATTGGGATATAATAATTCTTCCTTCTAAGAACCAGGTTGTGGGGATGTTTGATGTTGAGAGTGAATTTGATATTGAATTTTTGATTGACATGGTGACTAAAATTTATCAATTTCATACTGGATATGAGCTCCCTCCTCTTTTTTTTCTTGAACAATCATTGAGCATTTTGGATTAAGAACCTTCCCAGGCCTTGGGTGAATTTACTGTAATGACACATGCATGATATAATACATGGGAAAGGTTTTCATATCAGTTCCATAAATGGCATAAAATGTCTTATTATTGTTAGGATTCGAGATAGGTTGGGCAGGAATTTCGGTTGATAGTGGAGGATTTTGATGAGCAGGTACTGACAGTTGTTGTGGCTGGTTGATTTTTTGTTGAGAATATTGTAGGGGGTATGTTGTATATGGAGGTGGTGCAGGATAAGGAAAAGAATCCATGCCATCATATGATGGACCTTGCCAACCTTTCTTCCAAATCTGTTGTGGAATGGACTGAGGTGGCCAAGGTTTCCATCGCATAGGAGTGTTCCACATCTGATTATGAGAATAAGGAAATCCAAATGCAGAGTTTTGAGCCATACCGGAAGGCCTAGGTTGCCATTGTTTTTGTGGTTTCAAAACATAATGTGAACTTGAGGCCCCTTGATCCCCTCGATATATTGCCTTAATTCTAGTTAAGGAAGGGCAATCGTTGGTGGTGTGGGATTATTCACAAATACCAAAAAATTCAATGTTGTCCAGGGGGATGTTATGGAGTATTTACCCTGTGGATAGGTGAAATATCCCTTGGATTATAGACCCCTAATACCAATACATAATAATACAAGTGGACACTAACATCCCTTTGAATTCAGTTCAACCAATCAGAAATAGAGAAGGATAAAGAGTGTGATGCACCTTGTTTCAAAGTTTGTCCTCGTTGCTTCCAATCCGAGATTGATCTCCAAAATACTTAGCGCAAATTGATACCTTCAATAGGAATCAAAGACAAAAAAACAACTCCTACTCTACAAGGTTAGATCAAACAAATTCATCTACAAAGATCGAAGGAACAGTAGACAAGCACATGCAATAATACATAAGCTTAAAGGAAATAGGCCAAGTATATTCAAATGAGAACCCAAAGAGAATGCGTATAGACCATGATCGATTCAGTTTCAACAACCTCCCCAAGCGCCCCATTTCCATCCCTTTCACGACTCTACCAAGATCATAAGTTTGATATCTGAAAACTTCCTCACTTTTCACCTTGGAAAGCCCTTAATATATAGGATTGAGAGGCACAACTACCATGAGAAAATGAGGGATACGGTTGAAGATATATCTCCTTGAATCTTGGATCATATACTAAAGTGAATCCCAAGCATGAGGTTCGAACACAACTAACCCAATGTGAAGGACTTGGCCCGTAGATTAAGGTGTGGGAGATCCCCACTTTTTCTCAACAAGAATGGCACTCCCCTTAGTGAGACACAGGGATCCACCATATTAATGGCACTCCCATATAGTGGTAGAGGGGGCACCATGTGTGCACCCCCAGTATGGACATGGGGGCACCACCCTTCATAAATGCTCAAAAAAGGGTTGAATTTTCCAAGGAAAAAGTGTGTTTTGACCTAGAAATGATGGTTTTCCTCCTCCCATGTGACTTAGGGGTCATGAACAATTGTTTTAATGGTGTCAAGGGATGGTGACACATCACAAAGTGAATGCAACACTTGGGAAGGTGCATATGACACTTGTGACAGTGAATGTGACATTTATCGAGGTGCATACATCACTTTAAGAGACTTTGTGACACTTGCGACACTTAGGATGTGAAACACAAATGTGAAATTTTGATGTGTAACAGATTCCCCCTAAAGTGTGAGTTTTGAAGAGAAATTGATGGAAAACACAATTTACCTATTCTTCAATGCAAGTATGATGGAGTGGGAGAACCTGACAGAAGCTACAAATAATCATTAAACAATATTAATATATGTTCCATTTCTGAGGTAGGAATACCTATGCTCAGAATATGTGATGACTCAAAGCACATCCTCCAACCAATAAATTGTGGATCCATGAGAATAACAACTAAGGATATGGCCACCAAAGATACAATGTGGATCCATACGTCCATGACATGAACTGATCGTAGCCACAAAAAATACACAATGGAGCTACGAAATGACAAAACATAGCCACGAATCAATACAATGT
>JZKD02S1845724.1:544304-557337 GCA_000966675.3 Picea glauca | reverse complement strand
GTAATATGGCATACAATATGGTATACCATATTTCATGTAATTTTTTTTTTAAAACCTAAAGTCATCGTCGCAATATCGACGCAAGTTCGTTAGAAAAATTTTACTATTTTACCACAACCGTCGCTATAGCGACGAAACTTCGTTGCATATACAGCATGTGCGTCGTAAATTTAGTTTTGAGATATTGCACTCATCGATATTACCACGGATTTTTGTCGCAAGTTGCGACGGGCTTTCGTCACACATTCAGCAGCCACGTCGTAAGTTATTGGCTTGGCATAACTTTTCGTCGCAATTGCGACGAAGTTTCATCGTAATTGCCACATTTCTTCATTTTTATTGTGACGATAGTCCGTCGTAATTGCGACGATGCATAGGGTTAACCGATATTGTAGACGGTGACACGTGGAGAACTAATTTCGTCGATGTTTCCACGCACACCTGGATCGTGGATATAGCGACAAAATTATTCCAACGAAAAAAAATCTCGGCTTTCGTGGAAATTGCGACAGATAAGTGTGGGAATATCAATGAAAAACCGTCGCAAATTTGGTCATATGTACTAGTGTGGAATAATCTTAATAAACACAATAGAAATGCTTATCTTTTTATAAATATAATCCAACTAGTTTCATACGAAGGATGAACCTTCTAGCCATAGGTATTTTTGTTCTAAATATCAACAATAGGCCACCCCTAAGATGAGGCTATGAGCCCACAAGGATATATGACCCTATAGTTTTCCACTCTCCACTCTCCACACTAAGAAACCCAAACCCATGATCTACTCCTACAGTATTTCCAATCCACCATCTCTCTCTTCCCCACAACTTCCACAACCCAAGGAATGTACCCCCTTCACTGATCACATCCCCTCAGTCTATACCATTCATTTATCAAGGCTTCCAGTGCACTTGGTTGGCCGGGAATATATTAGCTAGGGGCTTCAAAAACTCTCATTTGTTTTAGGATTCTTCACAACAACCTTCACAAGGATCTTGAGCCATTTCCTCAACAAGAAATGCACTATAGGCTTACATCATGTTTTACATACACACGAGCCTCATTTCCAGCATAACACACAAGAAAACAATGGCTTCCTCAATCATATCATGGTTGGTTCTCTTTCCAACACTAAACTCTTCCTTTACTGCCCAAAATATGCATGCAAACATTTTCCCCTTTCTCCATATGAATTTCCTTCTTCTCCTTTTATCGCTTGACTCTCACTCTTCCCAAAGATGATTTTACTTCATCCCCATGCTCCCCAATAACTAAGGAATGTGACTCCTCACACCCACCCTCTTACATGAGTTTAAAGATTTCCTTGGGAACACTCAACAACAAAGTAAAAGGTTTACACAATGATAATCAATTCATGAATGTGGGCTGGATTAACACCCATGAATAAAATCCCCCTTGGACCCCTCTCTCTTGTGTGGAAACATATCCCCAATCATTTTTATCCCTCTTGTATCGCAGCCAACTATTAGTGCTTTTATTAATCATTTCAATATTCATAATATGCAATTCGGCCCCTAGTCATATTAATCAATATGGACTCTTTACCCCAATCATATCGCCTCACTAGCCTAATTCACATTTATACAACTACATTATAATTTGTGAGGATTAAAATTGGGGATATTACATTCACCTTCCCATTATTTTTGGACTATCCTCAGTACACAACACCATACGATGTACATTCATTTTACAACTTCGATTCTCTGACCATTAATAAATATATATGCTCTCCATCCTAATATCACATAGGAATTCCATCCTAAATATAAATACATAGGAATTCTAGCCCCCAAAATCATAAATACATAGGATCCTCGGCCCTAAAACATAGATACATAAACCACTAGAATTCTCCTACAACTATCCCAATCTCCACCAGTTCTCTTCCACCAACCTGCCCAACCCAAGGAATTTACCCCCTTCACTACTCATAGTCCATCGGGTTGTACCATTCTTTTGTCATGGATGACCCAAGGAATGTTCCCCCTTCACTTCTCTCATTCCATCAGGATGCACCATTTTTTTATCAGGGTCTTTTTGGCACAGGTGACCAGGAATATCATTACTTGGAACTTAATGTAATTCATTGCTAGGAAAACTATCAGTAAAAACTAACCAGAAGCAACCCTATTGTTGAAGTGCAACTCACACAAGAGTTCACTCTTCAGACCTAACACCCTGGTTCTTTGACAATGCAACTCCCACATAAAAGTTCATTCTTCAAGCCTCACAACCTGGTTCTTCTGCAAGCCTAATGACCTTCTTCTTCTACAAGCCTGATAATTTTCTTCTTCATGTTGTACAGTTCTTCAGGCAATCCATCATTTGAGAAGGTGTTCTTACACAGATGAATGCACACTTGTTGCTAGACTTCCACTAGCAATGCATAACATGTGGCAATCATCCCATATGCATACATTCAATATGAGACATCATCATACAATTTCAATTATAATTTTTTTTTAATCTATTTTGTATAGGAAAACATAATTTCCCAAGCATGAGATTTATGCTCATTACATTTGGCTCACGTAATAGCAGGCACCGGTCTTCTTTATGGGCTTACATCCATGCCATATCCAAGACCATTCTCCCTACATTTTCTCAACTTTAATGCAATCAAACAAGTTGTTAGCAATTTTTAAATTATAAATCTTCAAAAATGTTTACTACAGGAAAATAAATTTCCCAAACATATAATATATGCCCATAATTTTTTTCTCTTTCGGTTGCAGGCATCGATCTTCTTCACGGGGTTACACCATTGTCATATCCAAGACCATTCTCCCTACATTTTTCTCAATTTCCATGCATCCAAATTAATTGTTGGCATATCATAACAATTTGCAATTATATTTTTTCTCAAATATGTTTTACACAGGCAAAATAAAATTTCCATGCAAGATTTTTCTACTCATTATGTTGGGCTCTTGCATCAATAGGTATTGGTATTCTTTATGGTCTTACATCCCTACAAAATCCAAGACCATTATCCATGCAATTTTCTCAATTCTCACTTGGACAAATAGACTGTTAGTACTCATGCACATTTTCAACATTTTATGAAATGATATAAGAATTGTATTTTACCAGTAATTCAATCATTTCCATCCATTATTCATATTAAAATGAAATGAAACTATATTTCTTGTACATGAATTATCAGCATACAAAGTCGTTCACAATGATATAAAAATTCACTAATAAATAAAACCAATGTGTCAATAGCCATGGCCACATATACACAGTGCATCCTTACATTAGCTCTAGAATACCATATGTTCATGTCATGTATTCCACCATGAGAGTTGGAAAGATTAGCCAACACCTTAACACATTATCCAAATTCTTCCACACTTATTTTCTGGACATTTGGATACCTTCCTCTTCAACCCATACACAACAATATGAACATAATTCTCTTAGTTTTCTCTCGTGTTGACAAAGAGGTTGCAGTCCAAACATCGATTATATAGGGGAAACCATTATGCACTTGGATGGCGCTATAGCCTTTCCATTTCCAACCACATCATTGCCTCACACATGACCATTTCTAGTGGCATTCATTGCTACAACATGAGTTATTTATTCTAATTTAACTTGGTTATGACCTCATAACCAACATAACACAATATGCAATTTCTCCACTAGTAACCTTGTAACCAACATGAGTAATGTCTCCACTAGTGTTTCCATCTCACAATTTATTCCTTTATGTAGAGGATCTTGTTATGCGGCCTTGCACTTCCCTCTACAACTCTTTGATTATTCAAACAATTGTACAAGCTTGACCATATTCCATGTACAATTGAGATAGTTCCTTTTAGGTTCCATATCTTTTGCATACCATGTCAAGAATAGAACCATGTTCTTCCTCATATGTCTTCTTAGGAGTTTTCCTCTCTAAAGACCACTTCCCTATTTGTGTTATTCTTAACTTTCCATCCCATTATACCTTGGAGTTACACTCAGTACACTTGAAATGTACTCATCATTCTATATATGCATAATTGGTTCACTTTCATTGTTGTCATTGTTCTTTGAGTGTTGCAATATACTCCAACTAGCTTGGCATCCTCTTATGATACCTTTTTCCACTTATCTCAATTGTTCATGGACTTTGTCCAATTTTGGAATCCAATTAATTTTTATGTATTACCTCTCATTGGAGTCGAATTGCATCCATATAGAAAAAATATGCACATAATGGAATTTTCACTCTCTCATCCACTGAGTGATTTATTCTTGCACCATGTTTCCACTGAGCACACTAACACAGGGGATGTATTGCTCTAATTGTTCATAGAATAATTCTTGGATACAATGCACCTAACCTTCATATATGCATTATGGCCCGATTTATTAGACCATTATATTCTTGGATTATAAAACCCTCATGGTTACATCCGGATTCATCTCTTGACATTATTCAATCCTTTCCCTTGATCATCTTATAAATAATCCTTGACACGACACTCTTTCACCTGTTGAATAAACCATCCTTCCAGCTTTCACGTGTACCCACTACTCATCCATTATCATAAATTGTGGATGGGAATTATTACCTAGCATCCACATTTGATATGTACATTTTATATATGGAAATATTTATTTATTTATTGTTTATCCAAATGAAACTTTAATAGAGGCATTCCAAACTACTCATTGCACCAAGAAGTTTGATCCTTGCAGCTTCCTAAAGAAACCAATGCACATTTTTGAAGAATTATCCTTGTATTTTCCTCATACACGTATATTTCTCTTGCATATTCCAAATATACATAGATATCCTTATAAACATTATATGTTCCATAAGTAACCTTAAGCTACTGATAAATTTTCATACAACCACATTGGTTAGCTAAAAACTATAATTTACAATTCTGGAAACATATGCACAAATTTTCCCTTTAAGGTCAACAATCATCTTCCTTTTGATTTCTTGTGAGTTTAAATTTTCAATTCACAATTCAAGGTGGATATCTAGATTCCTCTATCCAATATGTTTCCATTGACTTCATTCTTTCCCAAATCTAAGCTTTGATCATAAATTTATAGTCATCTAAATATTGCTAATTTACCCCCCTTTTGTACACTTTTCATTCTGGTGCAATTTTTACTGGAACGCCAAATTTTGTCTATTGAAAAAGAAAATCCATCCGGAACCAAGAAAAATTGTGTATGAGGTATAAATAATAATGATGAAAATGAATTCATAAAAACTCTCATATTGTTAATCTGATGTTCTAGTGAAAAACTACAACAATCTGGAAATGACAACTAGTTATCTCCCAAGCTATGCACTTATGGAAAAATTTTACTAAACCAAAGTTGTTTGGATTGATGAGTATAAAAAATGTTGAGCAAATAATTTTTCTAGTTTTTCCATATGGGGATCATTTTCCTCCTGTAAAAATCCCAAAAATCGTCAAAAAATGGCATGGAATAGTGGATGTTTCCCTATTTCAGCATCCTTGTTCCAAACCCCTTAGAATTTATTCAATTCCTTCATGGGTTATTTCCATGTCTACTTTTTGGAATCTGTCCAAGAATTTCAGCTTAATCCAAATCTTTGCCAATAATATGGACCTAGATCTTTAAAAACCACTACTTTGCAATTTCTGACAAATCCAAGCAGAAATGGGTAGTGGCCCCTATCTGGCACTTTTGTAGATATCCTCAGTGAAGACAAAATCCAGAATTTTCATCTAAATCTGACTTAATTTTCTTCAGTTATGGCCAAAATAAGAAAATGGCTCCAAACTTTAGTTTTTTTAGACTATAGGACAATTTTTCCTATGTGGCAATTCGTTGATGTGTCACTGACATGGCACTAGAATGGAATCGATCAATGGTGAGGTCACCAAGGAATACTTTCCCTTCTCCTCACCTTTATACGCCTCTGGTCTGGTCTGGTCTGATCCATCGACCCACTGGCCACCGGGTCATCTCGTGCAAACCTCCATACAACTTCCATCAACTCTAGGATAGTCCACCAGGCCATCTCATGCAAACCTCCATCCAACTTCCATCGACTCTGGGATATTTCATCGGCCCCCCAACCCACCATGTAACTTATATATACATACATATATATATATATATATATATATATTCCATTCAACTCCTCCAAACATTAGGCCACCAGCCCACTTGAACATCAAACCCCGGGTCACCCCGCACAACTTATATTCAAATTTCCACCATACAATTTTGGTTTAGTCCACCAGACCATCAGGCCTCCCCACATTAGCTAATATCCAACTTCTGTTATTTGAATCTGATTTGGTCCACCGAGCATCGGTCCACTAGTCCATCGGGCATCGAGTTAGCTTGCCTTCAACATCTCCTCGCTCCAAGTGATTTTTAGTTCGATGAACACACTTTTCTCATGGGGTTCTGACAGCTAGAAGTTACATTACGTGCAATCTTCGCATGGTTCCATGGCTCTTTTTTCTTCACACATAGGTGAAAAAGGGTTGTATTTTGATTATAAACCCTTGTATCCCCATTTTGTGGATAACTAAGTAGATTATGTCTCGAGGCCCTCAGGTTGTAGATATGGAGTGTCGAGAGACTACATGACCAACAGTATCCTTTTGCACATATGGAGACCCCTCACCACCACAAATGGTCGTAGATTTCCAGATGGCATCCACCACATCATCTGGCTACCTGAAGGTAGTTACCCTTGCTCCATGAGGTACAAGTTAGTATTATGGTAAGCATCATTTCAACATTTTATCCATTTGAGTATGGTGTATCTTAGATTGATATATATTTCATTATATATGCTTGGACATTATGCCTTTTTCCCTGCTTCACCTTGGTGGTTGACATTGTGCCCTAGTAAGTGGTATTCCTTGGGGATGGGTTTGCTACTAGGAACTCCCTTGAACAGCCATAGTATCGTTCCCAACCATAATTACCACTTTCCATCACTATTCCCCCCCATTTCTTTATCTCCTAGGATTTTAGGGTGTATTGACCCAAGAAGGGGTTGTCCCTCATTCAATGGAAAGAAGAGGCTAAAGGCCCAGAGGGATTGATGTTGGGAAAAATATAAAAACCTATGTATGAACCTTCTGTATTCTTCACCCGGGGATCACCCAAGAAAGAAATGAAACTGTTATCTTGGAGTAAAGGGGGGCCCACAATGAAATATGTTTTAAATGCTAAAAGGTTAGTTGAAGGATAGGAGGTCTCATAACGATTCGTCCTATCATGTCCATGAATATTTGTTGGTATGAAATTACCATCATTTGGTCACCAAGCCATGGTAATGGCTCTCAGTTTCATGGATGAGAGAAAGGGGGTCTCATCACGAGCTAGCCTACTCATTTCCACTAGATGTTTGTGGGTGAAATTTCCATTATCTGGACACCACTCCAGGGAAGTGGCCTTCAACCTTTCCTTAAAATTATGAAAGAATAAAATAATGGAAAATAATGGGCTTGGAAAAAGTGCATCACAGACAAAGGTACCACACACCCTCTACAAAGGCACCCATGAATGAGACACTACAACCTATTTCATGTCATGATCCCTATTCCCATTGAGTCATGACCCCAACCACCCCATCCACTTTACGTGGATTAGAGATGGATCACGTGGAACATTTCCTTGACCTAGAGCAAGATCTACTCAATATCACACCTCGTCAACCCTCCCATATTCAAGCTTAATAAGTCACATAATGTCTTTGAGAAATTCATTGTTTGATATAGTGATCTTGATGCACATGATTAGGTGGATCATTTATTGATTGTATTTACTTATCATGGTGTTAGGACTTGAGATCCTTGGAGGGCGTGATTATTTTTCTTTGCAAGACCTAGTTGTTGGACAGTTTTGGAAGAACAAGCCTACCTTGGGCGTCCTTGGGGTTGCAAGCCCATAGGTTGGATGCCATGGGTCCACATGATGAATCACAGAGATGAATCTTTGGAGACCTAGAAAATGATGAGGAAGACCTAGCCCACCCCTCGTTCCAAACGATTTTCATAGGAGAGGCAAAATTTCACCCTTAGAGGATTGACGCCTTCTTAGGGGATAGGGTTTGGTGGTGAGACATGAATGAATGGACGTTTGGGTGAAGGAAGGCCTTGATCATGGGAAAGAGGAAATTGATTGAATACATGTGGCCTTTGGAGGCCTAGCCATGATTAAAATACCCCAACAACTTGATCAAGAAGATAAAGTGTCCCCTAAAGCGAAGACGTCACTCCCATTTTAGGGTTTTATTTGTGCAAAATTGAAATTGAAATTAATTTGTTTAATATTACTTTGTTAAGGGGGAAAGATTAGAGTTGTTGAGCCCTAGTCTTGTGGTTTACCCCTAAATATGTGGACAAGCCACCTTGGTGACATTTTGTATAAATAAGAGATCATAAGATCTCATTTTAACATAACTCTCCCTCTTGTGAGAAGACTTGATCTGAATTTTTTTCTATCTTTGTCCATTTGTCTCTTTCATGCTCTTGTTTATGGCTATATTTTAGTGAATGGTTGATGGAAGTCTAGCGCTAGCCTTGGAAGGCTTATATTTTTCTCTTATGGTGGATTGTCTTAGCAATTTCTTTGAAATTGGTATGGTATTTTACCTTCATTCTATCATTTGCTTCAATTCAAGGTTATTGTGCTAAGAAATAAGTGGGAAGTATAACAATTTACACCCCCACTCTAGTCTTCACCATTTTTATGCTCAAGATTGTTGATATTGCAAGGGTTTGGTTGAGGAAGTAAGAGGATTTACACCCCTCGTCTTCAAACCATAGCTAGAGGTACTTCCCTTGGAGAGTAAGAGGGTTTACACCCCCAAGTATTTAGTAACCCTAATTATTTCTACTTGACTCCATTAACCCTTCTTTAAAGGCACTAGTCACTTATAAGTTGCATTGGACATATAAAATTGTTGCCTTGGGAATAGTGATTTTTGCAAATTATAAGTCTATCTATTTTGGAAAATTTTATTGATTCTTTGAGGAGTCTTCCCTCCCTTGGGTGTCCTCTTTTACCCACAAATCAATTTGTTGTACTAACATTTTTTTCTACATCCCTAAGGCTGCAGAAAGTTACTAACCCTAGGTGTTAATATCTCACTAACCAACCCCTAACTTTCCTCCAAAATTCAACCACTAAGTATCCTAGATCGGGTGAACTTTTTGGGCCATATAGCACTAACATCTGACCCCTAATTGGTCTGACAATTTCCCTAGTTAGCTACATCCATAGGTTTGCAATTTTCTGCAGAAAATTCAGACTTGTGATAGCCCTAAACAATTGACAAATCCCTAGCCTAAAACCTAGCTATTTTCCAACCTAACTCACCTACTCACTAGCTAGTCAATATAACATCTCAAATTATCTTTAGTGTAACATTTATTTCTGATTTACTAAATTGTATGTTGTTTTATTTTAGGGACATCAAGCTTAACTTGTTGATCCATTTCTACACTTGGTTGGAAAGGTGTCTTTTCTTATGTCTTGAGCGGGTACAGGTGCACCGGAAACTATCTATTTACTTGATATCCATTTCCCTATATTCACTTACCTTTTTCAACCAATTATTTCTTCCATCACTTGACCTTCTGGAGTACTTCTCCATACACCTCCTTTTCTCCATCTCACCCCCCCCCATCGAGGTGACATTGGGTGTAGTGTTACTTATTTGTAGCACTTGCCTCTGTGGTTGGGTCAATATTTTCCCAACCTACAACATGTGCTATAACATTTTGGCATCGTTGTCAGGAAGGATTTTGAATCCTCTTCATGCCCTAACGACACTTTGTCAAGCTTCCCTCCCAAAGCCTCTATCCCTTAACTTTACTGATGACTCCATTGAAGAAAGTTCCCTTTCCACCCTTGATGAAATCCCCTTGAAGTTCATCTAGCAACTCCACCTTCCACGAACCCACCTTTCCATATTTCCCCTTTCCTCCTTTAATGAGATTTAATATTACTTGGCGACACCATTGAGGTGTCTTTTCGGTCAATGGAACTATGGCACCATGGAAATAACCCTCATCCAAAAATTGTTCTAACTCAACAATGGAATTTTAAAGATGGAAAATGAGAAGGCTGCTAATAAAGTTGTTAAAGTGATGATGAATCGCAGAAGAGAACTATTTCTTACCCTTGACGATGAAGAAGTATTCGAAGAGCAGACATATGAAGAAAGTCATCAAGAACAGAACATAATGAGTTGTGACCCTTTCAAAGACCTTGATGATGATTTAATCCATGACCTTGAAAGTGAAGAAGTATGAGAGGAAACCTTGGATATGACAAATCCCCTTGAAGAAAATCAAGCAAAGAACTATGCACTTAGAATCAAGCCTCTTGTGATGAAGAAGCAATGGAGGGGCTTGTCTATAAAACAAAGAAGAATTGTGATAAAGAACAACATATTGAGGCGCCACTATCTTTGATCTTGCTTTATGAAGGAGAGGTTTTCCAACCTTGTTTACCTCCTAATGTTGAAGAAGCGATCAACCTCGATGATGAATAATTTGAAGGACTAGTTGAATACATCCATGCATTTGTTCCTCTTGCACACAAAGATGAAAAGATGCTAATTTTTAGTCATACTAATGGTCTTATGAAAGTACCCTTCGATATGATTGATGAGCTAATAGACACTTTAATACAGACTGGAATATGCAGATGGGATCTTAGTTGTCTCAAATTTGATAGAGACCCCATCTATGACATTGAGGGTAGTTCTCAGAAAGAGGGGGTGTCATAATCAAAGAAGTGGTCCTCATACGTATATGATTTAGATGTTTGGTAGCCTGGTGATGATATGGTTACAGATTTGTTTTTCCCCTTCGAGGATGGCTTGTCACAACATACTCAAAGTGATCTTCAGTCATCTTTTGGTACATACCCTTATGAGGATGCATATTTTTTTGATGAGGACTTCCAACCATTGCGCTCATATTTTGAGGAATATTATGACATGGCCACCTCAAAGCAGTTAGATGTTCAGTATTTAAAGCAGAAGTATTTTCATATTAGAAATTTCCATGGAGATTCATAAAGGAAGAGGCGGTGTTTTTTTACACCTAAGACTGTTCCTTACCTCTTACCCTCTTCTCCAAGATATATGCATTATTCTTCTAATCTTGTGTTTCCTCTCAGTCCTCGACAAGCAATGAGTCTTTGTGCATGGCTGAAGATGATCCTTTCTCTACATATAGGAGACCCCTTCAGAGCTTGATTGATTAGTCTTATGGCTACACTTTCAGACGGGACGATCGGGCTAGTGGTTTCTCTTTCCAGCAATATTTCCTCCCTCCCACCCATCTTAATGAGTTTTATTTCATGATCGATTATATGTATGTTTATGTGCATGATTATTATGTCCTTAACTTATCTTTTTTGTATTATAGGATTAAGAACAAGGGGAGATACTTTGATGAGATGATAAAATGGTTGCACTAGTTGTATGACTTCACCTGACATCATCTAGCACATGATATTTAGGGCCCCAAGGCCCCAGGTAAGTAGGTAAGTCATTTTTATTCCTTTCATTTGCAAATTGATTGATCATATGCATTCAGATGCATTTGATTTTCATTTTTATATGCAAAGGCACCCATGAATGACACTACAACCTCTTGAATTTCATGATCCACATGCCCATTGAGTCTTGACCCCAACCACCTCATCCACTTTACATGGCTTAGAGAGGGATCTCTTATTAACTTTCCTTGACCTAAGGAAATATATACCCAATAGGACACCTCAGCAACCCTCCCATATTCAAGCTTAACAAGTCGCGCAATGTCTTTGAGAAATTAACTGTTTGATATAGTGATATTTGATGCACATGATTAGGTGGATCATTTATTTATTACATTCACATATCATGGTGTTATGACTTGAGATACTTGGAGGGTGTGCTTATATTTCTTTCCAGGACCTAGTTGGTGGACAGTTTTGGAAGAACAAGCCTACCTTAGGCTTCCTTGAGGATGCAAGCTCATAGGTTGGATGCCATGGGTCCACATGTTGGATCATAAAGATGATTCTTTGGAGACCTATACGATGATGAGGAAGACCTAGTCCACCCCTCATGTGCTAAACGATTTTTCGAGGAGAGGTAAAATGTCACCCTTAGAGGCTTGACGTCTTCTTGGGGGCTAGGGTTTGGTGGTGAGACATGGATGAATGGTCGTTTGGGTGAAGGAAGGACTTGATCATGGGAAAGAGGACATGGATTGAATGCATGTGGCATTTAGAGGCCTATCCATGATTTAAATACCCCAACAACTTTATCAAGAAGACAAAACATCCCTTAAAGGGAAGACGTCACACCCATTTTAGGGTTTTATTTGTGAAAAAGTGAAATTTAAATGAATTTTTTTAATATTACTTTGTTAAGGGGGAAATATTAGGGTTTTTTACCCCTAGTCGTCTGGTTTACCCCTAAATATGTAGACAAGTCACCTTGGTGAAATTTTGTATAAATAAGAGATCATAAGATCTCATTTTAACATAACTCTCCCTCTTGTGATAAGACTTGATCTAAAATTTTCACTATAATTGGTCTTTTGTCTCTTTCCTGCTCTTGTTTATGGATATATTTTGGTGAATGGTTGATAGAAGTCTATTGCTAGCCTTGGAAGGCTTATCTTTTTCTCTTATGGTGGATTGTCTTAGCATTTTCTTTGAAATTGGTATGGTATTTTGCCTTCATGCTATCATTTTTTTCAATTCAAGGTTATTGTGATAAGAACTAAGTGGAAAGTGTTATTGGATAAATCTGTAAGTGCGGACACTAACCGATCTCCCTAGATCCACCTGGATCTAGAACAAAGCAAGACAGAACATGACTCTTTCCCTAGATTTTGACTATTGAATTAACTAGGAGGCAAGAATAAATAGCATACCTTATTATCGCTTCCTATGGTCTTTGTTCCTCCCGCTTCGCTCCAGTGCTCTCGTGCAGCCAAGACCAAGACAACACAAACCAACCAAAGTGAAGATAGCACAATCTATT
>JZKD02S1845724.1:519155-538821 GCA_000966675.3 Picea glauca | reverse complement strand
CAACACAAACCAACCAAAGTGAAGATAGCACAATCTATTCAACAGTCAATCTATGTATATGATCAAGGAATTATACAATAAAGTGGAAATAGCTTTATGGGAAAGGGACATGCCAATGTATCATATTAATGGAAAGTAAAGATTACAACCTGACCCTTGATGCCGCAAACTTCCTTTCGATGGCCCTTGGCTCCGACACACACACTTGCTCACTCTTTTCATGAAGAAGATCAACTCCTTTTGATATACTTGCTGGAGTCTCCAAGCTGTTGTTCAAGCTTCAGTCCTTCACACAATTCTTTCACCAATTCTCCAATGAATCTTGCTTAACCTTTTTCATGAGAATTTCCTCAATATATAGGAGAGAATGAATTAGTTACTTGGATAAGAATGATCCCAAAATATCAGGGAATCCAGTACTAGGATAACCATTCGAATGCCAACTCATCCTTCTAGAAGATTCCCTCCTAGAAGCATCGAGAATTCATCTTTTTCCTTGCTTTAGGAAGAGTTCGTACCCTAGATGTTCAACACAGTGTGAGAAGTTCGCACCCTGGCTTAAGGAAACCTGCGAGAATGAGTCATTCTCGCAGCCAAATATACTAGCAGCCTGCGAACCTTCTTCAAAAATGAGGTTTTTGTGAAGAGATGAAAGTAACTTTTCTCAAAAGAAAGTTCTTATGAAGAGCCTGAGTACACCATCATCAATACATCATCATGACGACCAAAATTATGGGTAACAGGAAGTATAAGTATTTACACCCCCACTCTAGTCTTCACCATTTTTATGCTCAAGATTATTGATATTGCAAGGGTTTGGTTGAGGAAGGAAGAGGATTTACACCCCTCATCTTCAAACCCTAGCTAGAGGTACTTGTCTTGGAGAGTAAGAGGGTTTACACCCCAAAGGATTTAGTAACCCTAGCTATTTCTAATTGACTCCATTAACCCTTCTTTAAAGGCACTAGTCACTTATTTGTTGCATTGGAGATATAAAATTGTTGCCTTGGGAATCGTGATTTTTGCAAATTATAAGTCTATCTCTTTTGGAAATTTTTCTTGATGCTTTGAGCAGTATTACCTCCCTTGGGCATCCTATTTTACCCACAGATAAAAATTTTGTACTAACTTGTTTTCTACAGCCATAAGGCTGCAAAAAGTTACTAACCCTAGATGCTAATATCTCACTAACCAGACCCTAACTTTCTTCCAAAATTCAGCCAAGAAGTCTCCTAGATGGGGCACACTTTTTGGGCCATCTAGCACTAACATACGACCACTAACTTTTCTGATAATTTCCCTAGTTAGCTACAGCCATAGGTCTGCAATTTTCTGTAGAAAATTCAGACTTGTGACAACCATAAACTATTAATGAATCCCTAGCCTAAAACCTAGATATTTTCCAACCTAATTCACCTACTAACTAGCTAGTCACTATAACATCTTAAAGTAGATTTAGTGTAACATTTATTGCTTATTTACTAACTTGTATGATGTTTTATTTTAGGGACATCAAGATTAACGTGTTGATCCATTTCTATACTTGGTTGGAAAAGTGTATTTTCTTGTGTCTCGGGAAGGTACAGGTACACTGGAAACTATCTCTTTACTTGGTATCCATCTCCCTCTCTTCACTTACCTTTTTCAACCAATTACTTAGTCCATCGCTTGACCTTCGAGGGGACTTCTCCATGCACTTCCCTTTCTCCATCTCATCCCTCCTAGGGTCATTTGTATCGCCTCCCTAGAGTGACTTAGTCACCCTTGAAGTGTGGTACCTACATCGAGGTGACATTGTGTGTCGTGTTCCTTAGTTTTAGCACTTTCCTTTGTGGATGGGTTGGGATTTTCCCAACATACAACCTGTGCTATAACATTTTGGCATCGTTGTCAAGGAGTATTTTGAATCCTTTTTGTGCCCTAACAACACTTTGGAAAGCTTCCCTCCCAAAGCCTATATCCCTTGGCTTTCCTGGAAACTCTATTGAATAACTTTCCCTTTCCACCCTTGATGAACTCCCGTTGAAATTCAGCTAGCGACTCCACCTTCCACAAACCCACCTTTCCCTCTTTCCCATTTCCTCCTTTGGTGAGATTTAATCTTACCTGGCGACTCCTTTCAGTCAATGGAACTATGGCACCATGGAATGAAACCTCATCCATAAATTGTTGTGACTCAACGATGGAATTTTTATAGATGGAAAAGGATAAGGCTGCTAATAAAGCTTCTAAAGAGATGATGAATCACATTTGAGAATTATTTTCAGCCCTTGATGATAAAGAAGTATTTGAAGAAAAGACATATGAAGAAAGTCATCAAGAAGAGAATACAATGAGTTGTGACCCTTTCAAAGACCCTAATGATTCTTTATTCTATGACCTTGAAAGTGAAGAAGTATAGAAGGAAACCTTGGATATGACAGATCCCCTTGAAGAAAAGCAAGCAAAGAACTATGCACTTAGCATCAAGCCTCTTATGATGAAGAGGTGATGGAAGGGGCTTGTCTATAAAAATAAATAAGAATTATGATCAAGTGCAACATATTGAGACACGACTATCTTTTATCTCGCTTGATGAAGGCGAGGTTGTCCAACCTTTTTTACCTCCTAATGTCGAAGAAGAGATCAGTCTCGATGATGAATAATTTGAAGGACCTGTTGAATACATACATGCCTTTGCTCCTCCTTCACACAAAGATGTAAATATGTTAATTTTCAGTCATACTGATGGTCTTATGAAAGTACCCTTCGATATGGTTCATGAGCCTATAGACACTTTCATAAAGACTAGAAGACATAGATGGGATCTTAGTTGTCTTAAAATTGATAGAGACCCCATCTATGACATTGGGGGTAGCTCTCAGGTAGAGGGGGTGTCATCATAAGAGGAGTGGTCCTCATACATATATGATTCATATGTTTGGTGGCCTGGTGATGATATGGTTACATATTTTTTCTTCCCCTCCAAGGATGACTTGTCACAACATACTCAGAGTGATCTTCAGTCATCCTTTGGTTCATAGCCTTTTGAGGATGCAGATTTGTTTTATGAGGAATTCCAACCGTTGTGCTCAGATTTTGAGGAATACTAGAACATGGCCACCTCAAAGCAGTCAGAGGTTCATTATTCAAAGAGGAAGTATTTTCATGTTAGAGATTTCCATGGATATTCACAGGGGGGAAGAGGTGATGTTTTTCTACACCTGAGATTGTTCCTTACCTCTTACCCTCTTCTCCAAGAGACCATGCATTATTATTTCAATATCTCGTTTCCTCTTAGTCCTTGACAAGTACTGAGCCTTTGTGCATGGATGAAGATGAACCTTCATCTACATATAGTAGCCCCCTTCAAAGATTGATTGATCAGTCTTGTGGCTACACTTTCAGGCGAGATAATTGGGCTGATGGTTTCTCTTTCCAGCAGTATTTCCTCCCTCCCACCCATCTTCATCAGTTTTATTCATGATCAATTATATGTATGTTTATACTCATTATTATTATGTGCTTAAATTATCTTTTTTGTATTATATGATTAAGCACATGTGGAGAGACTTTGATGCGATGATCTAATGGTTGCACTGGTTGTATGACTTCACATGGATGAATGGATGTTTGGTTGAAGGAAGGCCTTGATCATGTGAAAGAGGACATGGATTGAATACATGTGGCCTTTGAAGGCCTAGCCATGATGCAAATACCCCAACGAATTTATCAAGAAGACAAAACATCCCCTAAAGCGAAGGCGACACACCCATTTTAGGGTTTTGTTTGTGCAAAAGTGAAATTTAAATGAATTTGCTTAATATTACTTTGTTAAGGGGGGAAGATTAGGGTTGTTGACCCCTAGTATTGTGGTTTATGCCTAAATATGTGTATATGTCACCTTGGTGACATTTTTTATAAATAAGAGACCATTAGATCTGATTTTAATGTAACTCTCCTTCTTGTGAATGGACTTGATCTTATTTTTTTGCTATCTTTGGCCATTTCTCTCTTTCATGCTCTTGTTTATGGATATATTTTGGTGAATGGTTGATGGAATTCTAGCACTAGCCTTGGAAAGCTTAACTTTTTCTCTTATGGTGGATTGTCTTAGCATTTTCTTTGAAATTGGTATGGTCTTTTACCGTCATGCTATATTTTTCTGCAATTCAAGGTTATTGTGCTAAGAACTAAGTGGGAAGTATAAGGATTTACACCCCCACTCTAGTATTCACCATTTTTATGCTCAATATTGTTGATATTGCAAGGGTTTGGTTGAGGAAATAAGAGGATTTACACCCCTCATCTTCAAACCCTAAATATAAGTAATTTCCTTGGGGAGTAAGATGGTTTACACCCCCAAGGATTTAGTAACCCTAGCTATTTCTACTTTACTCCATTAAACCTTATTTAAGGCACTAGTCACTTATTTGTTTCATTGGAGATATAAAATTGTTGCCTTGGGCATCGTGATTTTTGCAAATTATAAGTCTATCTCTTTTCGAAATTTTTCTTGATGCTTTGAGGATTCTTACCTCCCTTGGGCGTCCTCTATTACCCACAAATAAAATTGATGTACTAACTTGTTTTCTATAGCCATAAGGCTACAGAAAGTTACTAACCCTAGGTGTTAATATCTCACTAACCAGCCCCTAACTTTCCTCCAAAATTCACCCACTAAGTCTCCTAGCTGGGGCACACTTTTTTGGCCACCTAGAACTAACATCCGACCACTAAATTTGTTGATAATTTCCCTAGTTATCTACAGCCATAGGTCTGCAATTTTCTGCAGAAAATTTAGACTTGTGACAGCCCTAAACAATTGACCAATCCCTAGCCTAAAACCTAACTATTTGCCAACCTAAGTCACCTACTTAATAGCTAGTAAATATAACATCTTAAATTGTATTTAGTGTAACATTTATTGTTGATTTACTAACTTTTATGTTGTCGTATTTTAGGGACAACAAGCTTAACTTGCTGATCCATTTCTATACTTGGTTGGAAAAGTGTCTTTTCTTGTGTCTCGGGCAGGTACAACTGCACTGACAACTATGTCTTTACTTGGTATCCATTTCCCTCTCTTCACTTTAAGTTTTCAACCAATTGTTTCTTCCATCAATATACCTTCCAGGGGACTTCTCCATACACTTCCCTTTCTCCATATCATTCCCCTTATGGTCACTATGATCGCCTCACTAGATTGACTTAGTCACCCTTGAAGTGCAGGACCTACATTGAGGTGACATTGGGTGTAGTGTTCCTTAGTTGTAGCTCTTTCCTTTGTGGTCAGGTTGGGATTTTCCCAACCTAAAACATGTGCTATAACAAACCCATTATGCAAGACTTCCTTGATGCATGTGGGATAAATGAATAACACAGAACGTAGATCAACGGTGGAAAACCACACAAAGGATAGATCAACGATGACTTTTCCTTGTATTTTGAGAGGCACAACTCCCGATTATAATCCCAAAAATGAAAAAAAAAAACTCACTAGAAAGCCACACTACAAGGAGAGCACCTTCTAGTGGATTTTTTTATGAAACATCCCTGAAACATTCTTCCCTTAGTTGTAAATAGTAGAGGTTGTTAGTGGAGATAGGCAGTCGGAGGTTTTTGTGGAGGTTTTTTTTTTTTTCAGTGATATTTTATGGAATAAACGCACCAATGTGCATATAATAACTACGGCACCAATTCTATCCAATAGAACTAGGGCATACCATAAAAATAACGCCTCGATCCGTCAATGTTCAACGCACCATCATATCTTATAAAAAACATATACGCACCAAATAAATCGCTCTGGTGCTATTTAAAATTACGCACCACTATACTTCACTTGACTAATGGAACCACTAATATAATGATTTGTAAAATTTAACATAGCAGTGCAACCATTGTAATCCAATGCACTGGAAATGTTGAGAATTGGTATTAAAAATATTATTAAAAAATAATATCACCAAACATTTTATAATTAGTATTTTGATAATTAGTAAATTTTACAAAGGATTTGGTTTTAAATACTCCCATTCCATTTAATATTAATTATTTTTATTTTAATAAAAAATGGGATAGGGTAACTAAAACAAAATATTATCAATTAGCTCTACGACTAGGGTTTTTCTGACGCCGTGTATTCTCTCTGAGATTTTTTCTTTCGCCTGAGGCATGGCCTCGATATCGGGGGGAGGATCCCCCCTGATGTCTCCTCCACCGCCTAATATTGATTCATTGCAGGCATTGATCATTTCCTACTCCAGGTCGGTGAAGCCTGCACCCTCCAAATTTGTAAAAAAACTAGAATAAATTCCAAAGGTATCGGTTCACTCATCATTGTCTTGGCCTTTTGTGCTTCAATTGGATGAAAATAGGATTATTGGGAAGTTCAGTGGCCTATGGTTGTCTCTGAGGGCCATGGCCCAATGGCTAGATATAAACTGGAGGGAAAAAATGCAAGGTCAGATGTCTTTTTCTTTCTGTGGTAAGGGTTTTTATGTTTATCTATTTGAGAATAAAGCATATCAAGATTTAATATTCAGAAGTGGTCCCTATTTTTGGGGATCAAAGAATATGTATTTAAATAAATTGACTCCTAAATTCATTCCAGAAAATGAAATTCCCTCTATGATTCCTTTGTGGGCTCGCCTTCCATTCCTTTCCCTGCATTGTTGTAGTGATGAAACCTTGAAAAGTATTGGAAACATGCTAGGAATATACATTGATTAGATCGAACCACGAGAAGGTCTACAAGAATTTGTTCATCTATGTGTAGAAGTAGATATGTAAAAGGGGCTTCCAAAATCTATTCATTTAACCCTTGATAATTGGTCATACATTCAAAAGGTGGATTATGAGCAGTTGTTATTTAAATGCAAAGCTTGTCATGAATATGGCCACTTTACAAAGAATTTTCCTTAGAATAAATCAAAACAACTAGAATAACGGGCCTTGGAGCAATGGAAATAACCCAAAAGAAATAAAGTTTTTGGGAAGGCAGCGATCCAACAACAAGAACAAGTACGAGGGAATCCATCTATGCCCTCCCCTTGAAACCCTGGATATTTGTTTGGAGGGGATTGTGGGGGGGAATCCTGTAGAAATAAGTACTCGACATTAGAAAATATGGATAAAAACACCAATGAATCAAGAGAAAAGGGTCATGAAAAAGAAGGAGGAAATAAATTCATGGAAGAAATAGAGACTACGGGACTTCCTCGAATGTTTCCCACCAAAAACATGGAGATCCAACTCCAAGTAAAATTCTTTTGTGCCCTATTGCAAGGATTCCATAAATTTTGGAGGAAGGTGATCAAGAGGAAACAAAGTATTAATATGAAATAGAATTCACTCAAATCACAACAACTAAGAAAGTGGGGAGGAAATATAATTGTAATAGAAGGGAAAATGAAGCAGATCGGGACAAGGAGATAGTTATTCAAACCACTCTGGAAGGAATTCTTTAAAAGGATGGGAAATGAGGAAAAACCCATGCTTAGTTTGAAAAAGGCTCAACCCAACCCTTGTC
The DNA here is from genome assembly GCA_000966675.3 of Picea glauca. Taxonomy (NCBI): domain Eukaryota; kingdom Viridiplantae; phylum Streptophyta; class Pinopsida; order Pinales; family Pinaceae; genus Picea; species Picea glauca. Next base: position 531,308 of record JZKD02S1845724.1, on the reverse strand, counting down.
TCATCCCCCTAAATGGGGGGGCACCAAATATTCAGGTAAATAATGAAATTAGTCTCCTGGAATTGCAAAGGATTAGGTAGTAAGAACAAGAAAGAAGCAATGGGAAAGCTAGTCCGGTAATAAAAACCTCAAATCCTTCTGATCCAAGAGAAAAAATTGAAGGAGTTTCAAGCTCTTCAAGAATTTCAACAAATTTGGAAGAAAAGAAATGGTCAAGCAATAAGTGTGAGAGGGGCATCAAGGGGAATATGCACTCTCTGGAATCTTGACATCTTCTAGCTAGATGGTAGTTTCAAAGCAACCCACTAGATTATGGTCCTCTCTTCATGTGTGTGTGTGTGTGTGTGTGTGTGTGTGTGTGTGTATATAGATACTGGGAAAAAATAGAATGATGGGACTCTCTTTTGGGTCTGGTGGATACTAGGTATTCCCAAAATTGTATAATTGTTGGAGACTTCAACACCACAGTTCACTTTCCTCCATGTTTTGGGATCCTCCAAAAGAGAAGATGGAGGATCTGATGTTAGCTCTAGACTTGATGGATGTTCCTCCATCTAAAGGCCCTTATACTTGGAATAATAGGAGAGCAGAACCAGGGCATATTGCAACCAGGTTGGATCATTTTCTTATCAATGTCTCGTTTCTTTCTCTTCCAAAATAATTCTCCCCATCCATCATTCCTTGGTATAGCTTAGATCATTTCCCTATTTCTCTATTTTTTTAAAAGAATAAAATTCGGGGCCTATCTCGTTCATGTTTAATCCCCTATGGATGGAAAAATCAGATTTTCCCCCTTATTTTACACACTTGGAGCCAATGGATCTCTAGTTCCCCAGTGCATATTTGGGAACATAAAATTAAATTACCCAAAGCTTCACTAAAACAACAGATTAAATAATAAGCCTACCCTTTGAATAGTGTAGTTTTGGAGAATCATAGGACATTGGAAGAAATACAAAATAAAATTGAACAACATGAAGTGTCATCAAAAATTTTAAAGAAAGAACAAGTTGCCTGCCAAAATTATATAAAGTCCTTGAAAGAGGAAGATTCCACTTGTTGATTGAATTTGAGACATCTGTGGTTGCAATCTAGGGATAAAAATACTTCCTTTTTCCATAAACAAGTTAAATCAAGGAAATGGAGAAACAGGGTGGAAGAGATAAAGACACAGACTGGTGAAGTGGTTTCCTATTTTGAGGATATCAAAGGTATGTCCACATCACATTATAGCAAGCTCTATTCAAAAGAGGGTGAGATGGATGAATAGTTATGTGAGCATTTCTTAACTCACATACCACTAAAGATTAAAGAGGAGGATAATATAGAACTGAATAAACCAATCACAGAAGATGAGATTTTAACGACTATCAATCAATTCAATCCTAACAAGGCTTCGGGCCCAGATGGATTCACTATTTGTTTCTACAATATATGTTGGTCCATTATAAAATGTGATCTCATCTGTATGCTCCAATATGTGCACAAATTGGCCCAGTTGGGGGGAGCCACAAACTCCTCATTTTTAGCCTTATTTCCAAAGGAAAAAAAAATGCCACATCATTTGATCGATTTTGTCCAAATTCACTATGTAATTTATCCTATAAAACCATGGAAAAGATAATAGAAAATGGGGTAAAAACCTTGCTAAATTCTTTGGTTCTACCAAATCAAGGAGGTTTCATGGCAAATAGACAAATTTGGGAAAACATACTTTTGGTTCAAGAGGTTATTCATTCCAGTTATAGTCGTGGGGAGAAAGGAATGGTTATAAATATTGATATGGAAAATTCCTTTGATAGAGTCAAGCATAGTTTCCTTAGGGAGGTTTTGAAGAAATGTGTCTTTAATCAGTCCTTTATCTCTTGGATTGGAGTCTGTATCAATTCTCCTTGAATTTCACCTTTGGTTAATGGCAGGGTTTCTCCTTTATTTAAGGATGCTAGGGGGTTAAGACAGGGATGTCTAATCTCCCCCTTACTATATGTTCATATGGCTGAAGCACTCAACAAAAATCTATAATGGGAGAGGAGATTGGGAGAAATCCTAGGGCTACGCATAGTCAGGAGGGTGAAAAGAACCAATCATTCACAATTTGTTGATGATTCTTTGCTTATGGGAGGAGCCTCTAGAATTATTTCTAATAATTTTAAACTAGTGTTGGATTAGTTTACTCAAATATCTAGAGGTCTCATAAAAAAAAAAAAAGTGAAATATATGCCTGGAATATAAAGGCTCCTTCTTTAATAGGTATTGCTCATATCCTTCAATTTCCAATTTCTGACAATTGGAAATCTTTTAAATATGTAGGCATGCAAATTTGTTTGAAATCACATCCAGGTGAATCCTATCATATTATCTTGCAGAAAATTAAAGAAAAAATTTAAATCTTAGGCGCTTACTGGTTGAGCCCATCAAGTAGATTAGTGCTTGTAAAATCTATGTTGCCATCATTGCCTATATATCATTTTTCATCTCTCTTAGCTCCTATGAAAATTAAAAAAGATCTCGCCTGGGATATTCAAAAATTCTTATGGCAAGGAGGAAAATCAAACACTAATGGATTACATTTGGAGAATTGGAATCTATTCAAGTCCCCTAAGGATCACAGGGGGATTGGGATCACGGATCCTCAATTGGTAAACATCACCCTAGGAACAAAATTTTTATGGAGAATGGTAAAGGGAAAAAATAAATGGTGGAAAAAAAATCCTAGACAAAGAAATACTTTGAAGGGAATAGGAGAAGATGTCTAGATGTGCCTCTTAGAAAGCAGGTGGGCTCACAAATATGGAATCTTCTCTAGGCCTCTTCTCCCTTATGTAATTCTCTCTCTTTTGGGTAACAGGAAATGGGAAGTATATTGACATATGGAATGGTGGAATTCTTGGTTTGCAACCCCTCTGTCAGGATTCCTCCCTTGAAACTATTAGGCAGTGGTTGTTCACTCAGCACAAGTTCAAGTTATCTGACATATCTCTTTGGAGTCCAAATGGGGATTGAAAGGATTGGAAACTGGGAAATAGTCCTCCACACCTTGGCCATCATGCTAAGAATATTATTCTTTCTCTTAAAGGGGCTTCTCCAGTTCACTTGAAATCATAGGATTGCAGAGGTTGGGGAGAAATTGGTTATTCATTCAAGGAAGGATACAGGGTTTTATTGCTGCAGAATTCTACTACAGAAAAATCAACGATGTGAAGGAAAGTTTGGAATAATTATGGGGTACCAAAAATAATATTTTGTGTTGGACTCTCGCTCAAGGTAATCTTCTTACAGGGGGGAATTTTACCAAAAGAGGGTTCCATGGGCCCTTTCTATGTGCTCTCTGTGAGAAGAACATGGAGACATGGTAGCATCTATTTTTGGAGTGTGTTTATTCAAAACATGTTTGGAATATGTTATATGAGGAGTTATTACACTTGATAGCATGGCCTTCCAATCCCAAAACTTTGTTGGGAAAGTGGGGGAGACACTATAGGGGATACATTTGGGGTAAGGAATTGTTTCAAAGGGTGTGGAAGGTGTTATCACTCCAGGAGTCCTTCTCGGGTTGTAGCTTGATTAATCCTGGTAACTTAAAATGTGTTTTGGTTTTATGTGTTTATTAGATCAAATGGGATACTAGATAATTGACTTACTCTCAAGACAGTCAAATACATAACCAGATGAGACAAGTATTTCAAGAATTAAATATTAGACAAGTAGTTGAACTGGTGGGTGAAGAAAGGCTATATTTATCAACCAGAACACATATGTGATGGGTTGAATAAAGATAGTACAGATTACTATTAAGTCAAGCTTGTGAACTGACAAAGTGAGATAACAGTCATTAGCAGTTAAGACAAACTTGAATTAAAACAATCATTCAAAGTACAGAAAAGAAAGGGGATGGTAATTTGACAATAATAATGAAAGGAACATGTGCTTTTGTATTATATATGAGAAAATCATATTACAATAGTAGCATGTTCTAGTCTCTAGACTCAAACCACAGTCCTCGGGACTCTTTCCTCCCTCCCTTTAACTATTGTAAACCTTGTATTAAATAGACTTTACAATAAAAATTGTGATCCTATATGGAAGGATCGAGAAAACTAAAAATAGCATGATATAAAACTAATTACAAAATTATAGGAACAGATCCTATATAAAAGGAGTCAAACTCCTATAAATTTGATGGTCTTCGGTATATCTCTGTAGTCTTCAAGGAGATGACAAGGAACTTGGAATCCTTTTGGACAGTTGGGCATATCTTCAACTAAAAATAGAATCCCTTTGAGCCTTTTCTCCATAATATTTGCCTCAAAATCTGGGGGATAGGATGATTTATATCTATTTAAATATTGGTGTTTATTTGAAACCTTCTTCGAATGAACTGAAAACAGAAAGATTCGATTTGAGCAAAATTATTAACATTTTGCCTGTGTCTGCGCTTTTGGAAACTTATAGGTATGAAACAATGTGGGATTAGTTGCTGAAAGCTCTACTTTCGGTAGCTGACAGTGCCTTTTAGAATCCGTCTAAGCTACTGAAAGTGCAGGTCTTCAAAAACTGTAAAAATGAATTTTAATTATGTTCTTGCCTTTTATTTCTAACTTCAAGCAATAAGAAAACTCCATTTTCCATGGCTTCTTGTTTGTATTGAGATGCTATGCTCTGTATTTATTTTCTTTGAGTTTTAAAGAAAAAAATATAACATCTAATCCTTCTGGGATATTCCCAAATTTTCATTATGTCCCTTTGCGTTGTATGGATTAAGGTAGACAACCATCTAGTTATTGTGCTTACTCTGTTTGGCCAAATAAATGACTTACGCTTTCAGGAGTTAATTTGCGAACAATAGCCTTTAATCTCCTTCATATGAAGTCGATCAAATTGACTAAACTTGCAATGGTTGGGAAGGTAAAAGAAATAAAATCATGTGCATTCTTTGAAATGATATTTCATTGAATACAGTTCAGATTCGTTTCTATTTTCAGGACATATGGTTGCATGTAGTTGGCCATGGAAAATACTGAGAACAGATCCACTTATTCATGAGTGATTTCGTTTTAACTAGATCTGGTAGTTAGCCCTTAAAACCCGATATCTACCAATATGTTTCATGGCCACATGTATCCACCCACCAGGGGCTGCACAGAGATCCAGAAGGGACCTGGCCGAAAAGAAAAACCTAAAATTTGTATCTATTTGGATTATTTTGAACATTGCTATCGACTTGTAACCTTTCTCTTAATCTGCAATGCCATATCATTTGGCACATTCACCTGCACATAAAGCTTCCAACCACATCGATCTGAACTTTCCCTTTGACATCTGTAATCTCATCTTTGGGCACCTGGATCATCGATAGTGTATCTAGAAGAAAGGTTTTCAGTCTGTGTACAGAACCAAGAAGAAGTTCATCATCTATATTTGATGTGTCGACTTGTTTGTTGACTCGGGGCTTAAATCATATCTTAACTCGGGGCTTGAGTTTGTATAATAATGTGACATGTGGACATGACTTGGGATTTGGCATGTTGAGTGATTTGGTCATTAATATTAATTCATGGAATGGCTTTTAAAACAAACCATCAGACCCAATAGGCTTAGACTTAGATATAAGGAGATTTTTAGTATATTGATAGCTTAGGCTTGTGATTTGAGATTAGCGACTCTAGACTTAAGACAGTGACTAGATGCAATAGATTAGGTCTAATAAATTTATTCATATTGCAGGTCAAGAGGAGAAATTCAAAGGATGTTGGGAAAAAGCAATCACCGGAAGATTGATGAAGAACCTGGAGGTCAAGACATTAACCAAAAAAAAACTGAGAAAAGAGCGTAATAAGTAAAAGTGATGAAAACACTCTCAAAAATACCATTGTATTTTTTATCGCTAACATCTTTCTCCAACTAGGATGGATACCTCCCTGCAAAGTTTCCAAGAACCTAGTAGTTCCAATCGCCTTTACCATTGGGCTATGGAGTCATTTGGCCTATGCAGTTGATCTTCTACAAACCTGTAGCTTGCCCGTAGCCTGCTCTGCTTATTCAACAACAAATAACTGAAAGAGTCTACTTGCTCATATGAAGAGCTTATTATCCTATCTACTCCTACTCTAACCATTGTATTGATGCTTAATCAAGTAAACTTATGCTTCCAATGAAGCCATGTCATAAAATGATTTACTAAACCTGTTCTTGATCTTAACCCGAAAAATAATGGAATGCGTAGAAAACAGAAAATTGGTTTGAACAGATGATAAAGACAACTTTCATCTGAAAAAAATACTTTAGCACATATGTTTCTCATAGATTCCAAATAGTTTGCAATCGGGTCATTAAAACCACAAAAGAATACCTCTCTATGTTGTTGTTCCAACTGAAAGAAACATTGCTTCTCTTTTCCTTCGCAAATCTCAATGTTGAATACAAACTGCTTGATCTCTGTCTGAGAAGAATGCATGATGAACTGTTAATTTGGACTTTTCATCTCATCATCTTCCTCTTTGTATCTGCTGCAATCTTCCTGTGTCTACAAATCAGAAAACTGAGGGTTTCCTTTAGTATCTACTGCAGATCCGAAACTTTCACCTACTGATCTGTCAATCTACTCATCTTTAAAGTTTTCAAAAGAAATAGTATGATCTTCATGACAGCCATCTTTAATAGATGCATTTAATACAATGTCAAAAGCATCACCATGGTTTTCATAATGTGGATCATCAATCCCTTGATCATGATAAGAGATATCTTCTGTTGCAGCAAAGTCTTCATGAATATTTGGATCTTTGTTCAATAAATTGAAATCATGACAACATTCGGGATATAAAAGGTCAGTTGAAAATATGCCTTTGCAAAACAAATGAAAGGCAGCATGAAAATTTGCCAAAGAGCTGATACTGGCAATAGGAAGAGACCGGTACCAATCACGAGCAATTCCCTCTAATGAAAAACCAAAGAGCTTTATCTGAACATCCTCATGCACAATTTGCAATCAATGAATGAAATCATGAAAATCCAACAAATGTTCAGCTGGCACTTCCCACTCTTCTCCTTGAAATATGGGAATACTATTTTCCCATTCATCTCTACTAGACACTGGATTAGGGAAACCAACTATCTTTGAAAAATCACAGAAAGCATATCCCTTAGCTAAGATCTTGTTCATTTCATACCAGTGGAGTCACCAACAGATTTCAGAACAATGGAGTCGCCACTGAATATGTCCTTCATGGAGACGCCAGATAGATGATTACAACCAAAAATATGTCTAGACTTTGTCTATCATCAAAGCTAGATCTATGTCGTCTCCCAAGGAATTTGAGCTTCAATCTTCGTTCCCCGGCAACAATGCCAATTTGTTATCACTCAGGAGTCCTTCTCAGGTTGTAGCTTGAAGAAGTACCTGGTAACTTAAAATGTGTTTTGGTTTTATGTGTTTATTGGATCAAATGGGATACTAGATAACTGAATTACTCTCAAGACAGTCAAATACATAACCAGATGAGACAAGGCTTTCAAGAATTAAATATCAGACAAGTAACTGAAATAGTGGGTGAAGAAAGTCTATATTTATCAACCAGAACACATATGTGATGGGTTGAATAAAGATAGTACAGATTACTATTAAATCAAGCTTATGAACTAACAAAGTGAGATAACAGTCACTAGCAGTTACGACAAACTTGAATTAAAACAATCATTCAAAGTACAGAAAAGAAAGGGGATGGTAATCTGACAATAATAATGAAAGGAACATGTGCTTTTGTATTATATATGAGAAAATTCTATTACAATAGAAGCATGGTCTAGTCTCCAGACTCAAACCACAGTGCTCGGGACTGTTTCCTCCCTCCCTTTAACTATTTTAAACCTTGGCTTAAATAGACTTTACAATAAAAACTGTGATCCTATATGGAAGGATCGAGAAAACTAAAAATATCATGATATAAAACTAATTACAAAATTATAGGAACATATCCTATATAAAAGGAGTCAAACTCCTATCAATCTGATGGTCTTTAGTATATCTCTGCAGTCTTCAAGGAGATGAAAAGGAAACTTGGAATCGTTTTGGACAGATGGGCATATCTTCAACTAAAAATAGAATCCCTTTGAGCCTTTGCTCCATAGTATTTGCCTCAAAATCTGGGGGATAGGATGATTTATATCCATTTAAATATTGATGTTGATTTAAAACCTTCTTCGAATGAACTGAAAACAGAAAGATTTGATCTGAGCAAAATTATTAACATTATGCCTGTGTCTGCGCTTTCGGCAGCTTACAGGTATGAAACAAAGTGGGATTAGTTGCCGAAAGATCTGCTTTCAGCAGCTAACAGTGCCTTTTAGAATCCGCCTAAGCTGTCGAAAGTGAAGGTCTTCAAAAACTGTAAAAAATAATTTTCATTCTGTTCTTGCCTCTTATTTCTAGCTTCAAGCAAGAAGAAAACTCCATCTTCCATGGCTTCTTGTTTGTATTGAGATTCTATGCTCTGTCTTTATTTTCTTTGAGTTTTAAAGAAAAATCTTTAACATCTAATCCTTCTAGGATATTCCCAAATTTTCATTATGTCCCTTTGTGTTGTATGGATTAGAGTAGACAACCATCTACTTATTGCGCTTACTCTTTTTTTCCAAATAACTGACTTACGCTTTCAGGAGTTAATTTTTGATCAATAGCCTTTAATCTCCTTCATATGAAGTCGATCAAATTGACTAAACTTGCGATGGTTGGGAAGGTAAAAGAAATAAAAATCCTGTGTGTTCTTTGAAATGATCTTTCATTGAATACAGTTTAGATTCCTTTCTATTTTCAGGACATATGGTTCCATGTAGTTGGCCATGGAAAACACTGAGAACAGATCCACTTATTCAAGATTGATTGTGTTTTAACTAGATATGGTAGTCGGCCTTTAAAACCCGATATCTACCAATATGTTTCATGGCCACATGTATCCACCCACCAGGGGCTACGCAGAGATCCAGAAGGGACCTAGCCGAAAAGAAAAACCTGAACTTTGTATCTAGTTGGATTATTTTGAACACTGCTCTGGAATTGTAACATTTCTCTTAATCTACAGTGATATATCATTTGGCACATTCACCTACGCATAAAGCTTCCAACCACATCAATCTGAACTTTCCATTTGACATCTATAATCTCAGCTCTGGGCACCTGGATCATTGATAGCGTATCTGGCAGAAAGGTTTTCAGTCGGTGTACAAAACAAAGAAGAAGTTCATCGTTTATATTTGATGTGTCGACTTGTTTGTTGACTTGGGGATTAAATCATAGCTTAACTCGGGGCTTGAGTTTGTATAATAATGTGGCATGTGGACATGAATCATGAGTTGGCATGTTGAGTGATTTGGTCGATAAGCTTAATTCATGGAATGGATTTTAAAACAAACCATCAGACCCAATAGGCTTAGACTTAGATATAAGGAGATTTTTAGTATATTGATAGCTTAGGCTTGTGATTTGAGATTAGAGACTCTAGACTTAGGACAGTGGCTAGATGAAATAGATTAGGGCTAATAAATTTATTCATATTGCAGGTCAAGAGGAGAAAGTCAAAGGATGTTGGGCAAAAGCAATCACCGGGAGATTGATGAAGAACCTGGAGGTCAATACATTAACCAAAAAAAAACTGAGAAAAGAGCGTAATAAGTAAAAGTGATGAAAACACTCTCAAAATTACCATTGTATTTTTTATCGCTAACAGAAGGCTTCTCCTAAATATGTTTGTTGGAAAATATGGCTTGTTAGAAATAGAGTTATCTTCAAAAATCAACGTCCCTTGCCAATATCTATGGCAGCGCAATCCATGGGGTTAATGGTGGAATGTTTCAATTCAAAAATAATCTGGATGGATGAACAACAAACCTTGGATCAAGCTAAAGAAGCTTGGATGTCATGACTTAATATAAATTTTAAAATTCGGGTCAAGGTTCATCAAAGCTCAGGTTGGAAGTGGCATTCCTCTTCATTGGAATTTCAGTCTTGGTTGTCTTCTCAATCTAGTTATACGTTGTGTTTTGATGGAGCATCAAAAGGAAATCCAGGGAGGTGGGTGTGGGAGGGGTACTTTATGGCCCTAGAGGAAACCGTGAAGTGAACTATTATTGAAATATCGACATCGCCTCCAATAACAAGTTTGAAGCATATGAGGTATATCAAGGGGTTCAATTGGCAAAGCAAAGGAAAATCTATGAATTGAACATTGTTGGAGATTCCAAAAACACAATTAGATACTTCGTGTTAGGCTCCTCCCCGAAAGACACAAGATTAAAAAACATGATTGAGCGTATAAGGAACTCCTTGCTTGGTCTCAAGATCCAATTCGATCATATCTATTGTCATCATAACTCATAAGTGGATGCATTGGTTAACAAAGTCATTGGTTTGTCCCCTGGTCTTATGAGGTTCAAAGGAGTAGAGCATATAGTTAACCCCCCATGGCTATGATGTTGCACATGGTTAGGGCCCACCTTGGACACATGGAATGTTCCTTTCTTCTGTATGGTGGTAGCATGTATATGTTATTATATGGTCACGTCAGGAAGTTCATTCACTGGAGAGTATTAATGAAATATAGTGGGATATCAATGCTAGCTCATGGTTTTTATCGCCGCAATTAGAAGATGGTACGCCCCTAGCCTATTTCCATTCCCAAATCGTTGGATCCAACTCTGGTGAGGGGTATTGCAATTATGGGAGTTTTTGGAACATAAAGGAAAGTATAGTTTCAAAGGACAAATTTGGGAGGGAACGTCAACAAAATTATGATTTCGCATGTTCACCTTGTGGGACGTTATCAAGATATGGATTCGAAGGTACAAATTTATTGTATAACTCATTCAAGGATTTATTATTTTTCTATTAATGAAGGAGGTGAAGTTTCATTGGGTACTTTGTGTCTTGGCTTTATGGAGGTTAGATTGGGGGCTTGTTTGGTGAAATATGTCTTTGGCTTGACTCTGTTGGGAAATCGGTTCTTGGTAGCTCTCTTGGTTCAACTCATTTTTCTGAAGGTTGATCATGCTTTAGGTGTTTTTTTTCTCCCCAAACTGGTGACTATTTATGATAAATCCTTGAATGAAGGAAGTGGGACTTTCTTGGAATCTATTCAAAGAGAACTTGCACTCTCATTTTTAGGTGTTATGTGTGCTCATTTGCTGGCCAATTTGGGAAATTGGAACAATATGGATCCAGATACCAGTGGTTGGAAGGTCATGGGGGATGTGGAGGTAACTGAGTTTGAGGAGAGACAATGACTAGTCATTCGAGTCAATTCCCTCACTTCAACTCTTACATTTGCTTTGGACACTTTGGTTCAGCATAGAACAATGATTTGCGAGCTACAGGATGAATTGGACACTTTGAGAAGTCAACATGAATCATTGAAGCATCATTTGGCAAAGAGGGATGCAGCTTTTGGTATTTCTCTCCCTGGTGAGACAATATATGGTATGGAAATTTCGGAGATGACACACGTTCCAGAATTAAATGTTCCAGCTAAGCCTGTTGAGGACATGGACAAGTTAGACAATGAAAATGGACACAATTAAGCTTCAATATTTTGGGTATGTTATGTTTTTCAGTTTGTATAAAACAATATCTTTTACCAAATATATGTAGTTCATATATTAGTAGTTTTAGATTATGGATATGGCATAGTATAAGGACTGAATTTTGGTTGTTAAAAGCTTTGCCAGAGCTAGAATTTTTCTATGACATGTACTAATTGGTTTTGACCATGCCCTTTTAATGAATAAAATCCACCAGATTATGTGAAAAAAAATTGACAAAGGATTCTATACTTTTAGATAAATATGGATCATTAAAATTTTCCTTAATTCTCACTAGACTCTACAAAAAGAGTCCTTTATAATTTCCATGTCCTTCCTATATTGACACTTATTTCAAGGAGAATGAAAAAAATATATTAATATAAGTTTATATGATTATAAAACTAAAGGATGGAGTGGAATAGGTGAAGGTCATGATATTTGCACTAGTTAAGGTGGGGAATGCCATGATAGCTGCATGGATGGGTAGTTCATCTGGTTAGCATATTGCATCTGATTGAAGGGGGGGTAACTCATTTGATTATAAGCAGAATAATTATTCCAACGATTAAATGGCATGTTAGAGTT
>JZKD02S1845724.1:445123-510745 GCA_000966675.3 Picea glauca | reverse complement strand
TGGTTTGGATGTTGAATGTGTTACAGTTTTTCCTCTGGAATTATTTCAATAATTTTAAGACCTGTAACCTTCTGTTCCTTAATATCTTCTTTTGTTAGAAAACCTACGTTCCTTTATTTATTGTAATAGAAATATAAGATTCTTTCCAAATTAAAGCCTTATATTTCTCTGTGTTATTGTTTACAATTTCATAATTGTTACTGAACCAGGAAACAGCCTTACTTGTGTCTTCATTTTCTGTTTTAAGTTTTAAAGTTGTTTTATCAATATCTTACCTGAAAGTCTGAAGTAACAAATTTATTAAAAACCCTTTTATAAAATTATAAAAAAATCAATCACCCATGACAGTCCCAAACGGGAGACAACCAAACATAGAACCTGGTTTACAAGGTCAAACCAGTATTGCATTGAACCTATTTAACACTATCTTACAAACTGCAACAAATAGAACCGAGTTAGAGCGATCGTGGGCAGTGATTGAATGCGATATAACTATCCAGGAACAAAGAGAAGAAAGACAGAGACAGTTGAGAAACCGACCCTGATCTAGTTTTCTTTGTTTCATTATTTTAAAGTATTATCATATTTGGATGCCTAGATGGTGTGTTTTATAGCCTTAAAACACAAACTCTGGAACAACAAATGGTATGATGTGTACTCAAAACCCAACATTTTCAACATTTTCTTTGCCTCTGCGAAACTATCAAGAAAGCAATTATGACTCGGAAGTACCTTATTTTTTAATAACCTGCAATTAGTGGGCAATAGAAATTTAAACTAGCATTGAGCATGAATAAAATCAACCCTTTTCTTCCTTCATTATGTGACAATATTCCTTAAAAATTTAGCAGAATTATGGTTAGTTACCTCAAAAGGGTCGTGAAACACGTGTTTGACATACCATACATTGCTTTCAAGTCGTACAGTAACATTGTTATCCCTAGCTGGTTAGACCTTGCAGACTCCTGTACTATACAAAATAGAGGGGTGGTGGAAGCATATTTTAGGTTTTCATAGAAGGTATCTATGACATCAGCATTGTTATCCCCATTTTGTGGGATAACTAAGGAGATGATGTCTCGATGCCCTCAGATTTCAAAGATGGAGTACCAAGAGATAGCTTGACCATCAGTGTCCACTTGCATAGATGGAGAACCACCTCACAACCATAGCTCCAAGTTGATCATAACGACATCCACCACATCAGTCGGCCTCTTGGAGACATTGGGCCTTGCTCCATGAGGTACAAGTCAGGTATTATGGTGAGTGTCATTTCAATATTTGAGGCATTGGAATTTGTTACATCTATTACTGCTTTTGACTATGTAACAATTGCTTGGAAATTATGTTAGTTTCCCTGTTTCACCTTGGTGGTTGAAATTTCTCCCTAGTAAGTGGGTCACCCTTAGGAATAGGTATGCTAATAGGAGGTCCTTTGGACAAGTCATCATGCCATTCCCGACCATACTTGCCACTTTCCATACTTCTTCCTTTAATCTCCTCAAATTTTTGGTTTTTCGAGTGTACTGACCCAAGAAGGGGTTGCTCCTCACTTCATGGGAAGAAGGTCCAGAAGGCCCAGAGGATTGTGGATGGAAAAATATAAAATATTGATTATGAACCTTCCATATGCTCACCCAAAGAGGTCTTGAGAGTCATGAAAACATTCTCCCAAAAATCAAAGACATGCAAAAGAAAAATAACATTATATAAATTTCCCCACTTGTTGAGGTGTGTACACTCGTGTGGTGTCCCTTTATTTCCTTGCATATGGCACTCTTTGTACATCTATATTAAAGTGGTCTTAATGTACTACCTCTCAATCTAATCGATTCACCAATAGGGAGTACCCAAGGTTTTGGACTATTAATTAATTAATGGAAATGAATGGGATTGGAAAAAGGATGCATTAAAAACGAAGGTGCAACAAACACTCTACAAAGCCACCCATAAGTGAGACACTAAAACCCCTTATATGTCAGGAACCCCATGCCCAAAATTCTTCCCATCATCCATAACACATCATATGCATGACTTAGAAAGAGATCCCCTCGGGAAACACACCTAAACTTGAGGGATGATTCACCCATAGGTCATTTGGATGTACATGCTTAAATGGTTCTTTTATTGATTTGATTTACTCATCATGATGCTTTGACTTGAGATCCTTGGAGGGTATATCCATTTCTCTTTATAGGACCTAGTTGGTGGACAGTTTTGGAGGAACAATCATAGCTTGAGCTTCCATGGGGATTGAATCCCACAGGTTGGATGCCAAGGGCCCACATGTTGGATCACGATGACTTTCCTTTGGATGTCTAGAGGACACCTTGAAGGACCTTTCATATCCCTCACATGCCAAACAATTTGGTTGGAGAGGACAAAACGTCACCTTTGAGGATTTGACGTCATCATTGAAGCTAGGTTTTTGGTGGTGAAGTTGTTATTTGTTGACACTTGGCATGACTTGGTGGGAGGAGGCTATAACGCATGAGAGGGAGGCTCTATGATCCCCAATAAATTCAACTTACTGTGCCAACAACTTGCTTAAAGGGTCAAAACATCACCCTTAGAGTGTGACATCATGTTTTAGGGTTTTCTTTCATGTGCAAAAGTAAAAATTTAATAATATTATTTGTGTAAAGGGGAAAAATAAGGGTTGTTTCCCCCTTATTTCATGTTTACCCTAACTTATGTGGACAAACTATGTTTAAGACTTTTTGTATAAATAGAGATTATTTGAATCTCATTTCATATTATAACTCTCCCATTGTGAGAAGTACATGGCTGAAATTTTCTATAATTGAGGATTATTGGCATTTATCTCTTGTGCAAATGATTTTTGTTGTTATCTCTTGGTGATTGGATGAGATAAGGTGGTGTGCACCTCTTGGAGGCTTGATTTCTTGTTATTGGATGGTAATTTGCTTGGTGAACTAGGGTTTGATCTCTCTTTTTCTCGGAATTGGTAAGGAAAAGTCTTCATTTGTTAGTTATGTCTTGCTCTTTATTGGTTATTGTTGGTTGAAACCCTAGGAGGAGTATGTTGGATACACCCTCCAATAAGATTCATCTAATTTGTTAATTTTACAAGTCATTTTGCAAGGGTTTCTAGGAGAAATATGAGTGTGTATACCCTCCTAGATTTTACCCTGGTTTGATTAACATACCCTAGGGATTAAGAGGATTTACACCCCTAGGGATATTGTTGATCCAACTTGTGTTTAAATACCCCATTCACCCAAATATTAAAGGCACTAACCTGATTTTTGCATTGGATATATAAAATACTTGCCTCAGTAAACGTGAAAAGTCATTCTTTTGAGATTGTCTAATTTGGATTCAATTATATGTTTTATATGCTTGGTTGAGCCACTAGGGTGTCTCAATTTTCTAAGTATTTATTTATGTTGTTACAAAAATTCATCTACATCCATTAGGGCTGAAAAAACCCTAATACATTTTCATTAATAACTCATTACTCAACCGTTGAAAGTTGCTAAAACTTTGCCACATTAATCTACTAAGGCTAGAGAACTTTTTGGGTGGATTGTTGGCAAGTTTTGACGGTTAATTTATTTGTTGTAATAACTTGTTTGTTACAGCCATAAGGCTCATAATTATTTCTGCAGAACTTGTTTACAACAACCTTACATTGTTGCTAAAGTTTTATGCTATCTTCTTGAGCTAAACTAGTCAATTTGCTAGCTTGTCTCTTGTACTTTTCACTAAGATTTGAGCAACTTTATTTTGCAGATGTCATTATAATTTTGTTTTTGATATACATCATTGTTTATTTCTTCAATTAGGGACAAAAATCTTAAATTTCTTTTCCACCTAACATTATACGCATATACTTGGCTTGTTCTTATGCCTCGGGAAGGTACATCACTCTTTACAGGTACTCTTATTTCTTGGAAACTTTTGGCTACCACCAAGACTATTTATCAAGACTTTACATGCTTAGTATCTTGACCTATAGGGGATACACTTCCATCATTCCATTTTACATCTCATTTTCCCTTAGGTTCACTAGGATTCCCCCCTTGAGATGATCCTTTCATCTGTAAAGTGACAGGAATACCTTCCTAAGGTTATAGTAGGTAGGTGTTCTCTAATTTGTTGCCATTTGGTGGTTGGGTTGGGATTTTCCCAACCTACAACTTGTGAGATAACATTTTGATGCCCTTTCCGGGGAGGATTTTGAATCCTCTTCTGAACCCTAATGACACTTTGGCAAGCTATCCCAGATCCTCTTCCCTAGCTTTCCTAGTATCTCCACCTAAACGACATTCCCTTTTAACTTTTGATAAGATTTTCCTAAAGCTCATCTAGTGACTCCAATATGGGACATACCTAAAAGAGGCATTACCCAACCTCCAAAAACACTTCCAGACGTCGTAAGCCTTCACCCAAAGGGCCTACTCCTCCATCGTCTCCTACTTCTCATGATTTTCCATCTACTTCTCTTGGTCCTCCATCCTCACCTACTACCTCCACACCTCCACTCCCATCCATTCCCACCTCGCAAAGTGCTACATGGATCATGTGGGCCAAAGATGCATACAAACCTTTGGACATGACAAAGATCCCTGGATATCCTCACAAAATCCCAAAGGACTTCAAGGAGTGGCTCCCTATCTTTTTAGGAGAATATCTTATTACAATTTAAGATCACTTAAATGCTTTCCTCCGTGCTCTAAAACCTTATGACCAACATGAAAATGTTTGCATGAGACTCTTCTCTTACACTCTTGTCGGAAAGGCTAAGGAATGGTATGATAGTATTCTCCTAGCAACAATCACAGATCAGGATCTCTTTTAAGAACATTTTACCAAAAGATTTGGAAAGAACAAAGATTACTAGTCCCTTTACGATCAACTCTATAAATACAAGACAAATTCATGACAAAGTATAAGGGCTTTCAATGATAGGTTCAATACCCTCGTAAGGAGTTTTCCTCAATATTTCAAACCTTCCCAAGCTACTATCCTCAAGTCTTACATGTCAACCATGAAATACCCATGTGGAGTTTTAATTGGAAGGGGATGCCCTACAACTTTTTTTGAAGCTCAAGAAAGGGTGTGTGAGATAGAAGAGAACATAACCATGTCTCTCGTGCGAGAGGAATATTGTCTTGAAGACACCTTTCAGATTAATCAAATTGATGACTTTGTCTTACCATATCGTCCCAGTGATATCAGGACATACCTATAGAAAGAATGAGAGGAGGTCACTAAAAGGGTCACTCATCGCATGATGAGTCTATTCGGTAAAGAAAAGGAACCAACATCAAAAAATACACCTCGCCCAACAAATGAAGTTTTGAAGGTTGAAAGGAAACTAGCAACAAAGTAGGCTATAGAAATGTTTTTGCAACATATTTGACAAGTCTTGACAAAGCCACACAAAGAGAAAGAAATTAGTATCATCAAATGTGAGGAGAACGCTCTTTCCCTAAAAAATACCAAAAAGGAAGCTTTTGTGAATCACGTCAGCATAACCCATCAAGTTCTAGATGATTTGATTGACAACAGTTCCATTTTGGCAAACTCCTTTTTCCTAGATGAGGAAAAGAAGGAGGGATCTTGGAGCTTATATTTCGATGGTGTGCACTCAAGTGCAGGCTCTGGTGCAGGGAGAGTCTTGATATCACCAGACAACGAGACTACCCTTTTCTTATACAATATTGAGTTCAAATGTACAAACAACACCGTCGAGTACGAAGCCCTTATCTTGGGCGTGAATCTTTCCATTGATATGAACATCAAGTCCCTACACATGAGAGGGGACTCTGACTTAATCATTTTGCAAGTTAACAAGAAATTCACTACTAAAAAACCAAGGTTGAAATAGTACAAAGATGTCATTTGTGATGCCATGAAGAAGTTTGAAAACTTTTCGATTGAAGCCATCCCTAGGGAAGAGAATCATTTGGCAGACAACCTTGTTGTTTCCACTTCCACCCTACAACTTTTCAAGGAAATCGGTCTTTATAAGGTGGAAGTAAATTACAGGCCCCTCACTACCTGATAAATTGGAACATCGGTAGGCTTTGGATAATGAAATCTTGTTTCTTCATTTTCTCCAAAATGAAGATGAATTCTTGGAAGCCTAGATAAACCTATTGGCGGAAAAGGTAAATATTGATATCATTGATTTAGTTGGCATACCCTTACCTAAAGGTATCGTCCTCTTAGAAAAAAAAATTGATCGAAAGCCATCAAGAAAAATCAATGATGATATCATTGAATTCAATATTGGGACCGAGGAATCCCCAAAGATGATCAAGTTTGGAAAAGGAACAACATCTTATGAAAGAGAGAAGTCGATTTCCCTCATAAGATAACTTAAGGATTTCTTCGCTTGGCCTTACAAATATCTGAAGGCTTACTGAGAAGATGGAATACAACATGTTATTCCCCTTATATATGGCATGTAACCCTTCAGACAGAAACTCAGGAAGATGAACCCAAAGGTTTCCCCACATGTCCAAAAGGAGTTGCAAAAGATGGTTGAGGAAGGAATAATTGAGCCTATCATATATTCGTCTTGGGTGTCTAATCTAGTCATTGTAAGGAAAAAGACTGGCGAGATTAGGATATGCGTTGATTTCATAAATTTAAACCAGGATTCACTTAAGGAAAATTATCCTCTACCAAAAATGGAGTATCTCTTGCAAAGGGTCACCGGAGTAGAAATGATGTCCATGCTTGATGGTTTCTCAGGATATAATCATGTACTGGTAAATGGACAACCAACTAACAACTTATTTAACCACCCCTTGGGGAACTTATAAGTATTTGAGAATTCCCTTTGGACTAACCAATGCGGGGGCTACCTTCCAGCGTGCCATGGATTATGATTTTAGGGATATGATCGGGAAACTTATATAGATCTATCAAGATGATTTGACTACTATCTCCAAAAAGAGGGAACAACACGTCCAACACTTAAGAACTATTTTCCAGAGATGGAGGGAGTATGAAATTTCTCTCAACCCTAAGAAATCATTTTTTGGTGTTGGAAAAGGAAAGTTGTTGGGTCACATCATTTCTAAAGATGGAATCACAATAGACCATTCTAGGGTTGAAGACATCAAGAATATCCATCTCCCTAAAGACAAGAAAGCCTTGCAAAATGTCTTTGGCCAAATTAACTTTGTAAGGAGGTTCATTCTGAACTTTGTCGATATTTCTAAACCCCTTAATATATTGTTAAAGAAGGATGCCCATTTATAATGGTATAATTAAGGTAAACTATTCTTCCAACGTATCAAGGAAGAAATAATTGGTGCACCAGTCCTGGTCAGTCCAAATTTTGTGAAGGACTTCATCATATTTTATTTCTCATCGAAGGACACCATTGCAGGAGTTTTGTTATAGAAAAATGATCAAGGGGATGAACAACTGATTTCTTTCATGACCAAGAATCTTAGAGACTTAGAGTTGAATTACACCATTACAGAAAAACAAGCTTATGCTCTAGTCAAGTCTCTCAAACATTTTCGAACTTATGTGGGGTACAATAAAATCAAAGCCTTCATCCCCTACCTCATTGTAAAGGACGTTTTATCACAACAAGATTGCCTTGGAACAAGGGGAAGGTGGGTTTCACAGATATAGGAATACAATTTGGAGATCAAACCATCCAAGATAATTAAAGGGAAATGATTGGCCAAGATGATGACAGAAATCAATCAAGAGGCCATCAAGGTAGAAGAGAAGGAACAAATCAACATTATCGTAAGTGAAATCGAGAACAATGAGTGGTATTCAGATTTCATTTATTACTTGAAGAACCTCACTTGCCCTGATCATTTGGTAGAACATAATAGGATATCCCTAAGGCTCAAATATATGAAGTATTTCCTAACAGAGGATGATCTCGGGTGGAGAAACCATGATGGGGTGATCCTGAGGTGTGTGAATAAGGAAGAAGCTGACAAGTTGATGGCCGACCTTCATTCATAGAATTGTGGAGGCCATTTTGTAGCATGCACCACTGCCCATAATATTTTAAGGGCAGGATATTATTGGCCCACTGTTTTCTCCGACACGCATCGATACGTTAGATCTTTTCAACCATGCCAATGATTTACTCACAAGAAATGCCTCACTGCCCTTCCCCTTAAGCCAATCGTCATAGAAGAATCCTTTCAACAATGGGGATTGGATTTCATTGGTGATTTCAAGGACAACTCTAGTAATGGGTATCGATGGGTTTTGACCGCCAATGACTACTTCACCAGATGGGTGGAAGTTGTCCCAACAAAGAAAGCAACAAAAGAGGTTGTGGTGAAGTTCCTTGAGGAAACGATTATCACTAGATTCATTGTTCCTACCAAAATAACCACGGATAACGCCAAAGATTTTAGCTAGATGTAACTCAATGATTTTTTCTTTAAGTATGGGATCATTTTATCACACTCCTCAAATTATTATCCTCAAGGAAACGGATTAGCAAAATCCAACAACAAAAACATCATATGAAGAAAACTGTTGGGGAAAAAAAGAAAAGTTGGGATAGAAAAATTAAGTATGTATTGTGGGAAGATAGCACAACTACTAGTACCTCCACTGGAAAAACCCCTTTTGAATTAGTCTTTGGGTTAGAAACACGCTTACTTATAAACCTACAGATTCTAGTGCTACAAATAGCCCAAAAATTTGTTACAGTTAAAGAAGCATTGTAGGGGCGAATCGATCAACTCATGGAATTGGATGAAACTCAAAGAATGGCCTTTGATAAAATGGAAAAGAATCAAGAAAAGGTGAAAGGGACTTTTGATCGGAAGGAGAGGAAAAGAGATTTCAAGAAAGGGGACTGGGTATTAATGTGGGACAAGAGGAGAGAAAAACCTGGAATGCATCAAAAGTTTGACAATGTTTGGTTGGGGACCTACAAAATAGAGGAAATATTTGGGCCAACCTCTTTTTACTTATCCACGACAGTAGGGAGGAAGATGCCACTACCAGTGAATGGATCTCTCCTCAAACATTATTACCAAGGTAACACTGACTTATTCAGTGCCCTAGCCCGGGTAAGTAGGTAGGTCATCTTCTTTCCTTTCATTTGCATCTTGATTGCTCGCGTTATTTTTTATGCATTTCATTTTTCATTTTTCTCTACTTGCATATTGATTTCATGATTAATTTAAAATTTTGAAAAATGCTAAAATTTTCTTTTTTAGATTAGTTTAATTTTTGGTTTTGATGTATATGGACGAAGGATGATAGAACCACCCTCGATTTTACAATTTTTTGTTTCAGTGGAGGCACAAGTCTACCCGGAGATACTATGGTTATCATGCACTTTACGATGAGCACATGTCCCCAAGTAGGAGCTAGATGTTATCCCCATTTTGCGGGATAACTAAGGAGATTATGTCTAGAGGCCTTCAGGTTGCATACATGGAGTACCAAGAGACAACTTGACCAGCAATGTCCACTTGCACAAATGGAGACCCACCTCACCACCACAACTCCAGGTTGATCATGATGACATCCACCACATCAGCTGGCCTCCGGAAGACATTGGTTCTTGCTCCATGAGGTACAAGTTAGGTATTATGTTGAGTGTCATTTCAATATTTGAGGCATTTGAGTCTGTTACATCTATTACTTCTTTTGACTATGTGACATTTTCTTGGACATTATGATATTTTCCATGTTTCACCTTGGTGGTTGACATTGTTCCCTAGTAAGTTGGTCAACCTTATTGATAGGTATGTTACTGGGAGGTCCTTTGGAAAATTCATCATGCCATTCCCAACCATACTTTCCAATTTCCATACTTCATCCCCTTGTTTCCTCACCTTTTGGGTTTTTGGAGTGTATTGACCCAAGAAGGGGTTCTCCCTTGCTTCATAGGAGGAAGGGGTTGAAGGCCCAGAGGCCTTTGGATGGAAAAAGATAAAATCATGATTATGAAACTTCTAGATTCTCTCCCAAATAGGTCTTGAGATCAATGGAAAGATTCTCCTAGAAATCAAAGACCTGCAAAAGAAAAATAACATTATATAAATGTCCCCACTTGTTGAGGTGTGTACACTCATGCGGTGTCCCTTTATTTCCTTGCATATGGCACTCTGTGTACCTCTATATTCAGGTGGCCTTGTTGTACTTCCCCCTAAGCTAATCGATTCAACAGTAGGGAGTACCCAATATTTTGGACTACTAATTAATTAATAGCAATGAATGGGCTTGGAAAAAGGATGCATTGAAAACAAAGGTGCATCACACGCTCTACAAAGGCACCCATAAGTGAGACACTAAAACCCCTTGTATGGCATGAACCCCATGCCCAAAATTCTTCCCCTCATCCATAACACATCATCCACATGACTTATAAGGAGGTTCCCTCAGGAAACACCCCTAAACTTGCGGGACAATTCACCCAATAGGTCATTTTGTCAACCCTCCCATACTCAAACTTGGTAAATTGCATAGGGTATTTGAGCATTGGTTTATTTTGATGAGGTAGTTTGGATGTACATGCTTAGAAGAATCTTTATTGATTTTATTTTCTCATCATGATAGTTTTACTTAAGATCCTTGGAGGGTGTATCCATTTGTCTTTGCAAGACCCAACTGGTGGACAATTTTGGAGCAACAAACCTAGCTTGGGCTTCCATGGGGCTTAAATCGCAATGGTTGGATGCCAAGGGTCCACATGTTAGATCATGATGACTTGCCTTTGGAGGCCTAGAGGACAGCTTGGAGGACCTTTCCTATCCCTCACATTCCAAACAATTTGCTTGGAGAGGCCAAAACGTCACCTTTGAGGAGTGGATGTCATCATTGAGGCTAAGGTTTTGGTGTTGAAGTTTATATTTGTTGACACTTTGCATGACTTGATGGGAGGAGTCTATATCACATGAAAGGGAGGCTCTATGAGCCCCAACGACTTCAACTTACTCATCCAATGACTTGCTTAAAGGGTCAAAACGTCACCCTTAGAGGGTGACGTCGTGTTTTAGGGTTTCTTTCATGTGCAAAAGTAAAAATTTAATAATATTACTTGTGTAAAGGGGAAAAATAAGGGTTGTTTCCCCCTTATTTTGTGTTTACCCTAACTTATGTGTACAAACTATGTTTAAGACTTTTTGTATAAATAGATATCATTTGACTCTCATTTATATTGGACACACCTACCACACTTAGAGGGGGGGTGAATGAGTGCGGGGCTCTTTTTCAAAAACTAAACTTCCCTCTTACACAAATCTCATTAGTTAATATTCATCATTTACTCATTACTCATTGTTTTCATTGATAACCAGTTAGATGTGAACATATATTAGAAACATATATCATCAATAAGTCATCACCACAAGGAACACAAAGAACACAAGATGTATGTACAATTTTATTTTTATTACGGACTACAATCCTTGGGGTTTATCAACAACAACTTAATAGAGTACAACTCTACAAGAGCACCAGCTCTATATGCCAGACTCAGCTTACATCCTCAACACCAACTGAGATGAGGCAACCATCCTCCATAAATATCAATCTGTCACAGGTACGCAACCTGTCAGTAGTGTAGCCTGCATGTGTACACGCCCTGGCTCACTACATCTCGCATATGTACGTGTCCAGTCTACAATGCAACATGCATATACTTTTGAGCAACTAGGGTTTTGCTTTGCTTCACATACTCAAATCCTCTACAACCTGCAATCACATTTTCCTCTGTCTCTCACTGTCCAAACTGACCCACAGCCAGTCACAACACATCCAATCTCTCCAATGGTCTACTCATGCTCCACAACCAATCAATATGAATGCTAACTCAATCATGTATAATCAACTAGTATACCATAGCAATAATATCACCATTGAATCACAAGAGTACTGCTCACTCCATCAGCTAGCTTAAATCACATCATAGCATCCATACCAAGAATGACCTAAGCATTCACAACACAACAAGCAATAGTATCCATCAAGACAATAATGTAACACCATGTCAAAGTCTCAGTGATAGATCTGAGTCCATAGAATGCAGATCTGGAACCTTCTTTAGTCTTCAACAGCTAGTCATCAGCTCAAACACAAATCTCCATGATTTTATCCACTATACATGCCTTGTCCTTATACAGCCCGCGTGTGTGCATGCCCTGGTCCATCACAGCCTGCGTATACCTCAGAAAATAAGGTTTCTGAAGCTCTGATACTTTTTCTATCAAGATCCCGGACATTTTCGAAACTTTGATGTGTCCATGAGATCCTCCTCATGCTCTCTTTCTCAGAATAGATCTTCAATCATGCTCAAGAAATGCACACAAAAGATACACAATAAATACTCCCAAAATGTTCTTCCAAAAATGTACTTTTCACAAGAGACCCTAGCCTCTTATTTATACTCTTCATCTTCTAGATCACTTAACCCACTTCTAGGTCACTTAACCCATTTCTAGGTCACTTAACCTATTTTCCTCATTTTAGGGTTAACCACTTTCCTTAAATAGAAAGTTCTCCATTACTTTATCATTTAAATATTCCTCCTCGATTTTGTCACCTTACTTTAATATTTAAATAATCCTTATTGATTTTGTCACTTCACTTTATCATTTAAATAATAATTTCTTCTTCTCAAACACTTTGACTTCTTTGACCTTATGGGGCTTCAAGCCATCATATGGGGGTCCTTCAATTTCGTAATGCCATAACTCTCAAACCATGAGGAGTTATGTGACGTTCCACATACCACCGGAAATGGCATGACAAGCACTATCTATCTAGGATAGTTTCACCAACAAAATCATTGTTCTTCATCTCATTATTCCACATACAATCATGGTTTCTCTCAACCACAACTCAATCGCAAAGCATCTTCCCAGGAGGGATTTCACCATAAGGGGGCCACTTTGGAGTTCATCCATTTGTACTTCTTATCAACCATGACAAGAAAATAATGAGTCATCTTTACATAAAACAAACTATGCATCGTATGAATCCATATTCATCATGTATCAATGACAACTCATTGATCCATGTTCATCTATGCATCATATCAATGATAACTTATTGATCCATCTTCATCAATTGGTTTCCACTTGACATCTATCATTCTCATCACGGAAAATACATATACATTGTTCATCAATCATCAATCAATCAAGCCTATCAATCAATCCATTGACTTCAATCAATCACTTAATCACTTGACATCAATCCTTTGACATCAATCAATCAAACAATTGGCATCAATGACAACATGATCCAACAATCTCCCCCTTTGGAATTGATGGAAATACCAACATCGATGTCAACACCAATCATTGATGTCAACATGTAGACAAGGCATTCTCTACATCAATAGTCATCAATCATATCAATATGACTATCTCTCCCCATTATGAAACATCAATCACATCAATGTGACCATCTCTCCCCCTTTGACATCAATGGAAAAGGGCCATTCTCCTCTTGGGGTTGCTCCCCCTGCTTGAATGCCTTTGATCTTCCTTTGAATAATCTCTCCCCTTTTGAAAAAAGGATATCACTTTGATGCAATGTTAAAGATACATTGCTCATACTCCCCCTGTGACCATCGCTCCCCCTGGAATTATGCCTATGTGCTTTTTCTTCAAATATAGGGCTCTTTTCTAGGTATGCATCTGATAAATATCTCCTCTTAGAATCATGCCTAAGAATGACTCCCCCTATGGGTATGTCTCCCCCTATCTGCAAGATGAGCAATATGATACCACATGACGATCCTTAGACCTACCTGTACATGCATCAAAATTATGCAATACCAAACATCATGAAGCAAATGATATGTCAATAATGAAATAGAGAATCATGAGAAAAATATCAACCAAGTACATCTTGTCCTAAAATGTACATCAATACCATACAATGTGCCATAAGATATCATCCATGGAATGTATCAACCATATTCCAGCATGTGCATCTACCAATTATGCCAACCATGTGCACCTACCAATTATGCCAACCATGTGCATCTACCAATATGCCAACCATGCCAACCATCTGCATCTACCAATATGCCTCCAAGTGTCATAACCATGTATCTCAAACAAATACAAATTTGTTGTGCTAATCAAGTAATACCAATGGTGTACTATCATCAAGCATATGACATCTATGAGTGTACCAAACATCCATATCAACATGTATCAGCACTTGTACCGAGCAAGTGTATCAACCATGCACCAATACCACAACATGATGAATTCTCATACATGTATGTCAAATCCTCCATAAAATATGTGCCAATCAAATTGCTAGTAGGTGCCTCTACCAATCATGCATCAACTATAGATCATCAATGATGTACAACATGATCACCTCATCAACTCACCAACTACATGTCCCAATATGTAGCCCATCCATATGCCAAATGCATGCATCAATTTTTCCAACAAGTAAGCTTCCAATAATATATCATAGGATATATCAATGAAACTCAAAATATGTACCATCCATGTATACCAACAGATCATCATCAATCCTCCATTCACTGCAACAAATACTAAGCATCCAACAATGCATGTACTAGTAGTATGCTTCAATAGATCAATGATATCTCAAGATATATCACATAACCAAGGTGTCATAACTTCATTGTCATAACCAGCATTGTTCTTCAACAGAAAATGCCTCAATTCATACTCATGGGTTAGTTCCATGCATCCAAGATGGACTTTCATTATTTTTGCCATCACATTACATAATAAAATATAGAATCATGAAAACCTGCTGCAAACAGTGTCAGAACCTGAAACAAATAATGTCAGACCCTGCAATAGAGTGTTATACCATCACATCAAGGTGCAACCCATGTGCATTGCCTTTTTTCCAAGGCTTTACCATATATATGCGGCCTGCTGCACAGACAGCTCGCGTATGTATGCAACCTATTCAAGGTCAGCCTATGTATGTACGCGACTGTTACCACTGTCACCCACGTACTCTTCAGTAGATGACACACTTGATCTTCCCTTCAGTCTTCCATTCTGTTATGGCTGCTCAGTATTCTTCACCCACTTCTGAAGGTGTCCTTGCTTCTCAGAACTTGAGCTCTAAGCATCCACCTTTTCAAATATGTCTCCCTTCCTTACTTCATTCCTTCTTCTAGCCATGGTATGTGAAGTCCTCATCATGGAATTTCTTCTTGTGTTCCAGCAATCCTGGGATTTGTGGCCAAATCCACTATAGATGTAGCATCTCATGGTGTTATAGTGAACAGCAATGTGTCCTACTTGATCACATCTCCAACATTTTATGTTGTTATAAAATCTTCCATTATGTCTCCTTTCATAAGATCTACATTCAAAAGATTTGTGACCATATCCATTACATGAATAACAATGCCCATGAAAAATACTTTCATTCCTTTGCTTTGGTGTCCCAAGGATAGCTTCATGATGTCTTTATTGCTTAGTTCTTTTGAAACTTTCCTTACCTTTGGATGGTTGACTTGTAATCTTTTCTTCATCCTTTATTTCATGCTTCTTTGAGGTGCTTGCTTCAGCATGTGTAGCTTCTCCCTTGTATCCAAGACCTGATTTATCATATGGTGATCTTTGACTTTCCAAGATCTCATTCAAGATTTGTGAGCTATTAAAGAATTTATTTGACTTCTCCACTTTCTTTCAAAGATCAACAATTTCAGCTTCTAACTTGCAACATGACTCTTCCTTTTCATTAATTTGATTTTTCAATAGTTCCTCTACCCTTTTGGCTTCTTCAATTTGGGTCTTGAGATGGACAATAGTTTCAAGACTTTTGCTAATCTCATCATCTACCATCATATCTTCTTTTTCATTCTTTAGTCCTGTGATCTCTTTTTCCTTTTCTTCTAATTTGGTCTTATTTCTCTCTTCTTGTTCTTTGAGCATTCCCTTTAACTTCAAGATGTGCCTTTGATTCCTCCTAAGAAACTTGTTAGTGTTATCCGAAAGACAGTTATAGTGTGTATAATAATGATCACTGCTATATCTATATAAACCCTCTTCAACTTCTTTTTGAAGTTCTAATAGACATTCTTCTATTCTTTCCATGGGATAACTACCATCAAACTTTACACAAACTCTTTCTATATCTTCTTCTTCACTTGAGAAGAATTCAACATCATCACATTTTGAATCATTGCAGTCAAGAGTCTTTGGAGATTATTTACCTTCATTTGAAATACTTTTGAGATCTACCTTTGTGCTATCTTCACTTGAAATGTTTTCAAGATCACATTTTGAAATAATACAATCAGGGGTTTTTGACGATTCTTTACCTTTGATCATCTTGATGGAGTGGTCTTTAATATATTCCTTCTCCTTCTTGCTTTGATATGTCTCCTCTAGCTTTAGCCATAGATCCTTGGTGGAATTGATTTGTCCCATGCTCTGTTTGATAGGGCTTCAGAGTCCACTAAGAATGGTCTTGAGAGCCAATGCATCATTCTTCTTTCCTTCCCTTTGAGCTGCAAAATTTGACCTGTTATTCAAAGGAATTGATCCACCAATGGCTTCCTTCCAAATAGTCGCTCCCATTTCCTTCAAATGTACTCTCATTTCTATTCTCCAAGTAGAATAGTTTTCCTCATCAAGGATTGGAACTTCATCATCCATTTGTGTGTCTATGGATCTCCTTCAAGCTTGTTAAGACTTGTAGTGAAGGCCCGCTCTGATACCAATTTTTGGACACACCTACCACACTTAGAGGGGCGGTGAATGAGTGTGGGGATATTTTTCAAAAACTAAACTTCCCTCTTACAAAAAAACCCTTTAGTTAATATTCAACATTTACTCATTATGCATTGTTGTCATTTATAACTAGTTAGATGTGAACATATATCAGCAACATATATCATCAATAAGTCATCACCACAAGGAACACAAACAACACAAGATGTATGTACAATTTTATTTTTATTACAGACTACAATCCTTGGGGTTTATCAGCAACAACTGAATAGAGTAAAACTCTACAAGAGCACCAACTCTATATGAAAGACTCAGCTTACATCCTCAGCACCAACTAAGATGAGGAAACCATCCTCCACAAATATCAATCTGTCACAGGTACGCGACCTGTCAGTAGTGTAGCCCATGTGTGTACGTGCCCTAGCTCACTACAGCCCACGTATGTACACGGCCAGTCTACAATGCAACATGCGTATACTTCTGAGCAACTATGGTTTTGCTTTGCTTCACATACTTAAATCCTTTGCAACCTACAATCACATTTTCCTCTGTCTCTCACTATCCAAACTGACCCACAGCCAGTCATAACACATCCAAGCTCTCCAATGGTGTACTCATGCTCCACAATTAATCAATATGAATACTAACTCAATCATGTATAATCAACTAGTATACCATAGCAATAATATCACCACTAAATCACAAGAGTACTGCTCACTCCATCAACCATCTTAAATCACATCATAATAGCCATACCAAGAATGCCCTAAGCATTCACAACACAACAAACAATAGTATCCATCAAGACAATAATGTAACCATACCAGAGTCTCAGTGACATATCTAAGTCCATAGAATACAGATCTGGAACCTGCTTCAGTCTTCAACAGCCAGTCATCAGCTCAAACACAAATCTCCATGATTTTATCCACTGTATGCACTCTGTCCTTATACAGCCTGTGTGTGTACGCGCCCTGGTCCATCATAGCGTGTGTATACCTCAGAAAATAGGGTTTTTGAAGCTCCAAGACTTTTGGTGTCAAGATCTCAGACATTTCGAAACTTTGGTGTGTCCATGAGATCCTCCTCATGCTCTCTTTCTCAGAATAGATCTTCAATCATGCTCAAGAAATGCACACAAAAGATACACAAGAAATACTCCCAAAATGTTCTTCCAAAAATGTACTTTTCACAAGAGACCCTAGCCTCTTATTTATACTCTTCATCTTCTAGATCACTTAACCCATTTCTAGGTCACTTAACCCATTTCTAGGTCACTTAACCTATTTTCCTCATTTTAGGGTTAACCACATTCCTTAAATAGAAAGTTCTCCATTACTTTATCATTTAAATATTCCTCCTCGATTTTGTCACCTTACTTTAATATTTAAATAATCCTTATTGATTTTGTCACTTCACTTTATCATTTAAATAATAATTTCTTCTTCTCAAACACTTTGACTTCTTTGACCTTATGGGGCTTCAAGCCATCATATGGGGGTCCTTCAACTTCGTAATGCCATAACTCTCAAACCATGAGGATTTATGTGGTGTTCCACATACCACCAGAAATGGCATGACAAGCACTATCTATATAGGATAGTTTCACCAACAAAATCATTGTTCTTCATCTCATTATTCCACATACAATCATGGGTTCTCTCAACCGCAAAGCGTCTTCCTGTGAGGGCTTTCACCATAAGGGGGCCACTTTGGAGTTCATCTATTTGTACTTCTTATCAACCATGACAAGAAAATAATGAGTCATATTTACATCAAACAAAATATGCATCATATGAATCCATATTCATCATGTATCAATGACAACTCATTGATCCAGCTTCATCTATGCATCATATCAATGATAAAATATTGATCCATCTTCATCGATTGGTTTCCACTTGACATCTATCATTGTCACCACAGACAATACATATACATTTTTCATCAATCATCAATCAATCAATCCTATCAATCAATCCATTGACATCAATCAATCACTTAATCACTTGACATCAATCCTTTGACATCAATCAATCAAACCATTGGCATCAATGACAACATCATCCAACAATTTCATATCATAACTCTCCCATTGTGAGAAGTACTTGGCTGAAATGTTTGGTATACCTGAGGATTATTGGTGTTTATCTCTTGTGCAAATTATTTTTTGTGTTATCTATTGTTGATTGGATGAGCTAAGGTGGTTCACACCTCTTGGAGGCTTGATTTCTTGCTATTGGATGGTAATTTGCTTGGTGAACTAGGGTTTGATCTCTCTCTTTTTCTTGGAATTGGTAAGGAAAAATTTGCATTTGTTAGTTATTTCTTTCTCTTTCTTGGTTATTGTTGGTTGAAGCCCTAGGAGGAGTATTTTTGATATGCCCTCCACTAACATTCATCTAACTTTTTAAGTTTACAAGTCATTTTTCCAGGGTTTCTAGGAGAAATACGAGTGTGTATACCCTCCTAAATTTTACCCTAGTTTTATTAACATACCCTGGGGAGTAAGAGGATTTACACCCCTAGGGATATTTTTTATACAACTTGTGTTTAAATACTCCATTCACCCAAATCTTAAAGGCACTAACCTGATTTTTTCATTGGAGATATAAAATACTTGCCTCAGTGAACGTGAAAAGTCATTTTTTTTAGATTGTCTAATTTGGATTCAATTCTATGCTTTATATGATTTGTTGAGCCACTAGGGAGTCTCAATTTGCTAAGTATTTCTTTCTTATGTTATAACATTTCATCTACATCCATTAGGGCTACAGAAACCATAATACATTTTCATTAATAACTCGCTACTCAACCATTGAAAGTTGTTGAAAGGTTGCCAAATTAATCTACTAAGGCTAGAGCAATTTTTGGGTGGATTGTTGGAAAGTTTTGATGGTTGATTTCTTTGATGTAATAAATTTTTTGTTACATCCGTAAGGCTGATAATTATTTCTGCAGAACTTGTTTACAACAACCTTACGTTTTTGCTAAAGTTTTATGTTATCTTCTTGAGATAAACTAGTCAATTTGCTAGCTTGTCTCTTGTACTTTTCACTAAGCTTTGAGAAATTTTATTTTACATCTGTCATTATCATTTCATTTTTGTTATACATCATTTTTTATTGCTGAAATTAGGAACAACAATCTTCACTTTCTTTTCCACCTAACATTATACGCATATACTCAGCTTGTTCTTGTGTCTCGAGTAGGTACATCACTCTTTACAGGTACTCTTATCTCTTTGCAACTTTTGGATACCAACCAAGACTCTTTCTCAAGTATTTCCATTCTTGGTGTCTTGACCTATAGGAGCTACACTTCCATTTTTCCATTTTATGTCTCATTTCCCCCTAGGGTCACAAGGATTCCCCCCTTGAGATGATCCTTTCATCTCTAAAGTGATGGGAATACCTACCTAAGGTGACAGCGGGTTGGTGTTGACTAAGTTGTCACTATTTTTGGTTGGGTCAGGATTTTCCCAACCTACAACTTGTGTGATAACAAGCGTCATCCCCTAGTTCATTTTGTCGGAATGCATCTAACAACATTCCCTCCATGGTCTAGGTATCCCACAAGAAATCATTCATACCAATCTCTATATAATTTCCTTCATCCCCACATGTGAAGAACTAGTGTTATTCTCGAGGTTTTGAATTAGTGACCCATGATGTAGTGGGAATTGAATAGGTGGTTGTTTCAACCATTCTCAATATGCTTCCTCTCCAAGATCTTTTCGTTTAGAAATAATCTCATGACTTGACATCATAGTGGGGTGTAATGGTAGATGGTAGATAGGTCACTCATCATCAGAAATTGATTGTAAAAATATTTAACATTACATTGATAATATTAGTAACATAATGCTTTTAATATGTTCAAACATTATACCAAACACTTATTAGAAGCATGGACAGTTTCTTCCCAATAATAAACATGAATCCAACCCCTTTATAAAAACAAATGTCGAATTAAGAAATCCATTTACATTAGTTCCATTGAAAATCCAAAAATACAATTACTCAAACATGTTTTTCTTACACACTACAGGGTTGTCTACATAAAAGAGAGATCAAATTCATGGTGTAATACCATTGACCCAAAATGGTTGTTGGAAGATGGAATGTTAGGATTAGTAGGGTAAAGAACCTATCCATTTTCATCAAACATCTTCTTGCGGTATCTTTCCCCTGATAAGAGCTTGTGGAATTTTAGGACCACAAGAATATCTTAAGCATCTAAACTCGATCATAAATCTTGATCCTGCAAAATTCAATGAACAATTATTAAACTGCACTTGCATACATAACATAAATTCAATGAGATAAATTAATTATCAATAAAATCTAGATGTACTGCAATCGAAGTGAGAGAACTTGAAGGAGTTCTAAAGATACGTAATGAGGCGACACTGGAATCTGAAGAATTGGCCATTTGATATTATAAGTCATTTTTCCTGCATTTGAACACAAAATTGTCATCTTTGGTAGCATAGAACAATCTAACTTCCAATAACTTTTATAACTTGAAAACACACTTAAAAAATCATTGTTTTTTTTCTACAATATTGTTGTCTTTTTCCGCCCAGTTATACAAGAAATGTCATTCTGGTTTACAAAATCCAAAACCATTAATTGATCCCTGAAAATATCCTCCTTGAACATAGAAAATGTGAATTTGATGCTCAACTCCTCTCTCGCTCTCTTCCTCCATCCCTCCCCTTCTCTCCCTAAATCCCCCCCACCTCTCTCTTACATCAACCCCTCTCTCCCCCTCACTATGTATCCCCATCCCTCTCTCACTCATTGTATCCCCTTCCCTCCCTCCCAGCTCTCTCTCCCCCACCGGTGCAATTTATCATTTGAAAACACACCAATGCGTATATATGACCAAAACACACCAGTGCATTTAATTGAGATAAACACTTATGACTAACCTTCGTTATTGCCTCCACAAAACAAAAACTTCTCAAAATTTAAATAAGGTTGTTTGAATTTGCATTATGCAATTGTAATTGTCTTATGGTGTGTTATTACTTACAAGTCATGCTGGTGCATTATTAATTACACATCGCAATAGTGTGTTTCAAACTGTCTATCACACTGATTGAAGCAAGTTAGAAAAATAGCACGCACTTACTGTCAAAATTTTGAAATTTATTACGAAAATAAATCAGTGCATTATGTATACCACCCCAGTGTGTTATGAATATCGCTCTGGTTCATTACAAATGAAATAGCGTACTAAAAAACGTAACTTCCGGATTAAAAAATAAAAAATAAAAAAATAAAAAAAACAGTGTATGTGTTTATCATCAATGCGTCGAAATATACAACGAAAAAATGAGCTGGAATTTCGTTTTTGTGTTTATAAAGGAAAACCCTATTCATTGTTTTATTGTTTGCCAAATTTTAGAGAGGATATTTGTGCAACAAAGGTTTATCAACAAAGATTTCCAAGTGTGTGAGTTTTTTTTGAAGATCCAAATTTGAGGGGGACTATTGTAGATCACATAAAAATCTTCAAAGTGGAAATTTCAAGTATATGATTTCATTCTATTAATCATTTTGATCATTCTCTTATTTGATTCAAACAATTTTCAGTGCATTTCCAAAAAAAAAAAATGGTTTCATAGTTACCTTCAGTGTTGGAAGCCCTAATTTCTTAACTATTCTTTTGTTTTCTCCTTCTATATTTCACAAGAAGAAATTATTTTAAGCACAATTTTTTTATAGGGTTTGGTTATGTATATATGGGTGTTTCCTATCCATTGCAATAAAACTATTGATTGCATTGGATCCTAAACTATAAGGTACTAGATCTATTATATTAGCAGAATAGAGAAATAATGCAGAGAATAATACCGAGATAGCAACAGAATACGGAAATATTGCAGAGATAACAGCGAAACAACAAATTACATGGATCCACAACACAATAATTATACATTTATTGATAGGAAACAATGTTCACTTGCCTCTCCGAGGGGGCAACCTCCAGCAGAGTAGAGCTCTATTATAATAATTTTCCAAGACAAAACTTCTCATACCCTCTACTCTTATTTATACTAAATCTATCTATCCAAAAGAACAATCTAGAGGAAGATCCTTCTAGAAGCAGAAGCTGCTATAAGGTCTTCTTACAATTGACGTATTCCTCCTTATTTCTAGGCCTTATTAATATTGACCTTTATTACATGGAAATATATTATTCTACCCACTTGAGGGGTTAGGTAGGTTAGGTCCCTAACATGCCCTCCCCTTAAAATCAACCTTGTCCTCAAGGCTTGAGATGAGGAAATTTCTGCAAAATGTTAGCTTGATCCTAGGTAGCATCTGCGGGAGTTTTATCTTTCCAATGGACTAAAACTTCCTTGATGGTGCATTGACAAAGATGACACTCACGCTGGTCCAAAAATGCTTGTGGATGCAACCAGATGGATCCTTCTTCATCCAACTCAGGAAGGTTGGTTTGAGTTTGGAACTTAGTTCCAATCACCTTCTTTAAGCAAGAGACATGAAAAACAAGATGGAGCTTAGAAGAACTAGGGAAAGATAAATGATAGGCCACATGTCCCACGCGCTTGAGAACTGTATAAGGACCATAAAATGTGGGCGCTAGTTTATGACAATGTTCGGCCTTGAGTGAAGTTTGTTTATAAGGTTGCAGTAGAAGAAATACCTAGTCTCCTTCAACAAATTGATGTTCTGAGTGACCTTGATCAGCTTGTTTCTTCGTGCGATTATGAGCCATGACCAAATTCTCTTTGAGGGTATGGAGAATAGCTTCTCGAACTGTAACTGTTTGGTCAACCACCTGAAACTTCAAGACACCTGGCATGTAGAAGAGAACAGGAGGTGGCTTTTTTCCATATACCGCTTCAAAAGGAGTCATGCGAGTAGCGGTATGGTAAGAAGTCTTGTACCATCATTCAGATAATGGTAACCATTGATCCCATTGATTTTGCCTTTTAGATGCAAAACACCTCAAATAAGTCTCCAAACAATTGTTGACAAATTCAGTTTGACCATCAATCTAGGGATGATAGGTGGTGTTGAGATGCAATTAGGTGCCCTGTAGCCTAAATAGTTCTTGCCAAAAAAAATTGGTGAAAGTGGGGTCTTGATCAGAAATAATAGAATGAGGCATGCCATGAAGCTTGAAGATATGATCCATGAAAAGTTGAGCCACAATAAATGCAGTAAATGGATGTTGAAGAGAATAGAAATAAGCATACTTGGAAAGAAAATCAACTACCATCATGATGACTGACTTATTGCGTGATTTAGGTAATCCCACGATGAAATCCATAGAGATTTCCCTCCAAATAGCGGGTGGAATTGGAAGTGGTTGGAGTGTGCTACGGGCTTTGATTGTTTCTCCCTTGTTACATTGACAAACATCACATTCTTCCACAAAAGTGTGAACGTCCTTTTTCATACCATCCCACAAAAAAGAATGTTTGACCTTGTCATAGGTTTTGGTAAACCCTGAGTGCCCAGCTATGGGAGTAGCATGAAGCTCAAAAAGCACCGTGGATTTAAGTTGTGACTGTTTACTTAAATACAAACGACCTTTGTAGTGAAGCTCATCATTGTGCCAAGAGTACCCAGGGGAAACAAGAGAATTATCTTGCAATTGTTGGATTAGATGTGAAATTTTAGGATCTTGTAGCCATTCTTGGCAAACACCTTGGAGCCAATATGGTACAATGAAGGATAGGGAGAACATAGACCCTTCATCTTCATATTTTCAAAAAAGAGCGTCAACAACCACATTTTCTTTACCTTTCTTGTAAATGATCTCATAATCATATCCAAAGAGATTAGTTACCCATTTGTGTTGCTCTGGAGAGGAAGGTCGTTGCTCCATAAAATACTTGAGGCTTTGATGATCTATCTTAATTTGGAAGTGTTTCCCAAAGAGCTAAGGGCACCAGAGATCCACTACATACAAAATAGCCAACATTTCCTTTTCATAGATTGATTGGCCCAAATTGCATCCTGACAATTGTTTGTTGGTAAAGGCCAAAGGTATGCCCTCTAGCATAAGGACTGCTCCAATTCCTCTCCCGGAGGCATCACATTCCAGGACAAAGTTATCTGTGAAATTAAGAAGGACCAGGACTGGAATAGTGCACATAGCCTCCTTCAATGCTTGAAAGGCCAGATCAGTTGCGGGAGTCCAAGTGAAATAATTTGTTTTAAGTAGAGTAGTGAGAAGTGCCACAATCTTTCCATAATTTTGAACAAACTTGTAATAATAGCTTGTTAAACCCAAAAAACCACACAATATTTTGATAGTCTTGGGGTGAGGCCAATCCTACATTGCTTCAATCTTCTTAGGATCCACTCGGACACCAGCCTTTCCAACAATATGACCCAAGTACTCAACTTATGAGATGCCAAAGGCACATTTAGAATGTTTGAGGAAAAATTGATGTTGAGAGAGTAGATGACGAAATTAATCTACATGGACAAGATGGGATTGCCAAGTTTTACTATAGATGAGAATATCATCAAAGAAAACTAAGACAAAATGATGGATAAAAGGATGGAAGAAATGATTCATGAGGATTTGGAAGGTGGAGGAAGAATTACACAGTCTAAAGGGCATGACCAAGAACTCATAGTGACCCTCATGAGTTCGAAAGGAAGTCTTGGGGATGTCACCGTCTTGCATATGTATCTGGTGGTAGCTAGAACACAGATCAAGTTTAGTGAAATACTAAGCAGCACTCAACTCATCCAAGAGATCATCAATGACAGGAATGGGAAACTTGTCCTTGATGGTGAGTTTATTGAGGGCACAAAAGTCATGACACATGCGCCAAGTAACTTTTTTCTTAAGTACCATGACCACAGGAGAAGAATAAGGGTTGGTACTAGGGCGGATAACACCCGCTTGTAGCAATTCATGCACTATTTTCTCAATTTCATTCGTTTGGGCAAAGGGATGACGATAAGGGTGAACATTGGGAGGAAGACTGCTAAGAACAAGGGGTATGGAATGATCATGAACACCACGAGAAGGCGGAAGTCCCTGGGGAGTGGAAAAAATAGCTTGGTGTTTGGAGAGAATAGCTTAGAGGTCAAGATGCACAGAGGGTGTCTCAACGGCATGAATAGAATGGAGTTGAGCAATAATACAGTCAAGGGTAAGGAAAAAAATAGGGTTTTTTGTTCTGGGAAAATAAAACTTGTTGGGCCTCTTTAGCACGTTTAGTAGCTTCCATCCAAGTTTGATGGCAAGCCATGAGAACCTGGGATCGGATTTCATCCTTTAGGCCACTGATAAAGCATTCACGGAAGAAATCATCTGACATACCCTCGGTTCGAAAGGCCAAATGCTCAAAAAAAATTATAAAGTCTTCCATTGTGCCTAACTGTTTCAACTTGGTAAAATGACCAAGATAGTGGGTATCAGTGTCAAAGTTGTCATATATCTCTACAACAAAATGGGTCCAGGCAATATAACCCTAACATGAATTTTTACGCCATTTCCACCATGGCCATCGTTCAGGATCTAGATAAAGGACAGCATAGTGAAGTTTGGCCAACTCATCAGTAATACCATGCAGAGAAAAATAATGCTCCATTTGAGTGACCCAACCCGTAGGATTGGAGCCATCAAATTTATTTACGTTGACACGGGGAAGACGCGGGTCACGCTGAAAGCAGTTGGATTGAAAATGTAGAGAATGAGAGGAATCAACAACATTGGGTTGGTCTGAGGAGGAAGGACCCGAAGGGCCGTTCAACAATTGGTCTACAACAAACTTGAGGGTGTTAAATTGGTTCGTGAAGTTTGCTTCCATGGTGTCGAATTTATGCTCGACTTGGGCCTCTAATTGTGCAAGGCGGGAATTGGTAGAGCCAATCTCATATGTTGAGCGATTGATGGAAGCTTGCAAGTTTTGGTTGTGAGTGGTGGCCATTTGGAGAGGGGAAGTGTAGGTAAGGAAAAATGGGTGGGTGGGACAACAAAAAAGGACTTATAAGTGATATGTACCATGACGATCAAGGATATCAGGGAAATATAATGGAATAGGTGGAAAAATAGGGAGGTTGTGAAGGGTTCAGGTCCACTAAAAAAAAAGAAAAGAAAAAAGTATGACTGCGAACAAGGAGAAAAGGGGAATCCAAGGGGATAGTTGCCTCCCTTATACACACTTTCAAATGTGAGCTAAGTCCAACTCACTTAGTGTGTCCTTGGAGGCACAATTCCTAGGTTCAAATCCCATTGTCACCTCAACCTGAACCTCTTCCGTCTAGGCTTACTCCTAGGGAACCCAAGGGGGGTAGACCCTAGTTATTAGCTGAAGTTTTAAAGTTAAATTATAGGAGTTGATTTTAGTTGATTAAGGTTTGGTGGAATCTAACCTATATGCAAAACCAACAATGCAAAGTGCAAGTCTTTCAATGCAAAAGAAGTCATTTCCCTAAGTCTTCTAAGACTAGTGCTTAATATTGGGCAGGGGGTCAACTACGCTTTAGGGAGACTAAATTTACAAAGATTACAATAAAATTACAACAGAGTTACAAGATACAAGATACACAGTTAGACTAGATATAAAAGAATGAAAGAAGCCTCTATCTACAAAGTTAATGTTAAACTAAGAGACACAAATGAAGATACAAGATATACAAACAATACAAGAAAGATAACTAACAAATACTAACTTGTAAAAAGACTTAATGTGCAGGTAAAAGAGATGTGATCAAAGGAAATACAACAACACATAAGCCAACTTACCCAAGCAAGAGTGCCTCTAAGGGATGTGCAACTCAAGGGGAATCCTTCAATGGAATACATAACAACAAGCTCCAACAAAGAAGAAGCCTCCAAGGGATGCGCAACTTCAGTGAGGGAGTCCAATCACATCAAGAGATTAAACTAAACTCAAAATTAAACCATGAACAAGAGGCCTCCAAGGGATAAAGCACAACTTTCAACTACTTAGTCCAATCCACAATTCTTGAAAGTAAATTGCATGAAAGATAAAGAGTGTAGTGCTTGCAATGTATACTAAAGCATAACCATAAAGATGTGTCCAAAAGATGTCCAAGGTTGAGTGGATAAATTTTAGGATTATTAAGTTGTTTAAGTTAGGATTGAATCCTAGACTAAGTGACAACCCAAGAACTCCCCCCTCTTGTACCAAAAGAGTTGTTGGGTGCTCAATAAGTGAGGAAAACAAGGCCCCACCCTAGCTCCATAGGTCAACCCAAGAATAGAAGTACTCCCCGGGAAGGACGCAAAGCATCGTCAGATCGTCCCCGATCTAGCACCTCTCATTTCTTCCTTAAATTCTTGTTTTGATGGCAAAGTTGGGTCAGTAAAAGGTGACCTATTAAGATGGTTGATTTTAGATCCTAAAAGACTAAGGTAAATTGAGTTAGTTAAAATTAATTTAAGGTGATTGTAATGTGTGTTGTTGTGCAAGGTGTGCTTGCAAGATACCAAGTACTTGAAAGATAATGTAATGAAAGCAAAGTACGAAAATTAACTTGCAAGAGAAATTAAATGTTTGCCTTAAACCACAATATCATACAAGGTTGCAAGAGATGGAAGTAAAGTACATGAAATATTTAACTCATTAAGAAATAGTACTTAAACTTAAATGACTTGCAATAAAATAAGGTGCTTGGAAAGATAAATTGCAAGATGAAACAGTGCTTGAATGTAAAATGTCCCAAAACGAAAATAGATAGAAAATATGAATAATATAAGCAAATTAACTCACAATGACTTCATGGGCCTAAACTAGCATATGGTTACTTTTTTACTTAGATTATATCATTATTGAGCATGTAAAAGAGGCAACCACAACTAATCTAGCCTTATGATTTTGGGGGTTGACAAAGCCAAGCACCTTCCAAGGTGTAGGCAAACAAATTTAGAATTAAAATTACTTGAAATAAACTAAGCTAGCAACTTCAAACAAGTGCACAAGATGGAGGACAAGGCCTTCCGATTTTGTGCACAAGTGGGATCAAAACTTGAAAAGGAAAATGCTTGAAAGAAAAC
This sequence comes from Picea glauca, assembly GCA_000966675.3. Lineage (NCBI taxonomy): Eukaryota > Viridiplantae > Streptophyta > Pinopsida > Pinales > Pinaceae > Picea > Picea glauca. Next base: position 482,036 of record JZKD02S1845724.1, on the reverse strand, counting down.
TAGCCTCTCAACCTTGTCCTTGTTGTTCCTGAGATTACACTTAAGGCTCAAAGGGTAATGTCAAGGCATCAGGAATATAAAGGAATTTTTTTTAAAGGTTCTTTTTTTTCTGTTAGTTATATAAGCATAAATCCTTAAATGAAAATAATGACAGAATAGAACAGAGGTCGTCTTTTGTCGTTCGAGTTGATTTATAAAATCAGATGATATGGAGAAAAACTTACAAAACCGTTAAACAAATTGAGGCATCAATGCACGATGAATCTTAACTTGTTCATAGTAGAAGAAATTAAAGAATGCTTCCTTGAAAGGATATAAGATACAATAATCCAAATAGATCATAGGTCTTGTATTTACTTACAGCAAACATAGAAGAAAAATTGCTTGCTTATCAAACAATTGTTAAAATGTGACTACAGTAGTAGTAGTACTAAGTTGCAACGACTCACATATCAAGCAATGACATAAAGAAAAGCTAGAATTATGAAATACAGGAGAGACACATAACTCAAATTGCACAAAGGTTGGAATCTCAGTCTGCACTTGTATTAATTCTCACAAAAGGAGATTTTCTCAATTACATTCGACAAGAAGCAGCCTATGTTAAGTCTTTGAAATATGTATTTATACAAAATGTTCTCAACCCTAAGTGGTTGGAATTCTCCTTATTTCTAAAACAATAAATATTACAATATGTGAAATTTTAAACGCTTCACTTGCATCTCCCCTGTCTCTTTGCCACGCTGGCGGAGCCGTTTATCCTTTTTTGTTCTCCAGCTCATAAATAGTTGGTCTCTAATCATGATCTATACAAATGATGTGCACAGGTTATCTCATTGGTTCCCAAAGGTGTTTCCTTTTCCTCGCTCAACAAATTTAACACACATGTCCGCGAACTGCACCACCAATCTGGAAGGCTTTGTTGAGTCATTTGCCTCAAAAATATATAAATTCTTTTCTAAGTGAGGCAGCCTATCCTCTATTCTCCTATCTTCTGAAGATACAGACTGTAGCTACAGACTAGGCTTGACTATCCACTTATTTATCTGAGTAATATCAATCTGTTTTAATTGCAAGATTTCAGCCCGAGCCTCTTCCGTGCTTGTCTTGACATTAAGTTGATGCTTTTCTATATCAACTTGCCCCAAGACTTCAAAGATATTATATTTTTTGAGGTCGGGTGACTCTTTATTGAGTGAATAGAACGCTTCTTCACAAGCTTTTTTCACTTCCTTAACCAGTCTTTTACTTTCATCTATGTTAGCCTCCCAGGTTTTTAGTATTATATCGCCTCTAGTTTGCTCCGAAAGAGACAAACTAGAGACCATGGCTACTTCTTCTTTTGCTGACGACACAACTGCCTCCTAGAAAGTAGGTCGCGCAACAATGGCTTCTCTCTCCTTTAATAAAATGTTATTTAAGGATTGGTCTACCACCCGAAAATGGTTTTGGACAGTTTCTACCTTAATGAAAAGGCTTTGTTGCACTGATTCTAGCTTCTTGTGCACCTCCAATGCCTGGGCTTGGAAAACCACCATATCTACAGTCGTATTCTCAGTCAAGCTTATTTTGGCCTGTATTTGTTTTACCAACTCTCCCTGCTAAATGGCCCATTCTCTACTTGCATGTTCGTTCTTATGAATTTCGTCGAGATTGAATTTGAGTTGTTGAATTTCATGTCTGTCACAGGCTCTAATATTCACAAAACTCTTATTCATCTCACTCCTGACATTATGTTCCACAGTCTTTACTTGATTTTGCAATTAGCTCACGGGCATATCTTTTTGCTTCAACTGTTCCTTTATGTTCCCAACTAAAAATCAGTTTGATGTAGCAAGAGCTCCTAATGATCCTGCCACATCCATAGCGAAGTCTTCCTCTTCTAAGGCATGTCCATCCAATAGCACCTTGTGTCTCTTGACCGTTTCACCCTCCTTTTGGTGTGTTTCTCTTTTTACCACAACTCTCCCCTTCTTGCTGAAGAAGAAGTTGGAAGGAGGCATCTCTTCAGCCGAAATAGGTGTAAGGTCTTCTATGAATACTAATTCGGCACTCGGGTTCCCTTTTTTGAACTGTAAAGGTGTGATAGATTGAATAGGATTTCCTATCTCAGTGGATGGTTGTTTCCTGTTTGTTTGAGTAGATGATTTTCCTGGTGTGGATAGTCGCTTTTCTTCTCCCTTTTTTATCAAGGCCTCAGTCAGAGCTTTAGCTTGATCACTTGGTGGATTTTTCAATGTGGTGTCCCCCTTCTGAGTCAAGACCTCAGTCTTCTCCAAATTCTCTTGAGCATCATGTCCACTGGAGCTCCTCGTTTCTAAACTCTCAGCCTCAATTTTCTGTGTAGTTGGGGGTGTTGGGGTTTCTCCCTGCAAGACTTTCAGAAGGCTATTTCTTCTATGCCTTTGGAAATTATAGAATTCAACCAATTGGTCTGGAGCCAGAGTTTGGACTCGGCTCAAAACTTCCTAATAGGATCTTTCTCCTCGGAATATATCATCCTGGGAAGAATCTTCATGCTCATACCTTTTCAAATTGTAAAGGGCCATATGATTTCCTATGATCTTATGAGGATATTTTTTCTTAAATTCAACATTGATAAGCTTGATTTCCTCCAGGGCCACGGCCTCTACTTTCGAGTGGCCGAAGTCTAACAGTGAAAACATACCAATTTGCAAGGGAAAGATGGGCCATACCTTCTTATGCACTGCCTTTAGTTCCTTACTGATTCCCCCAAGCACAGTTTGATTCACTACTTCATGACACACCAATCGATCTAGTAGAAACTTGGGCAAGGCGTGCGGAGAAACCGAACAACCAAAAACCCTGATATAAGAGAAGTGCTCTTCAATGTACCAATCCGCTATCTTCCCCGGGTTGGTCACTATTTTATCAGAAATCCTGGGAGGTGGGCACCCATATATAGCGATGTGCATCGACACCACCACATAATTGCAGATTTCATAGAATAAATATTTCACCTTATCTTCCCATAGCTTCATATGATAAATATGTATTGGTTCGGCGCTGGTCGACGTCCAACTCCAACCCATCAAAGGAAAAGGTGTCATAAAACAGATGGCATCCATAAGATATGCCAACATGTAAAATGGGGAAGGTCTTCCTTTGGCTTTCAATGTCTGATATTCAGTGATTTCCTTGGCCAAACTATCTGATAATATCTTGGCCCAATTAAATGAAAAACCAGATGCAACTTTGTGCATGATCGGTACTCATGATAACAGGAAGTGGGCAGAGTTTTCCCTCCTAAAAAGTCTACAGAGCATCATGGCCACATACATCATATGAGAGTCTAATGATGCAATGGTGTATATGCCATGGGTGTCTTCTCTGAATTTCTCAGGGTGTGCCCACCAATCTTTGATCAAGTCAGGGTAATTCTTTACGCCTTCTGGGCACTCTTCTTTATCGAACTCCTTTAAGAAAGCGGCATTATAACTATGTTTGAATGTTGGGGACAATTGGTACATCACCTGTATATGTTCTGGGTGGAAAGATCCAACAGCCTCTTTCTGTGAATTGTGGATGGTCCTGGTTGAGACGTCAACATTCTCCAAGACCCAACCTATCATGTCGTTATACGGCATGAGCCTCGACCGCGTGGCTATATTATGCTACTCTGATTGGGATACATATTTGAGCTTCATCTCCTACATTTCGGTCCCCTTATAATCTGACTCTTCTGAATAGTTTCTCAGCTCATATTGTAGTATATCACAGACCTGTGTCCAGGTTCTTATGCTATCCACAGCTCTCGGCGATGTGTCTGAGAGGACATCAGTTTTTTGGATCGAGCTCTCACCAATCCCTTTAACTATTTTCCGCGGAGCCATGATAATAGAAGACTCAACACTGTGTTACCTGTCATAGCAAATGTGCAAAACCTCTTATCTGGCTAAAACTTGCTCTGTGAAAAACATGAATTGAATTCAGAATGCAATCTATTTTCACCTTAAATGTATAAATTTGTGTATACCTTCACTGACAATGTGTTTACTTCCCTTAATGAAAAGATTTTGGGCTATGATCCGGGATCTTATTTGAAATCATTTGCCCTAAATCGACTATTAATGACATTAATGGTTGGTGGTTCGTGATTAGGAAAAGCATAGATGAAAATTTGAATTTATCCGAACGATGATTCAACAAAAACTTAACATGAGATAAATAAAGTTTCACCTGCTAATTAATCATGTTTAACCTGTTAAGTAATCATGTTTAACCTTAACTCTTTTCGAACCTTCAGACCTTAGGGTTTCCGATAACAACTTGATATATGATTCCCGATACTCGAAACCACAAAGCGATTAATTACTCGTTAATTATCTTTAATCTTTAATTAAATTTGTTTAACACTTAAGACATTTCGAGAGTTCGGGTTTCGTGAATTTAGAATGTGATGGATGGTGGATAACCAAACCCTGAGTGTGTGAAGCAATTAATTACCTTTAATTGAGATTAGTTTAATTAACCAAGGTTTAATATTTTGGGACTTTGCGCTTCGTAGATTCACAAGTTAGAACTATGTCACTTCCCCGAAGGGCCGCTTCCCGCAGTGATGTGTTAAAGCTTAGGAAGGTATACGTGTACATGGTGACTAGGATCAAACACTTTTCACATATCGAGATTCTAAAGGTGAGGCATGTTGAAACGACCGATGTCTGGAACTCGAAATTCCAGAGTATTCTTTGATGATTTGAGTCTTTAATGAGTAGGCAGTTCCACAACTCCTAAGAGATTAGGATTGTTTGATTAGACGGAAGAATTCATCAATGGTGATAATCAAGCATCTGTTGTGTTTATTTGAATGGGAATGAAATCTATTTAAAGTCTAAAGTTTAGAAATATATATGTGTTCCAACATAGGCTCCATCTAGGGATCGCGTCTTCCTGTGAGACGCAAAAGAATAGTAAACCAAGTGCCTTTATTGGGTAAATGGAGTCATTATTGCATTTATGTGAAACACATTCGAAAAAGGATCATACTGAGAAAAATATTTTCAACCGAAACTTAGAAAACCTTCAAAACATATCAAATCATGACCTCGGTTAGGATATTTGAAATTCCTCTTTCTTAAAACTATATTCGGATTTGCTTAAGATAATCAAAGCAACTTTAGCCAAAATATCAAGTTTTGATTGATTTCGTTCGTATCAATGTTAAGAACATGTAACATAATTTCTTAGGGGGATCCCTCGTTGGTTCAGAATGTAAATATTACTAAAAAAGAATTATGTGTCATAGTATATCATGTAGATACGTATGACAACCATACATATATCATAAACATCGCTTCACTGCTAGCGAGCCTGTTTAGTACCCCGATGAAGTTATCTACTTCTCCCATTGAATTTCCTTTCACCACTTCAATAAGTAATTTTTCATTTAAATGCTGAGATGAGAGCAATCATTTAATGAATTTCCTTTCATCATCTCTCTTTTTCTTTGGGAAAAATTGGGGCAATCGATTTCTCGAATTTCCTTTCACCATTTGCCTTGGACTAGATGGGGGCAATCATTTTATGAATTTCCTTTCACCATCGGTATTATATTTTAGTACATGAAGTGGGGGAAATCAATCTATATATAACATACAAGGGATGATATTTGTTTAAAATATTCAAGGAAAGGTCTACACAATTTTTTAGTATACTCAGAAACTAATTTTCTTTCAATCTTTAATACATCTTCTCCTATTGCGAAGATTTTATAGGGGATTTTAAATTTAGGGATCAACCTTGAGCGAACTAGTCAGTTTAAAACTGGATAAGAGAGCTAAAGTTATTAGGATTAGCTTAGACATACTTTATTTCAGTTAAATTGAGAGGGGCATATAAATTTTCGCCTAACATTATTTTGAGGACATGTTTATGAGTTTTTAGAGTTAAGGTGAAATCTTCTCTCTATGAAGACCAAGGAGGGGTATTGAGAATCGTTAGAAAATAAAGCTCTTAGTATGGGCAGAATAAAACAGAAAGAATATTCAAAAGTTCTGTTGCAAACAAGGTCAATATCACACAAGTTTATTCATTGATTCTCGTATTTTCTTTAAGGTCTTTTTATTTTTATTTTCTTTTTTATAAATTTTATTTCATTTTTTTATTTTTTTTAATTTTAATTTTATCCAAACTCAGAGAAAACTTTTAGGATTAGGCTGTAATTCTTATATTCCTCTGGTCGTTGATCAGGTGACAGTATTTGTATGGATGAGACTTCTTTCATACTTAGTGATATCCCCTTAAAACTTTAACTTGGGTCAGTAGGGCAGAAGCTCATACCTCGGATTCTCTTTATATTTTCAACCAAGTAAACTATTTATTTATCACCTGTTTTGAGAGGAGGCTAATGTCCTGAAAGGTGAGTGTTGTTTTCGGATATATCCTTATCTCTCAACTATCAGCAAGCCTTCTGCATAAAAATAAACATGAGAAATGTTAGAAACTTCTGAAAAATAAATGGTAGGTGTTACTTGTTTTTAATATTTCTGTTTTTTTTATGTAATCAACAAACCTGGCCGAATTTACAGTGAAAGTAAAAACTTACCAAAGAAATGAAAAATTGTAACTCAAAACAAGAAAATCAAACCGGTATATACAATCATGATTTAGAATTTGATTATTGCATGAAATGCTTCAGGTAATGCTCGTTGATAGGGGCGTTAAGGATCTTCCCATCAAGGTTTTCTAATAAGAATGAATTCTTTCCTTCATAGGTTGTGATCTTGAAAGGTCCAAACTAGATATGTCGTGTTTTCCAGCGTCTTCTTTTCTAGCATCACATTTAAACACTAGGTCACTAGGGAGGAATTCTCTATCTTTAGCTTTTTTATCAAACAGAGCTTTCATGTTGTCATGATATTTCTGAAATTTCTCATCCACTTCGGCCCTATTTTGTTGTACTTCGATCAACTAGTTTATTCTTCTGGTAACATCGTTGGGCTCCTCCTTCGAGTCTTGCCAAAGCTTCATCACAGACAGAATGAGATTTATAGGGAGGACTACATCGGTACCATACACCAGTTGGAAAGGAGACATTATGATTGATTTCTTAGTGTCGATTCGATTTTCCCTCAAAGCATATTTTAAATGAACATGCCAGGCTTTCTTATTTTTAGTAAGGACCTTTTTTATTATGGTTATTAAGCTTTTATTCGATGATTCGGCTAATCCGTTTCCCTGAGGATAGTAGGTTGTGGAATTTCCCAGTACAATATTGTACTTTTGACAAAAACTAACCATCGCCATGGATTTGAATGTCTGGGCATTATCTGTAACTATCTATCCAGGACAACCAAATCTAGATAAAATGTTTTCTTCTAAGAAATTGATCACCACTGAGTCTGTAGCATTTCGCATCGGAATGTCTTATACCCACTTAGTGAAATATTATGTGGCAGTTAGAATCCATTTATGTTGTGCACTAGAGTGTGGATGGATTTCTCTGATAAAATCCAGACCCCATTGTTGAAATGGAGCTTTTGTCTTGACTGGGATCAAGGGTAGTGCGGGAAGTTTTTGTTTACCTGAAAACAATTGATAAGGATTACAGGATTTGACGTTAGTATTCACGTCTGTAAATAACTTCGGCCAATAATATCCAACTCTTGGGATTTTATAGGTTGTTACCCTCCATGCATGGTGTCCTCCACACACTCCTTCATGAAACTCTTTTATAACATTTTTTGTTTATGATTCTATCAGGCACCTTAGTAAGAAGCTCAGGGGATCTTTTCAATATAGTTGATTGTCGATGATGCAATATTTTACCGCATGCAGTTTCAGCATTCTCACCTTAGAATGATTCATATCACTTGGGCACTAAAGAGTCAAGAGATATGAGACTATGTCACTATACCAAGCTAAGGAAGAGAATTTTTCTTGAATCTGAGTTTCAGGTGTCTGTACATCGAATTCTTCTATGTCTAGAAGTTCTCTGTAAGCTTGCAGATGATTTATCCCAAGTGCTCTGGAATTTGATTCGGCTAATAGCTTAGCCAGACCCTGACCTTTGACGAGTTTAGTTGGTTTTACTTCAAGGTCAAGTTCCTAAATCTTGGCTAGCCATCGGCCCCTCCTTCCGTTGCTATCTGGTTGGACTAATATATCTTTCACAAAGTTGGTTGGTATGTAGGCAATTATCTTGGAATGTAGCACATAAGTTATGAAAGATTTCAGGGCTTTCACCATAGAATATTCATGTTTTTCCAGTATATCATATTTCAACTCGGTGTCTCTGAGGCTTTTACTAAAAAATTCTATCAGTTTCTCAAAACCTTCATCGTTCTTCTGTAAGAGCACGGCTGCGATCATATGTTCGGATGCGAATGAAAAGATCAATAAATCCTTCATGTAGTCCGAACTAGCTAGCACTAGTGCTTCTCCTATCATTTTCTTGATACGTTAGAAGGATGCTTTAGCTTCAGTTGTCCATTTGACCTAGTTGTCCTTTTTCAGCATATCTGTAATTAGTTTAACAATTTCAGCGAAGTTTGGAATGAATCTTCTTAAAAAAAATATTTTTCCTAGAAAAGACTGAATTTCCTTTCTATTCCTATGAATATTTATCGTATCTATAGATTCAACCCTTTTTGGGTCGATTTTGATTCCATCTCTAGATACTATATGGCCCAAGATTTTACCTTCCTGCATTGCAAAATGAGATTTCTTGGGATTCAAAGACAAACCAAATTTTCGACATTTCTCAAACGTCTGTTTGAGGTGTACCAAGTGCTCTGCATCAAATTTAGAAAACACGGTTAAATCATTGAGATAAATAACGACAAACTTATCTCTCTCTCCAACTAAAGCTATGTCCATTGCTCGTTGGAAAGTGGCTCATGCGTTCATCAGACCAAATGGCATTTTATCATACATGAAAGTACCCCATGGAGTGGCAAACGCGGTTTTTTCTTTATCATCTTCGTGTACTGCAATCTGATTGTAACCTGAAAAATCATCAATCATATACATTCTATTAGCTCCGACCACTTTTTACAAAATGTGATCCATTTTAGGGAGTGAATAATTATCTTTAAGGGATGATCTGTTTAACTTCATGAAATCCACGCAAAGTCTGATTTCACCGTTTTTCTTCTTGAATGGAACTAAATTGGCTGCCCACTCGGAATACCTGAGTGTAAAATTAATATTTGCATCCAGAAGTTTCTTTACCTCTCTTTCTGTTACAGGCAAGAGTATAGGGTTTATTTGTCTGAGCTTCTTCCTGAAAGGTTTGATGCCCTGTTTCAACAGGATTTTATGCTCTATAACAGTGGTATCATAATTTTTTAGTTCGTTGTAAGACCAAGCAAATACATCTTTGTACTATTTGAGTAACTCGTCATATTTACTTTTTATTTTAGGTGGAAGGTATTTAGATATTTTAACTAGTTTAGGGCTTTCCTTAATGTCAATATCACAATCTTCAACCTCTTAGGGTTGAGGTTGCAAGGTAGACTTTAGGGGAATATCGTCCTGATCAAATAATCTTTCTAAAGGAATCAGACCCTTAGGAATCTGATTGTTTTTTAGTACCAACATGCGGTGATCAGCAATCTTATCCTAGAACTTCTGAGGATCTTCACCTTCCTGCATGATCCAAGTACGGTCATTCTGATTTTCCTGGTCAATGTGTGTTTCAAAAAATTCATCAACCATTTCTAGAAATTGCTTGATCTACTCATCGTCTTCAAATACCTTCCAGTGATGTACATTATTTGGGATTGAAGGCTTGTGTCTCATTTCTATGTGATACTTTAGCTTTGGGACGTTAGGAGGCATGAAAGTAGCAGTCACTTTCGCTAGAGAGTCAGCTTGTTGATTTTCTACCCTGGGAATATGATGAATATTAAACGATGAGAAAAAGTTTTCTATCAGATCCCAGGCACAGTTCCTGTACAACCTTATCCTTGGATGCTTGGCTTGATATTGTTTCCTTATATGTTTTACAATTAATTTTGCATCATCGTAAAATATCAAATTTTCAATTTTCAATTTCCTGGCAGCCTCTAACCCCAAAACAAGAGCTTCATACTCACATACATTATTAGTGTAGTCAATGTCCCATTGTAGTCTGTATGAGAAAGGGATAATGAATTCATCTATGGGTGCCACAAACAACACCCCAACTCCTGCTCCTTCCCAAGAGGAAGCACCATCAAAAAAAAAAATCCAAAGTCCTATACTATTTACATTTTTTTTTGTTTTTTCTATTTTTTCTTTTCTGTTTTCCTCTTTTGTACAACTTTCTTTTGTACATGCATTGAAACCATCATCAATCGATAATATAAAGTTCCCTCAATCCTGATCGGCGACATATACCGAGTAATTATTTGGGTTCTGTGGGTTACTTACAGTATATGCCAACTTGGTTTCTTTGTATAGACAGGTGCACTGTCCACCAAAAATAGGGATTGTAGCATACGCCATGTCCAATTGAAGCGATCCTCCAAGTTTGGCACCCCAAGACCTAGATAACAACATACCATACTTCGCAGGAACATCAACAATGACTACATCCATGAGAATGCTCTTTACAGGGATCTGTGCAAGATTAACCACCAAATCTTTAATCATACCAAGACATTTAACTTTTCTTGAATCAAAAGATTACAAATCTCGGAATGGTCTAGTAACCTCAAGGCCCAGTTTTTCCATAATAATTTTGGGCATTAAGTTGTGGGAGGCTCCAGAATCCAGCATACAGTTATGGAGTAGGTGATCATGCACAGTCAGCGTAATATAAAAACGAGCGACAAGGTATTTAACATTTTCAATATGTGGACCAAAAATTATAGTTGGTCTATCATATTCTAAATTAATAACATCCACATGACTTTCTGCATCAGAGAAAGTTATCATTTTGGAAATTTGTTTTCTATACATAGGATTTTTTGCTAATTCAACCAGAGGTACAGGAATCCTAATTTTATTAATTTCATTTTCCATATTGAAACTTCCAATCGTCTTCTTGGCCTCCCTAGTTGGGATCTCTATTTCTCTTTTTTCTGGCCTATTAGTCTATGTTTCTTTAGTTTCGGTGGTCTTTGTTTTGGTAGTTTGCGTTTCAGCTGGGTTTTTTTGGCAGCTTGTGTTTCAGTTGTTTTTGTTTTGGTAGCTTGCGTTTCAGTAGATGCTTGAGCTGCCTCACTCTTTTTACTTCTCGACAAGTTATTCTTCGGTGGATCAGTGGTAGAATTTTTATCTCTAGGCCTTCAATTATATTTATGTTGAAGCTCTGCCATTATAGAGTCGGCAATTCCTTGATAATCTGACTCTCCCAGATTATTTATACTTTCCTCATTTCAAAACAGGGGTTCTTGATCTAGAGATCTCTCGTAATCTTGTCTGTTTAGGTGATGTTCTCGGTCGTCATCACTAAGATTGTTTATATCTTCATCTAACCCCTCATAGTCTTGCATGTCATCACTTTGCGTGAAGTTTAATGTTTTAAACGGGGCTTTGATTTTTTGGTCCTCATTTTTTATTTGTCTTTGTTGGATTTGGGGGTTGGGATTCCTTTTGAAATATCTCTTGGAAAACAGATCAGGCTTAGCTTGTTCTAGTTCCATTCTAGAGATTTTATTTGATAATTCTTTGATTATTTTAGCCATGTCATCCATTTTATCCTTTGAGGATCTCCTAGATCCGGAGAGTCCTCCTTGTTCTCTGAAAAGTTTAGTTTCTTTGGCTCCTACCTCGGCCTTTGTTTTAATTTTACCCGATGCCATCATGTTCAACTCGATTTCGATGGCATCATCCTGCATTCTTGCGAGGTCGACAGATCTCCTCTCCTCAAAAGTAGGGCAAACTTAGGCTCGAAAGCCCCTGTGAAAGTCACTTTAGCTACGGGCTGAGAGGGTTTAACCTCTATTGGAATCTTATGATAGAGTTTATTAAATCTCTGGGTGAATTCTAGGACTGACTTAGAATTGTTCTTCCTCAGAGCCTTGAATTTCGTCAAATAATACAAGTGATGTTTCTTCTCTCCCCACTGCCTTAAAAAGGAGTTTTCTAGTGCGTCATAAGAGGCTATAGAACCTACCGGGAGCCCTCGAAACCATATTCTTACTAGTCCTTCAAAAAATTTCGCTAAAATTATCGAGTAGACATCCTCATGCTCATTGCCGAGGATGTTTGTGAATTGGTCAAAAAAGTTTATGTGCTTTGTTGCCGTTAAATCTCCCTCTCCTGTAAATTTTGGCAAATTTTTCATGTAAATTTAAGGTAGGTCATGAAGGACAAGGAGAAGGACTAGAGGAGCGTATCTGGACGCCACTTTCACAAAAATTCTAGGGAGTGGAGGTGGTGGTCCTCCACCACCTCCTCCTCCAGCACTACCTCCAGCGCCACCTCCTCCAACAACAACTATTTGATGTCGAGGGGATGAAATTCGGGAATTATAGAGCGGATTTTCAAAAACTTCTAGTGACCCTTCAGCTACCTCAGGATGAGGTGAAGGAGGTTCTGGAAACTGACCATTAGGAGACAAAAATTATGAAAAAGGGGGAAAAGGGAAATGAGGACTGGGTTCTTCGGACTTACAGGATATATAAACGGGAGAACCAACAGGAGTTGAATCAGGGTATTAGATATAGTCCTCAGAATTTCAGGAAACTAAAACCTTTACTTCAGGGACCAGCGGAATATCAATAAAAGCGGGTATCGAAAGGGATATTTTACCTGTACTAGTAAAGGGGGAAGTCAAATCAGTCTCAGCTTTTATTTCAAGTAAAACCGGCTTGGGGTTTATGGTTTCGTCCTCAAGCTTCTTAGTTCATGTATCTCCAAAGTGGTTTTGAGTGTGATTTTCTTGTGAGATTGACTATTCAAGTGGAACCTTAGCATTAGTTTGCACAGTTTTGGGTTGGTAAACCTTACTTGTAGATGAAACAGTCTACTTGAGGTATCCCCTTGGTTTTAATAACTTTTCGGGATTGGATACAAGCATAGTCTGTTGATCATATGGGTTCTTTCTGCTATTCTTTCTTCTGAATGCCAGTTTATCTGTAGTGGAGTTTCCAAGTGAAAGATAAAAATTAGCCTTATTATGTATTCAATCTTTGTTCACTATCAAAGAGAGAAACTTACCATGTCATTCTCCCAGGGAAAAATAACTTTGTTTCTTTGTTCCTCGGCAACGGCGCCAAAAAGATGTTGTTCCTGAGATTACACTTAAGGCTCAAAGGATAATGTCAAGGCATCAGGAATATAAAGGAATTTTTTTTAAAGGTGCTTTTTCTTCCGTTAGTTATATAAGCATAAATCCTTAAATGAAAAATAATGACAGAACAGAACATAGGTCGTCTTTTGTCGTTCGAGTTGATTTATAAAATCAAATGATATGGAGAAAAACTTACAAAACTGTTAAAACATATTAAGGCATCAATGCACGATGAATATTAACTTGTTCACAATAGAAGAAACTAAAAAATGCTTCCTTGAAAGGATATAAGATACAGTTATCCAAATAGCTCACAGGTCTTGTATTTACTTACAACAAACACAGAGGAAAAATTGCTTTCTTATCAAACAACTGTTAAAATGTGACTACAGTAGTAGTAGTACTAAGTTGCAATCACTCACCTATCAAGGAATGACATGAAGAAAAGATAGAATTATGAAATACAGGAGAGACACATAACTCAAACTGCACAAAGGTTGGAATATCAATCTGCACTTGTATTAATTCTCACAAAAGGATATTTTCTCAATTAAATTCGGCAAGAAGCACCCTGTGTTAAGTCTTTGAAATATGTATTTATACAAAATGTTCTCAACCCTAAGCGGTTGGAATTCTCCTTATTTCTAAAACAATAAATATTACAATATGTGAAATTTGAAACGCTTCACTTGCATCTCCCCTGTCTCTTCTCCATGACGGCGGAGACGTTTCTCCTTCTTGTTCTCCAGCTCAGAAATAGATGGTCTCTAATCATGATCTATACAAATGATGTGCACATGTTATCTCATCAGTTCCCAGAGGTGTTGTCTTTTCCTCACTCAACACATTTAACACACCTGCCCACGAACTGCACCACCAATCTTGAAGGCTTTGTTGAGTCATTTACCTCAAAAATATATAACTTCTTTTCTAAGTGAGGAATCCTATCCTCTATTCTCCTATATTTTGAAGATACAGACTATAGTTGCAAACTAGGCTTGACTGTCCACTTATTTATCTGAGTAATATCAAACTGTTTTAATTGCAAGATTTCATCCCGAGCCTCTTCCATGCTTGTCTTAACATTAAGTTGATGTTTTGTTATATCAACTTGCCCCAAGACTTCAAAGATATTATATTTTTCAAGGTCGAGTGACTCTTTATCGAGTGAATAGAACACTTCTTCACAATCTTTTTTCACTTCCTTAGCCAAACTTTTATTTTCAGCGATGTTAGCCTCCCAGGTTTTCAGTATTATATTGCCTCTAGTTTGCTCCGAAAGAGACAATATAGAGACCATGGCTACTTCCTCTCTTGTTGACAACACAACTGCCTCCTGGAAAGTAGCTCGAGCAACAATGGCTTCTCTCTCCTTTAAGAAAATGTTATTTAAGGATTGGTCTACCACCCAAAAATGGTTTTGGACAGTTTCTACCTTAATGAAAAGGCTTTGCTACGTTGATTCCAGTTTCTCGCGCACCACCAATGCCTGGGCTTGGAAAACTGCCATATCTACAGTCGTATTCTCAGTCAAGCTTATTTTTGTCTGTAGTTGTTTTACCAACTCTCCCTACTAAATCGCCCATTCTCTACTTGCCTGTGCGTTCTTATGCATTTCGTCGAGACTGAATTTGAGTTGTTGAATTTCCTGTCTATCACAGGCTCTAATCTGCTCAAAACTATTATCATCTCACTCCTGACATTTTGTTCCACAGTATTTACTTGATTTAGCAATTGGCTCACCAGCAAATCTTTCTGCTTCAATTGTTCCTTTATGTTTCCAACTGAAAATTGGTTTGTTGTAGCAAGAGCTCCTAATGAGCCTGCCACATCCATAGCAAATTCTACCTCTTCTAAGGCATGTCCATCCAATAGCACCCTGTGTCTCTTGACCATTTCACCATCCTTTTGGTGTGTTTCTCATTTTACCATAGCTCTCCTCTTCTTGATGAAGAAGAAGTCGGAAGGAGGCATCTCTTCAGCCGAAATAGGCGTAAGGTCTTCTATTAATACTACTTTGGCACTCGGGTTCCCTCTACTAAACTGTCAAGGTGTGATAGATTGAATAGGACTACCTATCTCGGTGGATGGTTGTTTCCAGACTGTGTCAATAGCTGATTTTCCTGGTGTGGAAAGTGGCTTTTCTTCTCCCTTTTTTATCAAGGCCTCAGTCAAAGCTTTAGCTTAATCACTTGGTGGATTTTTCATTGTGGTGTCCCCCTTCTGAGTCAACACCTTAGTCTTCTCCAAATTCTCTTGAGCATCCTGTCCACTGGAGCTCCTTGTTTCTAAACTTCGGGCCTCAATTTTCTGTGTAGCTGGGGGTGTTGGGGTTTCCCCTCAAGACTTTCAAAAGGCTATTTCTTCTATGCCTTTGGAAATTATAGAATTCGACCAATTGGTCTAGAGCCATAGTTTGGACTTGGCTCAAAAATTCCCGATAGGATCTTGCTCCTCAAAATATATCATCCTAGGGAGAATCTTCATGCTCGTACCTTTTCAAATTGTAAAGGGCCATATGATTTCTTACGGTCTTCTGAGGATCGTGTTTCTTAAATTAAATATTGACAAGATTTATTTCCTCTTGGGGAATGGCCGAAGTCTAACAGCGAAAACATACCAATCTACAAGGGAAAGGTGGGCCATACCTTCTTCTACACTGCCTTCAGTTCCTTACTGATTCCCCCAAGCACATTTTGATGTGCTACTTCATGACACACCAATCGATCTGGTAGAAACTTGGGCAAGGCGTGCGGAGGAACCAAACAACCAAAAACCCTGATATAAGAGAAGTTCTCTTCAATGTACCAATCTTCTATCTTCCCCAGGTTGGTCACTATTTTATCAAAAATCCTGGGAGGTGGGCACCCATATATGAGATGTGCATCGGCACCACCACATAATTGCATATTTCATAGAAGAAATCTTTTACCTTATCTTCCCATAGCTTCGTATGATAAATATGTATTGGTTCGGCGTTGGTCGGCAGCCAACTCCAGCCCATCAAAGGAAAAGGCGTCATAAAACAGACGACATCCATAAGATATGCCGACATGTAAAACGGGGCAGGTTGTCTTTTGGCTTTCAATGTCTGATATTCGGTGATTTCCTTGGATAAACTATATGATAATATCTCGGCCCAATTAAATGAAAAACCCTTTGCAACTTCGTGCATGATCGGTACCCATGATAACAGGAAGTGGGTAGAGTTTTCTTTCCCAAAAAGTCTACAGAGCATCATGGCCACATATATCATATGAGAGTCTAATGTTGTAGTGGCGTATATGCCATGGGTGTTTGCTCTTAATTTCTCAAGGCGTGCCCACCAATCTTTGATCAAGTCAGGGTAATTCTTTACACCTTATGGGCACTCCTCTTTATCGAACTCCTTTAAGAAAGCAGCATTATAACTATGTTTGAATGTTGGGGACAATTGGTACATATTCTATATATGTTCTAGGAGGAAAGATCCAACAACAACTTTTTGTGAATTGTGGATGGTCCTGGTCGAGATGTCAACGTTCTCCAAGACCCAACCTATAATTTCGTTATACGGCATGAGCCTCGGCCACATGGCTATCTTTTGCAGCTTTGATTGGGCTACATATTTGAGCTTCGTCTCCTACATTTCGGTCCCCTCATAATCTAACTCTTCTGGACAGTTGCTCAGCTTATATTGTAGTATATCACAAACCTGCGTCCAGGTTCTTATGGTATCCACAGCTCTTGGTGATGTGTCTGAGAGGACATCAGTGTTTTGGCTCGAGCTCTCACTAGTCCCTTTAACCATTTTCCACGGAGGCATGATAGTAGCAGACTCGGCGTTGTGTTACCTGTCATAGAAAATGCACAAAAAATTTTATCTGGCTAAAACTTGCTTTGTGAAAAATGCGAATGGAATTCAGAATGCAATCTCTTTTCACCTTAAATGCATAAATTTGCATATACGTTCACTTACAATGTGTTTACTTTCCTTAATCAAAATATTTTGGGCGATGATCCGGGATCTTATTTGAAATCATTTTCCCTAAATCGACTATTAATGCCATTAATGGCTGGTGGTTCGTGGTAGGGAAAAGCATAGATGAAAATTTGAATTTATCCGAACGATGATTCAACGAAAACTTAACATGAGATAAATAAAGTTTAACCTACTAATTAATCATGTTTAACCTGTTAATTAATCATGTTTAACCTTAACTCTTTTCGGACCTTCGAACCTCGAGGTTTCTGATAACAACTTGATATATGATTCTCGATACTTGAAACCACGAAGCGATAATTACTCTTTAATTGTCTTTAATCTTTAACTAACTCTGTTTAACTCTTAAGACATTTCAAGAGTTCGGGTTTCATGAATTTAGAATGCGATGGATGGTGGATACTCGAACTTCAAGTGTGCGAAGCTATTAATTACTTTTAATTGAGATTAGCTTAATTAATCGAGGTTTAATATTTTGGGCCATCGCGCTTCGTAGATTCACAAGTTAGAACTATGCCGCTTCCCTGAAGGGTCGCTTCCCACGTTGACGTGTTAAATATTAAGAAGGTATACGTGTACATGGTGACTAGGATCGAACGCTTTTCGCGTATCGGGATTCTGAATGTGAGGCATGTTGAAACGCCCGATGTACAAAACTCTGAAACTCAAAATTCTGGAGTATTCATTGATGATTTGACTCTTTAACGAGTAGGCGGCTCCACAAATCCTAAGAGATTAGGATCATTTGATTAGATGAAAGACTTCATCAATGGTGATAGTCAAGCACGTGTTGTTTCTATTTAAATGGGAATGAAATCTATTTAAAGTCTAAAGTTTAGAAATATATATGTGTTCCAACAGTCCTAATGACTAGTGGGGCGAACAAATGAGCAAAAATTGCAGAAAATAAAAGAGCTACCTAGCCTTACGGTTTTGGGGGTTGGTTGGGCCAAACACACTCCAAGATGTAGGCACAACTAATAAATTAAATTGCATAAATTTAAAAGATGAGAAATGCAAGCCCTTTTGGGACTCCCTTGGGCTTGCTTACAATGCTTGAGAAAGATGAGAGAAAGGGGAAATATGTTACCCAACTATTGGAGGCTCTTCTTGAGTGTTTTGTGGCCCAAAATGGGCAGCACCTCCCCTTGTCCTGGTGAGAATCTGCAAAAACCAGCAAGCAAAAGCTTGTTGGAAATGTTGTAAAATGTACAAAACACTTCAAAACATTTTTGTTAGTGAAAACAGAAATTTTTACTATAAAAATCTGAATATAGGTAATTATTTAAGCCTATTTAAAAGCATGAAAAACAACCACAAAACCTCAAAGAAATGAAATAAGTTTGAACATAAAACTAATGGAGGAATCCCTTAGTTGAAGAAGCGATTTCTCAAATCTGAAAATTGTTTCTCCAAACCCTTGGTGATCTGCGAATGAGTGAGATTTTGCTACAAAACAATAAGGAGGTGAGTACATGAAATGGAAATGGAAAAATACTTTTCAATACCATACAAACTACTCACTAAGTCTATAGCAATACTACCATAAACTTAACAAGGCAAAATACTTTACCTGGGATCTCCTAGATTAGATTTGAAAGCAAATAACCCACAATGAAAGATATAACAACAATATAACCTCGACAAAATACCAAGAGGATCATCAAGAATACTCCCAATGCACCATGAAATTCCCTCCAAAGCTTTTATTATTCCAAAGAGTGCATGCAAATACTTGCAGCAAGAAATTACAAGAAGAAATGAGGATGGAAGAGAGAGTAGTGGGAGATGAGTGAGAGAGATTTGGGTATAGTAACAGTACTCTGAGAAATGTTGTGAAATTGGGGTGAGAGGGCCTTTGCTTATACTTGGGAAGGAAAAACTACCCCTCCTAGATCTTTTACAAGTGTCAAATAATGTGCACGAGTGAGCATCTCAAGGAGGGGGGCGCAACTCTAGGGTTAGGGTTTTGGATAGTGAGTGGGGGATGAGTTTTCATCCATTAGCCATGTCTAGGAGGTGAGGTGGAGGCACTAGGGAGGCATACTAGGGGAGAGAGGTCCCCACACCCAATTATTTGTCATTTTCTAAAGTTCACTCAAGGAGGGGGGCACAACTTCCCTAGGGGGGATGACATGAAGTGATAGTGACTAGGTAAGAGGGGGATGTGAGGGTGAGAAAAGGGTTAGTATAGTCTAGTATAATTTTTAGGCATCATCTCCCACCTTCTCTTCAACCATTTAACTCAAAATTACAAAATTTGACATTTTGACTATGTGAAGACTAGCAATTAAATTGTTGTTTTGGACTGACTAAGACTCCTCACGAACAAACACCTAGGAAAAATTATCCAAATGAGTTGAAACTTGGTCCAAGGGTGTAGGGGGTCTCATTCCATTTCTTTTGAGCACAAATACCCCTATCAAAAGCCTAAGGACCTAGTTTTTACATTTTTCATCAAAAAATATTTAAAATTACCCATACTTAGGGAATTTTAGTAAATTAAAAAAAAAAACTATCTAGACTTGACGGAATTCCGCAAAACTTTAGGATATGTCTAGAATGGTCATTTAAAATATTCCTAGACACTATCTACCAGAGGCCTATACCATTAGAACGCATTTCACCGCTTTGGAGGAATTATTTGTGGGAGTGAAAAGCTCAAGGGAAATTAATAAGGTTGGTTAAGCCAAATTAATAACCCGAGTAAAAAAAACACTCAATGAAAGGGACTTCTCTAATGATGAATTCCTAAGGCAATTGACCTAACTATGATCCATGCAGACCCATTACATTATTATCCCACGCAGGGGAGCGGAAATTTCATTACAAAAAGAAGTGTTGAAGGCCAAAATTGCCATGTAGAACTAGTATGTCTCTGACTTGGTAGCACCTGATAGTGAATATCTTCATGTTACATGGAGTTTACCCACTAGTTTAATAGGTGGTCAACATCTGGCTCCACATGGGGAGGCGTGTTTGATATTCACTTTGGGAAGGAGAGCATACGAGAATCCAACATCTACGAAACATAGTGCTCACCAATACCCAACATAAACATACATATATATGACAAATGAAATGTTATAAACAACAATTTCATAATTAAATAACTATTGTACAACAACTATGATTACAAAATGAAACTATGATATAATAAAAACATCCAAGTACATAACAACATAAGGAATGAAATAGTACAAAATTGAAATACAAGGAGAAGGGTTAGAGATACGTTACAAAAGGTGTCCCTTTGGACACCAAGTTGCCCATCATTTGAAGAAAATTTTGAGTTGTTTCCCATTCCTCGGAATTTTAATGGGCTCACCATCCAAATTGATGAGATGGAAAGAATTAGGCCCTGCTATCTCTCGGATCACATGTGGACCCAACCACGAACTGTCAAACTTGCCATGTTTTCCTGGGTTCTCTCCGCCTTTGTCCCATAACAAAACTATATCCCCAACAATGAAGTCCCTCTGCCTAGCTGACTTGTCAAAATATTTCTTAACTTTACTCTGATTTCTGCAATTGTGATCATAATCCCTTCTTATGTTTTCATCTAACTCTATAATGTGATTGACTCCGTTGTGAACTGCATCATGTTCTATAGAAAAATCCTCAACTGACCCATAAGTAGGAAGTCTAAGGTGCACTAGAAACCTAGCCTCCAAACCATACACTAACTCAAATGACTTTTCCCTGTTGTTGATTTCTTAGTAATTTTGTCAACCCATAATGCATGCTTAATCTTACTATCCCAAGATCTTTTGTTTTCTCCAACTATTTTCTTAACTATGGTCATTAAATTTTTATTACTTGAATTTGCTTGACCATTTCCTTGGGGATATTAACCTGATGCATGTGACAAGATAATACCATACTTAAAACAAAATGAATACATTTCTGCTGAACAAAAAGCCTTAACATTATTTGTCACTATTTTTTAAGGCACCTCAAATCTAGTAATAATTTTATCTTCAAGGAAATCCATCAAAACCTTTTCAGTTGTTGACTTGGTGGGAATGGCTTCAACCCATTTGGTGAAGTAATCTGAAGCTGTAATAACCCATGAATACCCATTACTTTAATTATCCTTGAACTTTCCAATGAAGTCCAAACCCCACCGTTGAAAAGGTGCTTCAACCACAACTAGTTGCAAGGGGAGAACTGCTAACTTTTGGTTTCCTGTAAAAAGTTGACAAGGATCACACTTTCTAACAAACTAATGCACATCTGAAAAGATTGTGGACCAATAATATCATGATCTAAGGATTTTGTGTGTAGTAGTTTTAGCAGCAAAGTGTCCACCACAAAATCCACCATGGAATTCATCCACTAGTTTCTTTGATTCAACATCATCCACACATCTAAGGATAACTCCATCAGGATTTTTCCATCCTAAGCCATCTCTAGTGAGGACATACTTAGAAGATTTCAACCTCAAAGCCCTTTTCTTGTGACCCACTAGATGACTTGGACAAGTAAGATTCTTAAGATAGAAGATAATATCTACATACGACTCAACTTGTTCAAGCTTTAATAAATTAGACGAGAACTCTTGATTATTTTTGTGGCAAATCATACCCAAGGCCCTTTCATTCTCTTCAGTCAACATTATGGCTAAACCTTAACCCTTAACCAACTTGGTGGGTTTGATTTCCAAATCATAATATTGGATTTTGGCAATCCATCTACCCCTTGAACCTAATCCTTCTAACTGAGATAAGACTTCCTTAATTGTTGAACTAGGCACATAACCAATCAACTTGGAATATAGAATGAAGACTCTAAAGTGGTTAAGTGACTTCACCAAGGCATATGTTTGTTTCTCAAACATAAGATACTTTAATTCTGCATTTTGCAAGGCCCTACTCATATATGCAATGGGTTGATCATGGCCTTGATCATTTTTCTGAAGTAATACACCAGCAATAGTATCTTCAGAAGAAAAAGAGAAAATCTGAAAGTCCTTAGTATAATCTGAACTAATAAGGACGAGAGCTTTAGATATGGCAGTTTTGATATTCTGAAATGCTCTCTTACTTTCATCATTACATTCAAACTTAACATCCTTCTTAAGCAACTTATATATAGGTTTCATAATTTCAACATAATTAGGAATGAACCTATGTACAAAATTGGTCTGACCCAAGAGGGATTGGAGAGCTTTCTTTGAAATAGGCAAGGGTACCTTTCCAATTGCTTCAAGTCTCTCTAGGTCTAACTTGATCCCATCTTTTGAAATAATATGGCCCAAGAGTTTACCTTATGTTACCCCAAAGATTGACTTAGTTGTATTTAGTGAAATTCCAAACTCTCTACATCTTTCAAAAACTTGCTTAAGATGACCAATATGACTCTTCCCATCCTTAGAAAAAATTGTCAAGTCATCTTGATATATTTCTATTAATTTTCCAATTAACCCTCTAAAGGAATAATCCATAGCTCTCTGAAAAGTATCTCCAACGTTTGATAAACCAAATGGCATTCTTAAATATTCAAAGGTACCCCATGGAGTAGTAAAAGTAGTATTATGACTATCTTCCTCCTTAAGTCTAATCGGATTATATCCTGAAAAACCATCAAGCATGGAAATCATTTCTGAACTTGTTACCCTTTGTAGCAAAGTTTCCATCTTGGGAAAGGGATAACTGTCCTTTGTACATGCAATATTTAAGTTTCTGAAGTCAATACATAGCCTAATTTTTTCGTTCTTCTTCCTAGCAACAACCAAATTTGAACACCATGAAGAATGTCTTGTTTGGGCTATGATTCATGCCTCTAACATTTTCTGTAACTCCTGTTGGACCAAAGGAGCTAACTTAGGGTTAATCTGCCTCAATTTCTGTCAGAAGGGCTTAGTTTCTTCCTTCAAAGGAATCACATGTTGAATCACATCCTCCCTATAGACCTTGAGTTCATCATAAGTGAAAGCCAAAACATCCCTATATTCATTTAATAATTTGACAATTTCATTTTTTTCTTCTATAGGGGTAGTTTTGCCTACTTTCACCATCCTAGGCTCTTTTTCACTTCCTATGTTGACCTCCAAGTGGTCACATGGTTTTTCATTAGACTCTTCTTTACGCTTGTGGCCATCTTGTCTATCAAAAATTTTCTCTTGGGAAATAAGGCAACTAGGAACTAGATTAGCCTTATTGTCATCTTCAGTATAGTTACAACCCTCCTCTTTTTCTGACATTAAAATCAGAAAACTCATGTATTTAAGTCAAGAATCTAACAACCTATTTATCATCATCAAAAATCTGCCAATGATCCATATTATCTATAACTGAGGGTCTAAAGATTACTTCCACATAAATATTTTCCTTAACCAAATCATTTGAAAGTTGAAGTGTGGAAGCAACTATTGCAAGCTCATCAACCTTATAATTATGTTCCCTAGGAATAGCAATAATATTCAAAGCATCAAGATCACCAATGGAGTCCCATATTGCATTCCTATATTTCTTCAATCTTTCTGACTTGCAAGCAAACTTATTTTTAAGTTGTTGAATGACTAAATATGAGTCCCCCTTGATATTCAAACATTTGAGACCCATATCTTTTCAAACCTCCAAACCAAGTAGCAAATCCTCATATTCATCCATATTATTAGTTGCATCAAACTCCAATCTATAAGCAAACTTAAATTCTTTACCATTTGGAGCTTGAATGACTATGCCATCACCTTTTCCTGATCTAGAAAAAGCACCATCAAAATTCATATACCAAACTTCATCAACTCTATCATATTTAATTTATTCTTCTAAAGGCACAATAGAGTTAGATAAAATAGCATAATTACCAAGATCATCCTCTCTATACTTTAACTCATTCGTAGGATTTATTGGGTATTCAACATGATACCTCCTTTCCAATTCTCTATTCAACTTAAAAGTATTTCCATCTGGGGTAGGGATGGTAGCATAAGTTAGATCCATTTGTAAATTACCCCCCAAATATGCAGCTTCCTTTCTAGAAAGAAACATACCCCAAGCATCAGGAACATCAATCACAACAATATCCATTTCAAACATGATGTCTGGAAAAACTATTAAGTGTACTTGTAAACCTTTAATCAATCTATGCACTTTAATCATTTTACTTTCCATGGCATGAATGTTATGGTAAGGTCTATATATTCTCAATTTTAATTGCTCCATTACCTTCTTAGTCATAACATTTGAACTAGCCCCTGAGTCTAGCATGCAATTATGTAACACTTTGTTGTTCACAATTAAAGAAAGAAAGAAAGGTTGATTCTTTCTGTTCCCCCTATCCCAATTCTACAAAATAACTAGTGCATCTTGGTAGGATACTATTGGTTGTCTATCAACAATACTCTGAGGAGGATCTTCTATGGCTTTAAGTAATTTTTCCCTTTATGAAGGGATCTTCATGATTTCTAAAACCGGAACCAACATCTTTGCCTTACTTAACCAACCACCTAATTCAATATTTAAATCTGAGCTAGCATGCACATTTTACTTAGGAGGAGTTGGAGCTACCTTGGGAATATTAGCTTGACTTCTATCTTGATTTCTATTTCCATTCCTTTGGTAGGTAATGCCTCTAAACTTAGCCATTTCTGAAACTTGTTGGGGTGTATGTTTAGGCCCAAATTTTTCTGTTGCCTTATCAACAACATTATTCATGTAGCTTGCACTACTTCCTTGTTCAACAAATTCCATCCAATCATACATTCCAACATTGTACTTCCTACCACACATGTTAACTTATTCATTTCCTTGATTACCATAATCATCTTCATAACAACCCTCAAGAAAAATTGGACAAGTTATTTCCTCGTGAAATTCACCACAAGACCTACAATAAGGTATAGCTTGATGCTCTACCAAGTTGGTGGACTCAAAAGGATTAGGTGGCCTTTGATCATGTGGAGGATTTCTCTTTGGCCATTTGTCATTTTGCTTATGATGAGGTCTATTATTTTGAGGTCTCTCCATATTGATCAACCTATTTTGTAAAGAATTTATCTGATTGGCATGGTTAATTTCCATTTGCTTAATTAGTTGGGTCACTTCCTTAATTCCGTCACTAGAAGACTCTTGACCCTCTACTTTCTTCTTCTTCTCTTCGTTACTCTTTGAAGAAGAACCTCTAGTAAAACCAGGAATGTTGGACTTCCTAGCATCTTGCATATTCTTATCAATCCTCGCAGCAAAAGTGTGTGCATCCTTAAGAGTTTGAGGATCCTTATCCCTTATTGCATATCTCATCTCCCCCTCAAAAGCTTCCATATAATATATTAAGATTACAGCCTCTGAAGGCATTATTGTAGCAGGGAGACTTTTTACCAAGTCATTAAATTTCTTGTTGAATTCTTCCATTGTCTCATTTTCCTTTTTATGACTTGAACTAAGGGTAGCTAGAAGAAATATGTTTTCCTTTTGGTCACCCCACCTTTCCTTTAAAGCTATCACTATTTCGGCTACGGTGCTGAATTTGTTGGGTTCAAATTCTAAAAACCACTCTGCGGCATCTCCTTCTAAAGAATAGACAAATAATGTCATCTTGACATCATCTTCATCATGACCCCTACAATACTTCAAAACGCATAGATCAAAGTTGAGAATGTGTGAATGTGCACTAATATCATTGTTCCCCTCAAAGCAAGGAAGCTTCTCAATAGATTTATCTTGAACTGCGTGAGGATCCCTTTGGATAGATGTAAAATTCAAAGGTCTCAAAAAGGAACTCATGACTATGTTAGGATTATTAGTGGGAGTATGAATAGTTGATTGATTATTATTAGTTTGAAACAAGTATTGGATATCAGTGAGTGCTTCTTCTCCAAGACTTTCAAGTAGCCTTCTAGGAGCAAGGCGATTCAATCTCCTCCTATAAACCTTTTCAGGTTCAAGAAAAGAGTAAATCACTCCTTGTGAAGTGCTCCTATTAGTATACTTGACAGATTTGTTCAATGGATTCGCCACTTGAAGAGAAAGAAAACAAAAACAACCAATCCAAGTTAAAAAAAATTAGGGACTAAAGTTTATTACTTAGTTCTTAAAAAATAAATTAGTTATGTCATTTAGACCAAGGATAAAAGACTTCTCCCTGGAAACAGTGCCAAAGATGTTGTCCTCCTTATACACACTTGCAAACGTGATCTAAGTCCAGCTCACTTAATGTTTCCTTGGAGATACAATGCCTAGGTTCAAAGCCCATTGTCACCTCGACTTGAACCTCTTCCGTCTAGGCTTACTCCTATGGAATACAAGGGGGGTAGACCCTAGTTACTAGATGAAGTTTTAAAGTTAAATTATAGGAGTTTATTTAAGTTGATTAAGGTTTGGGGGAATCTAACCTATATGCAAAAGCAACAATACAAAGTGCAAGTCTCTCAATGCAAAATAAGTCATTTCCCTAAGTCTTCTAAGACTAGTGCCTAAGATTGGGCAGGGGGTCAACTACATTTTAGGGAGATTTAAATTTACAAAGATCACAATAAAATTACAACAAAGTTACTAGATACAAGATACACAATTAGACTAGATATAAAATAATGAAAGAAGCCACTATCTACAAATTCAATGTTAAACTAAGAGATACAAATGAAGATACAAGATATACAAATAATACAGGCAAGATAACTAACCAAATACTAACTTGTTAAAAGACTTAATGTGCAGGTAAAAGAGATGTGATCAAAGGAAATACAACAACACATAAGCCAACTTACCCAATCAAGAGTGCCTCCAAGGGATGTACAACTCAAGGGGAAGCCTTCAATGGCATACACAACAACAAGCTCCAACAAAGAAGAAGCCTCCAAGGTATGCACAACTTCAGTGAGGGAGTCTAATCACATCAAGAGATTAAACTAAAATCAAAATTAAAACATGAACAAGAGGCCTCCAAGGGATAAAGCGCAACTTTCAACTACTTAGTCCAATCCACAATGCTTGAAAGTAAATTGCAAGAAAGATAAAGAGTGTAGTGCTTGCAATGTATACTAAAGCATAACCATAAAGATGTGTCCAAAAGATGTCCAAGGTTGAGTGGATAAATTTTAGGATTATTACGTTGTTTAAGTTAGGATTGAATCCTAGACTAAGTGATAACCCAAGAACTTCCTCTGATTGTACCAAAAGAGTTGTTAGGTGCTCAATAAGTGAGGCAAACAAGGCCCCACCCTAGCTCCACATGTCAACCCAAGAATATAAGTACTCCACGGGAAGGACACCAAGCATCGTGAGATCGTCCCCGATCTAGCACCTCATGTTTCTTCCTTAAATTCTCGTTTTGATGGAAAAGTTGGGTCAGTAAAAGGTGACCTATTAAGCTGGTTGATTTTAGATCCTATGAGACTAAGGTAAATTGAGTTAGTTAAAATTAAGTTAAGGTGATTACAATGTGTGTTGTTGTGCAAGATGTTCTTGCAAGATACCAAGTACTTGAAAGATAATGTAATGAAAGAAAAGAATGAAACTTAATTTGCAAGAGAAAATAAATGTTTGCCTTAAACCACAAGATCATACAAGGTTGCAAGAGATGGAAGTAAAGTACATGAAATATTTAACTCATTAAGCAATAGTACTTAAACTTAAATTACTTGCAATAAAATAAGGTGCTTGGAAAGATAAATTGCAAGATGAAATAGTGCTTGAATATAAAATGCCCCAAAACGAAAATAGATAGCAAATATGAATAAGATAAGCAAATTAATTCACAATGCCTCCATGAGCCTAAACTAGCATATGGTTACTTCTTTACTTATATTAGATCATTATTGAGCATGTAAAAGAAGGCAACCACAACTAATCTAGCCTTGCGATTTTGTGGGTTGGAAAAGCCAAGCACACTCCAAGGTGTAGGCAAACAAATTTAGAATTAAAATTCCTTGAAATAAACTAAACTAGTAACCTCAAACAAGTGCACAAGATGGAGGACATGACCTTTTAGTTTTGTGCACAAGTGGGTTCAAAACTTGAAAAGGAAAATGCTTGAAAGAAAACTAGCATCTCAACCTTGTCCTAATGACAAGTGGGGCGAACAAATGAGTAAAAATTGAAGAAAATAAAAGAGTTGCCTAGCCTTACGGTTTTGGGGGTTGGTTGGGCCAAACACACTCCAAGATGTAGGCACAATTAATAAATTAAATTGCAGAAATTTAAAAGATGAGAAATGAAAGCCCTTTTGGGATTCCCTTGGGCTTGTTTAAAATGCTTGAGAAAGATGAGAGAAAGGGGCAATATGTTACCCAAATATTGGAGGCTCTTCTTGAGTGTTTGTGGCCCAAAATGGGCAGCACCTCCCTTTGTCCTGGTGAGAACCTGCAAAAACCAGCAAGCAAAAGCTTGTTGGAAATGTTGTAAAATGTACAAAACACTTTAAACAATTTATGTTAGTGAAAACATAAATTTTTATTATAAAAATCTGAATATAGATAATGATTTAAGCCTATTTTCATAGCATGAAAAACAACCACAGATCCTCAAAGCAATGAAAGAAGTTAGAACATAAAACTAATGGAGGAATCCCATAGTTGAACAAGCAATTTCCCAAATCTGAAAATTGCTTCTCCAAACCCTTGGTGATCTGCAAATGAGTGGGATCTTGCTACAAAACAATAAGGAGGTGAGTACATGAAATGGAAATGGCAAACTACTTTGCAATACCATACAAACTACTCACTAAGACTATAGCAATAATACCATAAACTTAACCAAGCAAAATACTTTGCTTGGTATCTCCTATATTAGATTTGAAAGCAAATAACCCACAATGAAAGATATAGCAGCAATATCACCTCAAAAAATAACCAAGAGGAGCATCAAGAATACTCCCAATGCACCATGAAATTCCCTCCAATGATTTTCTTATTCCAAAGAGTGCATGCAAATACTTGCAGCAAGAAATTATAAGAAGAAATGAGGATGGAAGAGAGAATAGTGGGAGATGAGTGAGAGAGATTTGGGTATAGTAACAGTACTCTAAGAAATGGTGTGAAATGAGGGTGAGAGGGCATTTACTTATACTTGGTAAGGCAAAGCTACCCCTCTTGGATCTTTTACAAGTGTCAAATCATGTGCAAGAGTGAGCATATCAAGGAGGGGGGCACAACTCTAGGGTTAGGGTTTTGGATAGTGAGTGGGGGATGAGTTTTCATCCATTAGACATGTCTAGGAGGTGAGGTGGAGGCACTAGAGAGGTGTACTAGGGGAGAGAGGGCCCCACACCCAATTATTTGTCATTTTCTAAAGTTCACTCAAGGAGGGGGGCGCAACTTCCAGAAGGGGGATGACAGGTAGTGACTAGGTAAGAGGGGGATGCGAGGGTGAGAAAAGGGTTAGGATAGTCTAGTATAAGGTTTAGGAATCATCTCCCACCTTCTCTTCAACCATTTAACTCAAAATTACAAAATTTGACATTTTGATTATGTCGAGACTAGCAATTAAATTGTTGTTTTGGACTCACTAAGACTCCTCATGGAACTGAGATTAAACTTGGTCCAACGGTGTAGGGGGTCTCATTCCAATTCTTTTGAGCACAAATAACCCTATCAAAATCCCAAGGACCTAGTTTTTACATTTTTCATCAAAAATTAATTAAAATTACCCATACTTAGGCAATTTTAATAAATTAAAAAAAAAACCTATCTAGACTCGACGGAATTCCGCAAAAATTTAGGAGATGTCTAGCATGGTAATTTACAATATTCCTACACACTAACTACTAGAGGGCTAGACCATTAGAACGCCTTTCACCACTTTGGAGGAATTATTTTTGGGAGTGAAAAACTCAAGGGAAATTAAGAAAGCTGGTTAAGGCAAATTAATAACCTGAGGAAAAAAAAACTTAGTGAAAGAGACTCATCTAATGATGAATTCCTAAGGCAACTAAACTAACTATGATCAATGCAAACCCATTACATTATTATCCCAAACAGGGGAGCATAAATTTCATTACAAAAAGAAGTGTTGAAGGCCAAAATTTCCATGTAGAATCAGTAAGTCTCTAACTTGGTAGCACCTTATGGTGCATATCTTCATGGTACATGGAGTTGACCCCCTAGTTGAATAGGTGGTCAACAGGTCCCAAATAATTGTGCAGGTGGGACCGCTATACTCCTTTTTTTTACTCCTACGGATTTATACTCCACCTTGAATAATACTGCAGTGACGAAATGCCCAAATGCTTAACAGGAATAAATGTGTAGTAATTTCGCAACCAGAATGTAGAAGGCACAGTTGAGAGGAAACAAATCTTGTCTATTTTGTTTTGTTTCCTTCCCAAGGGTTAGGGTATTCAGGGTTTCTACAGACAAGGGTTTTCCTTGTGCTATAGCTCTTGGATATACATGCAGGGTCCAACAGTAGTACTTGGCCCAATATCTCAGGGCACCAACTAAGGAGGCTAGACCGTTCTCTTAGCCATACTACCTGACTACCCAGGTACTAGATAGTATCTTCTCGAGTTTTTTTCTCTGTGGCACTATAGCAATCAGGTGGTCAATCGATTTATCTACGGAGGGCTTCAGGAGATCTAGGTCGATCCATATATAGGTGGTGTTTGATGTGATACCACTCGAAGGGGTACCAACAGTGGTTACAAGGGTGGCCAACATATGTTCACTTGAGTACCTCTTGTATTTCATGTGTGTATTACTCCTCGACCACGGGTTTATGCGCGTAACGACAGATCTTTGTAACTTTAAGATGCCAGAATATGTCTCTACCCTGAAAAAAATTAACCCACAATTTTTTGTTGAGGAAAGTGTTATGATACCACTTGTAAGGTACCAAATCTATTATATTAGCATAATAGAGAAATAATGCATAGAATAATACCGAGATATAAACAAAAAACAAAAATATTGCAAAGATAACAGTGGAACAACAAATTATATGGATCCACAACACCATAATTAAACCTTTATTGATAGGAAACAATGTTCACTTGCCTCTTCAAGGGGGAAACCTCCAGCAGAGCAGAGCTCTATTATAATAATTTTCCAAGACAAAACTTCTCATACCCTCTACTCTTATTTATACTAAATCTATGTATCCAAAAGAACAATCTAAAGGAAGATCCTTCTAGAAGCGGAAGCTTCTATTATGTCTTCTTACAATTAACTTATTCCTCCTTATTGCTAGGCCTTATTAATATTGACCTTTATTACATGGAAATATATTATTCTACCCACTTGAGGGGTTAGTTAGGTTAGGTCACTAACATAAACCCTCATGTCGGTGTCAGTTTTTTGTTTTAAAAAATGCCTTCACGGTGACTGTTGTTTTATTCACATAGTAAACACACCAGAGCATATTTGTTTGTAAACAACACCACTATATTTCAATTCAAAAATTTTAATTTCAGCAGTGCACAATTTACCAAAACATGCACCGGTCCGCCTTTATTACAAAGCGCATTGTTGAGCTTAAAATGGAAAAATCATTGTTTTTTATGGAAATCACCATTTGTTAAATTTATTCAGTGCTCAACGATGCGTAATAAATAGTACTTATGAAGAAATTGAACATAAGAATATTAGGACAAGAAGATTGGCAGAAAAGGCCTCAAGCCATAATTCTCAACATTGTATTCATCTTAATGATACAAATATATAATACAATAATGAAACCACCTCAATTGTTCTCATATCGACACCTCATCAGGAGATAAGGTAGGATGAGACAATATAGGAATCTAGAAACATACTTAGGATAACAACTATATCCTAGTATGTAAAATATACAAAGGTGGAATACTAAGACTTAATGATTGTATATGAGAAAGAGGCTAACATTCCCCCCCTCAATCATAAGTCTGAGTAATAATACCAACAAAGCAAGTGCATAATTTGGTATATCTCCATGTCTTCATGATGAAACTCCTGAGATGAGCCACAATGAAGAACTGCCTGAAAAACCGCCAAATCTGGATGTTGAGAAGTCTGGAAAACCTCATTGTGTAATCATGTGAGCTAGAATGCCAACAATTTTGTTCACTAATGTGAACTCCAATATGATGAGAGCGAACAAAGAGAAGTGAATTAGCTGCAAGTTTGCCACATCCCTGAAAATGCCTAACAACTCAATCAATGCCAAGCTCCAATGTAGTAGGATCCATCTGTCCTCTGCTAGGTCCAATGACCAACTAGGTGAACCAAATGTCCACATCATTGCTGTCAAAATCAGCATCCCAATGTATGATTCAATATAGAACCATCATTCTACCAAAGTCTGACATCTACAGACCGCAGTTTCCCATTTTGTAAATTTCATGCCCATCTGGCATACTTGATGTTTTTTGTTGTCGAAACTTTCTACTAACAACCATATTCAATTCCATAATAAATTCCATCATCAATTTTATCATCGATTCCCCCCTTTCTCAGCTGAAAGGAGATACCACAAGTGGTTTCATAAACCAGCATCACTGGAATTTTGAACTCCCCCCCTTAAGGTGCATGAGAGTTTCATCATTGTACTCCCCCCTTCTAGGCTCAAGAGAGTACCATACTTGTTCCATTTGAGTACAACAAAAAGTGGGCATGTGGAATTAACCACATGTTATCTCATCCTGTGAGGTCCATGCTCGAAAGCTACGCCATAAGGGGACCACTTATGTGAGGTACAAAAATGTTATGTGATACAAGATTGGTCTTTACTCGAGATTCGATTCTTCGGTAAGACTTATATAATTGTTTGGCAGTTGATGGTCATTGCCAAGGATCAATCCACTCATAGTGAAGCTTCAGTCTTGCAGGTTTGTTCCTCTTGGAACATTTATCTGCTGCATGATTTGACTTGCCACAATTCTGACAAGGATAGAGATCAAAACATTGATTTTCCTTGTGACCGACTTGATTGCAATGTTGGCACTTAACATCCTGATCTTTGACAATTGAAGTTGATTTTTCTTGAAGAAATCTAACACTCACAAACAAAATTGGTTTGGAGTAATTTGGAATATGAAAACTGTTTTGATTTTCACATCCTAAGCCATGTCAATTTCTATTGAAGTGTAATTCTTCCCAAGGTCTGATGATCCTCTTGGAAAGATCATTTTGTTCTTGATGGCATGCTTCACATTTACTTTCAATTATTGTATCACTCTGTGCTTTGGCATCTTCTGTTTGCGATTCATTTTCATTGGAATTTGCTTCTAAAGTTGGCTTGTTGATGTTCTCCTTCACTGACTGTTGATCATCATTATCATCATAGAGAGGGTTGTTCTGAACAAAAACTAGTTCAGAAAACTTCATTGGCTGTTGACTTTTGAGTTCTATCAACTTATCATTCAATAGATGGGATTGTTCTTGAAGAAGTATAACTTTAGCTTGTGTCACTTGCAAACAAGTTAGCATGGATTGAAGTGTTTCTTTTTGGGATTCATCTTTGAAAGATTCCATATCTCCTGTCTCGTTTGTATCAACTATTTGGATAAGATCTTGTGTGTCACAAGATGCATCAACCTTTTGTATGGACGCATTTGTATCACACGCTGCATCAATCATGTCATCAACTGATTTTGCTTTTCACTTAACTTTATCTAAAGTGCATCAATCAATTGATTCTTCATTTCAATTTCATCTCGAAAATCATTTACTAACTGGATTGTATCAACCATGTGATCAATTATGTTTTGGTTTTGAATTAACTTCATCTCAAGTGTTTGAATCAATTTATCTTTCATATCAATTTGATCTTGTAATTCATTGTTGTACTCTTGCATCTCCTTGATTTATTGAGAGGCGTTCTGTAAACGCTTTCCTCCTTTACCCATTATTCTTTCACTCTCATTTTCTTGAACTCACTCGTTTGAAATCTTCTTGCTTAAACTTTCATGCTCACTTGAAATTGCTTCACTCGAACTGGCTCACTTGAACTTGCTTCCAAAAACTCACTTTCTTATACTTTCACACTCGCTTGAAATTTTCAACAAGTTGAGGATGTCGGTTACCACCGAAAATGCATCCCAAAGTATTACAATGATTCATTGAGTTAAACTACTCATCTTTGTCAATTACAACTCAAAATTACAATGATTCTTTGGTGTCGGGCTCAGCCGAGAATGCACCTGAAAATTACACTGCAATTCAAATTGATTTTGATTTCACACTTACAAAGAAAACTATTGCAAGTTTACAATGAATGTTGATTTCAAAGTTGAGTTGATATTCAAATTTGATGATGCTTTGAGTCCTTGATTATGATATTGATGTGTCCAATGTTGATGTGACTATCAATTTGATATCTTCTCTTAATTGAGAGCTTTGATTGTGCTTGATTGTATGTGCTTCACTGGCATTAATTTGTGTGCTTATCTTGTTGTGGATTCCATGTGTGTATAGTTGTAGAGTAAATCATAAGCGTAGTGTCAAAACTCGACACAAAACACCATGAAAACATTCAAAGAATCATTCACTATCGCACACAATACAAGGTGTACCTAAGATCCCCTTATTCAATTTCGGGCAGATCAAGATCACCATCACCATAAAAAATAATATTTTTATTAAAAGATGATACATGAAGCTTTTAAGCTTCCTCTTTCCTCCTTTACAAACTTGAATATGTTGATTATACCATGGAGGTATCCATCTTGAGAGAATATTACAAATCGAAGCCTTCACTTTAATCTCCTACAACTTAAATATAATTTAGATATATTTCCTTTCCTTTGTTTTCATGTCACTTTAAACCACCATAAAAAAATAATATTTTTAAAATTTGCACATAAAGTGATTTATATGCATATGAAACATTAGAACTAAAAGAACTTATCCTTGTAACATCTTTCGTTAAGATTGGAACAACAAATGTGTTGGAGGCCACATGAAATTGACTTTTGAGGAGAGATCACATAAATTGCTCAAAAATCGATTTGTTGAGAGATAGCCACCATGATCAAAGTAGAAATGATAAATCAGTTGAGAATTAAACGCAAATCAATTACCAACGCATGCAATTGAATAAATTGAGTAGATCGTTGAAGAATCCGTGGAGCAATTCATGGAGAAGAATATTGAACAAATCAATGTCAATCAATAAACCACTTGATGGTGCATGCTAGAATAAACCCAAATTATCCAAGGTTTAATACCAGGAAATAGAACGCCCTGACTTCGATTCCTAAGAGAACCGATGTCTAAAATGAAATTCATTGATTCTCTAAAATCCACCAGAATATTGTTTACAATTTGGAATTGTTGTTTCCATGCTCCAATCTCTAGATTTTGTTTAAAATGAAAGGATCTAGAAGTACGTCTCTTCGAGCGAAGGATTTTGAAGATGATTATGTAGATTGATGCTCCTTCCTTCAACGCCTTTACATACCAAAGCCTTGAATTCAACTCTCATTAGAACTAGTAAAAAAAATGCCAATCTTTAGTCTTTGATCACTTTTCTTTCAACGTAGACTTTCAGACAACCTTTCCACAATTCAATCCCAATAGGTTTCGATCCAATAACATTCAACGCAGACAAACTGAATTCATACCAAAAAACAAACAGATCCAAAATTCAACAAGCATCTACTCAATCTTCTTTAGATCATGTTTGAGGCTGCATTTGAACAATCTCTAATAAATATTGTTAGCAAATATCATAAAACATTTCATATCGCAAATGCTTTTTGGCTACACTATGTCATCATAAAAGTCTAGATTGGTCCTAGAAATTGCCAACTGACATAAAATCCCCATTTCATCCTTCCCTTGAGCAACCCTTCTCCTGGATCGTGTGCCTTCTTCTCTTCACAACCATTAGATCACTACCACGTCGATTTGTGAAATCGAGCACTCATCTAAGATCCTCCTGGCATATTTTTTGTAAGAACTGCGACAACCCAAACAATTATGGAATCAAGTGCATAAAACTCGCCAGCATACAAAGTTAGCCAAACAGTGACTAATCAAATTGACAAAAGAAAAAAAAAGGCTTTTACCAGGATTTTAACTTTAGTTTTACACAGTTCTAGGTTGTGATTTATTACTTGAAATTGATACGATTCAGGATGTAGATGTCACGCGATTTGCCATTGTAGATGCATGGGCTGAGTGCGTGCCCTGCAATTTGTTGTGCTCAGATCACTCAGATCGCCAATTTTGTTTGTGAGCAACATCTACCATTGAGAGCTTGAATTCTTCACTATTCATCTTCACACCACACCATTTGTTGCACCTCACCATCCATGGAAAACTACCATGGATCTCAATATTACCAGGCCCTTAAGAACTATAAGCTCTAATACCAATTGAAGAAATTGAACATAAGAATATTAGGACAAGAAGATTGGCAGAAAAAGCCTCAAGCCATAATTATCAACATTGTATTCATCTTAATGATACAAATATATAATACAATAATGAAACCACCTCAATTGTTCTCATATCGACACCTCATCAGGAGATAAGGTAGGATGAGACAATATAGGAATCTAGAAACATACTTAGGATAACAACTATATCCTAGTATGTAAAATATACAAAGGTGGAATACTAAGACTTAATGATTGTATATGAGAAAGAGGCTAACAACTTAGGAAGTCATGCTTTTCTTAATTCATAAAGAACTGACTAAATATAAAAATTTGTAAAACATTTTCAATTTCGCAACAACATTGTTATACTATATTGGTACATATATGTATGTGTTGTTCCTGAGTCTGTACTAAGGCTTAAAGTACAGTGTCAAGGCATCCGAAAATATGATAATAGTTGATAGAGGTTTTCGCTAACCTTGGTATAGGAGGCTAATGAAGATTCC